>CM043020.1:41151075-41751075 GCA_023690525.1 Holotrichia oblita
ATCTGAGTTGACAAACAAGTGAAATGGGTCCACCTGTTGCAAATATTGCATAGTAGCCAAGAGCTACCAGTTTCCTGTTGGCTACAAATAATGCACACCTCCGCCATATTTTCTGATGCTTTTAAGAGATATGTCTGTAATGTATTTCGATATATGTTCGCATTAAAGACTCGATTAAAGCTCTGCCAAAGGTTTTCTATATTATTTTCGAGTGACAGCTTTTGTATGTAATAAATTACATAAACTCTACAGTTGTAGCAGTCTTGTTGTGTGGGAATTCATGCGGGAATTTTGCCAAAACTCCATGTTCTAGAATTCAGTTTTTCCTCACTATTAACCCTGTCCCTAACTGAAATAAACTTTTTAATTAATTTGAAAAGTTCCTCTAGTCTATGCGGAATTTCACCCGCTGGATCAAAAATATAAATTTTTTTCATCGGTATAAAGAAGAGTAATAATATCCAGTGATTGTTGTGATAACTGTAAGATATGATAACGAAAGAGTAGTGCTTATAAGGGGAAAAAATTTTTCTAACTACCTGCTGCATCACTGAAAGCAAGATAACCTGACAAACTGTCAATGTAGCATACATCTTTTCTGTTGCGAAGGTAAGATATTGCACACGCGTCTATTACATGATCACTAAGCCAACTTTCTTTGTAATTGGAACAAGTTTCGGAATAGTGTACGGTTTTAAAATCTGAACTGCCTAATACGATTTTATTGTGCTCGTTTTTGTAGATACCAATTTTAAAAGAAATTCCTTTCAAAGCAGCATTTATATAGTACGAAGTATCAGGAAGAAGATAATTCTGCAATGCGGATGGATGAGGATCTTGAATTTCAGGTTTGTTTGAAGGACTATACAAACAGCTTCTTTTTGACGGAGAATTGGCATGCGAAGGCTCTTGATGTTGCATATTCTTGAGGAGTGGTTGATTAAAATAGCCTATACGACTTCTGCCTTTTTTCGACCAACCTTCTTCTTTGAAGGACTTTCATCACGTTTAGGTTTTCTGCTGAGAGTTTTAGGTAAGCCCAAACGTATTTCAGTTATTGTCGCATTTACCTTTCTCCTAACCTTTTTAATAAATCTGCTGCATTTTAACCTTTTTTCTCCATTCAAAATTTGGTTTTTAATAATCCCGAACCATCGCTCAACAATAGCATTACTACATCTGCCGGGCTTATTAGTTGAAATTAATGGTTGCAAAATACATGACCACAACGGAAGGTATGGAATATATGTTTTTTAAACTAATGACGCTAGTTCAAGTGATTGATAGTCATTATTCACACCACATTTAGGATCATCAATGAAAGATTTGTCCTTTATCTTATTTAATATTTCCTCAAAAAAACGTGTGAATGGGCTATATTTATACGTAGGAAATTTCGGTGGAACACTTTTCTCGATGTTGATATCATATGCTTTATCCGAAAATTCGATTGTTTCATTTGAACAAATACTAATCAAGGTTTGCAAACTTTTTTCATAATAATAAGATTTACTATTTGTAATTAAAACTGTCATGAACGCTTCGTATATACCATAAAATCATTTGTTGAAAGCTGTTTATGTTAATTGCTGCTGCTAGGCATTTCTTATAAAAATGTGTTATATTTTTATTCTTCTTTAGTTTATTAACATCGCTCACATAAATTTAAAAAAAATGGGCACAGCATATACAGATTGAATCTCTGGTAACCAAATGGGTGGGGAAGCGGTCGACTCCCACTACCATTGTAGAAAACATATTCATGGATATACATAACGATACGCTCGTATATATGTCATCAGTCTGTCACCTGTCAGTTTCTCTATTAGCATATTAATGTAATAATGCCGAAATACACAGAGCAAGAAAAACTTCAATTGCTAAAATAATGGCATTATGCTGGTAATAGTTTCCAGCAGGTCCGCGATTTATTTAGCGTTAAATATCCAGATAGGTCTATTCCGTCAGTATCCACGATTTTTGACTTACTTAGAAAATTTGAACGTACTGGCATGGTAAAAAATTTAAAAAAGCTATCCCACACGCAAAATATCTGCGGATACATTGCTATTGGTATGTGCGTCGATTGAAAATAATTCAAATTTATCGCTACGACAGATTGCAAATGATGTGGGAACATCAACATCATCTGTTAGTCGCATTTTAAAAAGTAATGCGTACAGCAGTTTTAAGGTGTCTAAGCATCAGCAATTATTTCACGACGATGCATTTAGACGAATGGAATTTTGCGAGAGGTTGATGGAAATGGTGAATCTCAACGATGATTTTTTAAATAATATTTTATTTACGGATGAGTCATCATTTCCCATTGTAAGATCCCACAACCCGTCAATAGTTAGGTATTGGGCTAGAAGAAATGAATTTCGCAGTGTAAGCACGCGTACCCAGTATCAACAGAAAGTAAATGTATGGGCTGGGTTGTTAAATAATCGGGTTATAGGTCCCATATTTATCAATGGCAATTTAACTAGCGCTAGTTATTTAGCTCTATTGGAAAATGAAGTTTTGCCGATCATAGAACAACTACCGGACATTAACCATCAAAGAATTTACTTTCAACAAGATGGTTGCCCAGCCCACAACGCTGCAGTCACTCGGGCTTTTTTGAATCCTGTATTTCAAAATCGTTGGATTGGAACCTATTCGCAAGAAATATCGTGGCCACCCCGTTCGCCCGATTTGTCTCCCTTAGATTTTTTTATTGGGGATATTTAAAGGAGTCCATTTACGCGCACGCAGATATCAGACCAAATACCATAGAGGAATTAAAAAATGCTATTACAAATACTTCTAATAATATCACACCAGAAATGCTGTATAATGTAAAAACTAACTTTTACAATAGATTAGGGTTTTGTTTATTTAAGGGAGGAGGTATTTTTGAACCATTTATTTAATTTATACCTATGTAATTTTCTATAATTAGGTCAAGTAATAAATAAACAGAATGTTTTTTCCTAATTTTTTTATTTTACTATGACTGAGCATTACAGGCTTAACCTTCGCCAATGCTCGGCCTCATCACCCATCAATGTACAATAATCAGGTGTACATCTGATTATTTATTTATTTAATTTCTTTTTCTTGAATCCTGACTAATTATTTTTATTTGCCAGAGGAAGGTCTTTGTTCTATTTTTGAGAATTCGCTATCTTTAACTTATTATTCGATTATTGAGCATAATCGTTATTTCATCGAAGAATAGTTTTTATTTTCTCTCGTAGCATATTATTTTCTTTAACATAATTGCGTAAAATGCCTGGCTGACGCATATGTCGAAGTTCTACTGTCACTGTCAACTGGTCACACGTCTATATCGGTGTCTGCCGAGAAAATGGTGGGGAAACATGGCTGCGTTCTCCTGTCATTCGGTTACCACAGATTCTACCTGTATATATAGGAACTATTTGTGAAATTTCTCGGTGATTATTATTTTGTAGTGCATTATAGGTAATTTTTAAATATTCTTTTAAGTTTCTTATCCCATTCCAATATAGATTTATTGCATTGATTATCGCAAAACTAAAATCAGTAACAACGCCACTGCAAGGAGGCCATTGTACTCCCTGTTGTAGGCAAAAGTATTTAAATTTAGATAACCACAAACCAATTGAAACAGCGTCATGTTCGGAAGTAATAAATTCTGTCAAGGGAACGGCTCTGTTTGTCTATTTTAGCAAGTACAAAATTTGTCTATTTTAGCAAGTACAAAATTTTATTTTCTTTATGGTATACATTTCGTAATATCACCCACATAAGAATTTTTTTCGAACCCTTAGAGGGCCTGACAAAATATGGCACCCAGTCTATGTTACAGAATAAGGTCTAGTATATCATATTTTCATGTGCTAGTTAGTGCACACGACCTAGTTTAGAAAGTACAAAATTTTATTTTCTTTATGGTATACATTTCGTAATGTCACCCAAATAAGAATTTTTTTTGAACCCTTAGACGGCCTGACAAAATATGGCACCTAGTCTATGTTATAGAATAAGGTCTAGTATATCATAGTTTCATGTGCTAGTTAGTGCACACGACCTATTTTAGCAAGTATAAAATTTTATTTTCTTTATGGTATACATTTCGTAATGCCACCCAAATAAGAATTTCTGTCAACCCCTTAGACGACCTGATAAATTATGTCACCTAGTCTATGTTAGAGAATAAGGTCTAGTATATCATAGTTTCATGTGCTAGTTAGTGCACACGACCTATTTCACCAAGTACAAAATTTTCTTTTCTTTAGGGTATACATTTCGTAATGTCACCCAAATAAGAATTTTTTTCGAACCCTTAGACGGCCTGACAAAATATGGCACCTAGTCTATGTTATAGAATAAGGTCTAGTATATCATAGTTTCATGTGCTAGTTAGTGCACACCACCTATTTCAGCAAGTACAAAATTTTATTTTCTTTATGGTATACATTTCGTAATGTCACCCAAATAAGATTTTTTTTCGAACCCTTAGACGGCCTGACAAAATATGGCACCTAGTCTATGTTATAGAATAAGGTCTAGTATATCATAGTTTCATGTGCTAGTTAGTGCACACGACCTATTTCAGCAAGTACAAAATTTTATTTTTTATTATTTATGGATGTAATATGGTCTTCCTTTTTCGTATATCACTATATAGTTTGCACTCTACATTTTATGTAGCTCTATGGAAACGTTGCTGGCAACGCCGTTGCTAATTTCACACAAGTTTTCCGAACGACGTTTTAAATTGTCGCTCGATATTTCCTAATTCTGACCGGATCAACTTAAAATCCTCTCAGATATGTCAAAACACTAGTGAAACATAATCTAGAAATAGCAGGTTTTAGATAGATTTTTAAGTATTCTAGACTGATCTCGGCAAAAAAGGGGTCGTTTTGAACTCAGTAAAACGTGTACTTTCCGTTAAACTGCATATAAATTGTCAATTCAGTGGTCCACATACGGAAGTTTTGCCGAGGTATTTTATTTAAAAAATAAATACACATGTTTTCACATATTTAGTCTAAAACTGTCAAAAATCATGGTGAAATCATGTCAAAAACCTTTTTTGTAAACAAGAAATCTGCTGACAAAGGTGACGCGTGCGTATTGAAGCCTTGGTACACTCGAAGATAGAGATATGTAGCTGCATAGTTGCATATAGTGCTATCACGGTTTGGATGTTGTGAAGATCAAGTACCCATATAATAATACAATTCTTCGGTGTAGCGGGTGTAAGGTATTTCGAACGCTACCTCACTACTTAACATCTGCAGCATATTTCCTGGTTTCAATAAACATACAGCTATGCTCATATGTATTAGACACCTCACCTATTCCGCTGTAGTGGGTATAATAGAAGGAATAAAACAAAAACCGGTTAGCAAAAGTGTTTTTAAAGATACTTTATTCGCAAATTTTAATATTTGGGTGTACCACCCTTAGCATTAATGACAGCATGCACCCTTCTAGGCATGCTAGCTATAAATCTGAAACATTCTTCTGGAGTTATTGAGTTCCAAGCATCTCTAATTTTTGTTTTTAACATGTCTTTGGAAGTACACTTAAATTTGGATACTTTTACTTTAAGGATACCCCACAGATGTTCGATTGGCGACAGATCCGAACTTTGTGCAGGCCACTCCAATACTCGAACGTTGTTTTCCCGAAACCAACTTGTCACCGCTCGTAACTTATGGCAGGGCGCGTTGTCTTGTTGGAAAATGTAATCCGGGACGTCTTCATCAAAGAGTTGTAATGCGGACGGCTCCAACACTTCTTCCAACACTTCAATATAGCGGTGGCTATTCATGCGGCGCTCGCACAAGAGTAACACCCCAACGCCTGTGGCAGTCATGTAGCCCCAAACCATTATACTACCGCCGCCAAACTTAACTGTGGGTATAATACATTCTGCATTATACGCCTCCCGCGGTCTTCTGCGAACGTACGCAGCACCAGGCTGTCCGAAAAGCTGTATAATAGAACAAGAAATTACTCAATAATTCAATATTAATTTTTTTAAACAAATGTGGTCGACAGAATTAATTTCTTGCGTTTATAAGAATAACAGACATCAGTTCGAACATACCTCTATATTAGATTCGTCCGACCACATAACCTTTGCCCAGTCATCAACCCTCTAATTTTGGTATTGTTTGGCCCATAATAATCGTTTCTTTTTGTGTTCTTCTGTAAGATCGGGTTTGTGGCGAGCTTTACGGCCGCGTAAACCGACATTACTGAGTCTTCTTCTCACTGTCTGTGCCGAAACGGATATTCCATGCTGTACTACAAGCTCGCTGGCGAGATCTTTAGATGATTTTCTCCTATCATGCAGGGAGATGCGCTGCAACAGCCGATCTTGTCGGGCCGTCGTAGCACGTTTGTGACCGCTTCTCCGTTAATTTGTAAACATACCAGTCTCCCGGTAACGTGTAATAGTCGTACGGACCGCACATCGCCAACATTTCATTCTTTTTGCTATTGCGGCTAAAGTCATGTTTTGTGAATGTAGTAATACGATTTGGCCACGTTCGGCTTGTGTCAATTCGCGAACTTTTGGCATTATTTATTACACAACACTATTAGGATGAAATAAAAAATATTATAAACCAGCACTCGCTTACAAAAACTCACAGTGATACTTTATTCGTGAAACGCACGATACAAACTGAACCCGCAAAGTACGGATTATCCCTTTCTTACCTGCTATTTACAAATACAGCTTTATTATACATTACAGTAGCCTTAACTACTTTATATTCAAATACGTACCTCACTTATTTGCTTTAGAATTTCATAGAAATATAAATAATGGGATTTTTCAGGGGTGTCTAATACATATGAGCATATCTGTAATAGTGTATATCAAACTTGTCTTATTTTCCTACAAAAAAATATATTTTTCAATGAAATGCACAAACATTTCGATTTCTTTGTAACTTTTGTTTTATGTAGACGTACCTATATACATTTTTTTAAATCAACAAATTTTCTATTTCATCCATAATACATTTAAAAGTTTGTTGTATTTGATATTTATTTCTTACTACATAAAATTATATAAACAATTTTGGATTTAATTTTTTGTGTTTTCTCATAAGATTTTGTTTGCACTAAATAGAAAACGTACAATTTGATAACTTGCAAACATTGAAACACCTATATATTCGGAAAACATTTGTTGTAATCCCTGTCTATATATCCATATCTACATTAACGTTACATAGTTATGATTTTTGTCAACTTATCCTTATAAACATTGTTTTCGACAGCGATTTCTAAAATATGTTCTTTGTCTTATTTCTTAAATTTATCGAATTAGGCAACTTAATAAGCACAATCAATTGTCGACATCTTACAGACAAGTGCCAAAATTAATTTGACAGTTATTAATCATATATCTTGCTGTAGCTACTGACATAGCTTTTGCAAAAACGAATGCTTTATTTACAATTTTCGCAATTTGGCATTCATCTACGATTTTGTCCTTATATTCTAAATGCTAAATTATTTCAATTGATTGGTATTTACTCGTTGTTTGAAATAAATTTGACGTTATTTTTACAAACAAAATAGCTTAGTCCCTCCGGAGGCATCATATCTTCATGTTTAATACAAAATATACAATTAATTCTTTCTAAATCGGCCAAAAGCTATAAAAGTTTAATTCGGTTACCGATTGAGCACTCTACTATATTTTAACCGCACCTTAAAGCGCAACTCTTTTCTTATGGGAATGGTGAATCTAGTTATATACAATATAATCAAAGTACAAGTGGTTAGCATTGTAGTTCCCCATCTCTACGTTATCTCTGGTTGAAATTGAAGGAGTAGATTCAAGTAGATTTTTATCCGTTAAACGCATGTTAAACGTATCAACGCAAACGTACGAACGGAGAGCTATGAGCTATGGCTATATAAGGGCTACATAGATAATATATACATTTCATTCTCTATAGATTGGACACTTCTAATAAAATTTTGTTGGCGTGTTTCTGCGCCATCTAGTGAAATGTGTTAAATTTAAAACAGACCATACTGGGGCGCGAAAAGCTTGTTTATTATTGAAAATTGAATTTCTAACTTTTAAACTAAAAAACAAAACGCATTTATATAGTTTCTGAATATTGTCCTATATTTTCATTAAAAATATTTTTACAAAAATGTTATCTTCGTGGAACACGACGAAATAAAATGTTATTCCCTAACGCTTCTCGTGAAGTTTCAATTTGGATGATATATGTCACGTATACCTGCAATATCGAAACCGAAGGTTAGGTAATTTATAAAAATGATCTCAAAATATATTCAAGTTTTAACAATCACGGAAAGCCACTAAGGGGTACTATTAGAATGTAGGTCTAAACCATAACAGAATTTAATAACACATCTTGTATTTACCTATTAATTGGATGTTGTATACTGTACTCTCCTTGGCGAAGTATATTGTATCTGGTGCTATCGCCTTGAAGACATTAAACATTTCTTGTACTGCTTCAATTTGTATGGGATAATGCGATATGAAAATAAAGTGTCACTGGTTTATGTCAAAACTAGTATGTCAGCTCTTGTCAATTTAATAGAAACGATAGTTTCATCCTTAAGCAGTATTTAACACTACTATTTAAGGTTTAAACTAAACCACGTCCAACATAATTCTTCATACATACATACATAATCAAAGATCTCTTATACCAGAAGGTGTCGAGGTATAAAGTTCTCTTAATTTAGTTCCACAGATTCAACAAATTCACGCCACTCTATCCTGTTTCTGGCTAGGGCCTTCGCCTCGTTCCATGTTTTTCCTCTTTTTTCAGAAGTTCATCCGTACTGCACGTTTTTCTGGGTCGTCCTCTCCGATTTTTCCCGATTTTCCTTACCTCCCATACCCGCTTCACCTGTCTAGTTTCATTCATTCTGATCAAGTGTCCCCACCATTACAGTTTCTTTTCTTCTACTTCAGTTCTTAATGATTTTGTTGTTAGCATCTGTCTAAAGCGTCACTGGATTGTAGTCGTTTTGTTTGTCTTTCATCAAGTATCCAATTTTCTGCTCCATAGGTTAAGACTTGTAAGTATACTGCTTGATACACCGTCATTTTTGTTCTTGTTGTTATCTTTTTTTTATTCAAAAAGTTTTTGTAGAGTGCATAATCCTTCAACTAATATATCTTCTCCAAGAATATCACAAAAATTACCATATTCTACTAATACTGTTTTTAAAGACGCTTGTGACACAACATACAAAATCCGAATGACAATATAATGTCATAATGACACTCAATTTCGCGCTTTTCATATTTCAAATTTCAAAAAGCAATGCCAGCGACACCTGGTGAAATGTGTGAGTACCAAAACTTTGACGACAGTACACGGGACCTTCTGCCGTATCTATAGTAAGGGCTATGAGCTAGCCAGCATTCATCATGCTTCGAATTTTGATACGTTGAGTTGGTACCATAGATAATCTTTTAATTCCTGATTTATTTCCACTTAGAGGTCAATAAAACAATAAATAATTAAATACCAATTTAAATAATAAAATAATAATTGGTATTTAATTATTTATTGTTTTATTGACCTCTAAGTGGAAATAAATCAGGAATTAAAAGATAAGTACATAAAGGTCAAAAAATACATATATTAACCATAGATAATATAATACTAACGTACTATAGATACGGCAGAAGGTCCCGTGTACTGTCGTCAAAGTTTTGGTACTCACACATTTCACCAGGTGTCGCTGGCATTGCTTTTTGAAATTTGAAATATGAAAAGCGCGAAATTGAGTGTCATTATGACATTATATTGTCATTCTGATTTTGTATGTTGTGTCACAAGCGTCTTTAAAAACAGTATTAGGTAGTAGAATATGGTATTTTTTTGATATTCTTGGAGAAGATATAAGTTGAAGGATTATGCACTCTACAAAAACTTTTTGAATAAAAAAGAGATAACAACAAGAACAAAAATGACGGTGTATCAAGCAGTATACTTACAAGTCTTAACCTATGAAGCAGAAAATTGGATACTTGATGAAAGACAAACAAAACGACTGCAATCCAGTGACGCATTAGACAGATGCTGACAACAAAATTATTAAGAACTGAAGTAGAAGAAAAGAAACTGTAATGGTGGGGACACTTGATCAGAATGAATGAAACTAGACAGGTGAAGCGGGTATGGGAGGTAAGGAAAATCGGGAAAAATCGGAGAGGACGACCCAGAAAAACGTGGAACAGCAGTACGGATGAACTTCTGAAAAAAAAAGAGGAAAAACATGGGACGAGGCGAAGGCCCTAGCCAGAAACAGGATAGAGTGGAGTGAATTTGTTGAATCTGTGGAACTAAATTAAGAGAACTCTACACCTCGACACCTTCGGGTATAAGAGGTCTTTGATTATGTATGCATGTATGAAGGATTATGTTGGACGTGGTTTAGTTTAAACCTTAAATAGTAGTGTTAAATACCGCTTAAGGATGAAACTATCGTTTCTATTAAATTGACAAGAACTGACATACTAGTTTTGACATAAATCAGTGACACTTTATTTTCATATAGCATTATCCCATACAAATTGAAGCAGTACAAGAAATGTTTAATGTCTTCAAGGCGATAACACCAGATACAATATACTTCGCCAAGGAGAGTACAGTATACAACATCCAATTAATAGGTAAATACAAGATGTGTTATTAAATTCTGTTATGGTTTAGACCTACATTCTAATAGTACCCCTTAAGTGGCTTTCCGAGATTGTTAAAACTTGAATATCTTTTGAGATCATTTTTATAAATTACCTAACCTTCGGTTTCGATATTACAGGTATACGTGACATATATCATCCAAATTGAAACTTCACGAGAAGCGTTAGGGAATGAAATTTTATTTCGTCGTGTTCCACGAAGATAACATTTTTGTAAAAATATTTTTAATGAAAATATAGGACAATATTCAGAAACTATATAAAAGCGCTTTCTTTTTTAGTTTAAAAGTTAGAAATTCAATTTTCAATAATAAACAAACTTTTCGTGCCCCAGTATGGTCTGTTTTAAATTTAACACATTTCACTAGATGGCGCAGAAACACGCCAACAAAATTTTATTAGAAGTGTCCAATCTATATAGAATGAAATGTATATATTATCTATGGTTGGTACTCTGTATTTTTGACTTCCCGGTGATTGGGAAGTCCATATGAAATATTTACTTGAAACAATAAAAAAAAATATCATTATTGATATAGTGAGGTGGCAGGGTTTAACTTTATATATCTAGGAACACGAGTGAAAACGCCCGAAACTCGGCCAGATTCTAGATTTACAAATATCAAATGTTAACATGTCCGAGGACGAAAAAAAAACGCAGGTATGAAAATTTATTTTATAGAGGTAAGTGGTATACCTACAGGCAACAAAACTGAATTATTCTTTCGCGAAAATCTCTGCTTAAAATCGCGCGTAAAACTTTGCCTTTAAAAATACCTCAAAAATGCCCCAAAATAAAAATTAGCAACATCTAGGTGGGAGTAATTTTAATTTTGACTATTTTTTTATTGCTGTTTTGTTTGTAAAATAGATAATTTGTCTTCCAGGAATTGTATGAAATGGTCCGTGGTGTACTCAACAAGTTAACTTCCCATAAGTTCAATACTCTTCTACATCAACTTACATCTCTGACAATTGATACAAAAGAAAGACTCGAAGGAGTTGTAGATTTGGTATACGAGAAAGCTGTAGATGAACTCCATTTTTCAGAGGCTTATGCATCACTGTGTAAAGATTTGGCACTTGTGCAGGTCTCTGCTAATACAACCAGGAAAGATGGTGCTTCTGTTAATTTTAGAAAATTATTAGTTGCAAGATGTCAAGTGGACTTTGAAAAACAGTTTGCTGATGAAAGAGTTAGAAATGAAAAACTGAAAGAAATAGAGGAATGCACAGATCCGGTAAGTAAAATGTTATACTATTTTATTTTGTCTCATATTAGTACTGTAGGAAAAGAAAAGGAAATTACAATTATTATTAAAATATGATGATCGACGTATTCGAAGAAAAACTGTAGGAAGAATTAGATTTATAGGAGAATTATTTAAACAGAATATGTTAACAGTAACTATCATGATGAGTTGTATACACCATTTGCTTATAAATAAGGACGTAGAAAGTTTAGAATGCCTTTGTGAATTATTATCTATTGTGGGCCAAAAACTTGAAAGAACAATGGATTTAAGTACCATCTTTATTGTTATCAGAGAAATCATGGATAAAAAACATGGAGATATTAGTAATACAGTTAGGTAACTATGAGTGACTAGTTTTGAATGCAGATGATCCTACTATGTATTTTTGTCTAACTAGATCTAAGCTTCAAGATGTTATTGATTTGCGAAACACAAAGTGGGTGCAAAGAAGACAAGACATAAATGTAACGCTGATAGATGAGTTGCAAGAAGAAGCAAGTAATGAACAACTACCAACTCAAGTAAGCTTTAATGTTGTATTAAGTTTTAAAACTGTATATACAGTGTCCAGCATTTAGTTCAAAATAGATGGGTTTTTGTATTATACGCTTGCCATGGCATCTAATGAGGATAGTAAAATAGATCAATGATTTTAGCTCAAAAAATATAGTGAAAAACCTAAAAATTTGTGACTTTTATAAAAAATGTATGCGTACTGGTACAAAATATCTTGAATGCACAATGCTTATACATATATCCTGTCTAGATATTCTTGCTAAAATAACTGAATTTAGATGGACAAAAGTGGTATTTCCATAATTGCAGTGAAGAGCCAATTGGCCTTACGAACATTAGTAATTTCAATAATAAAGCATTAAAAAGAGAAAATGAACATCTATCTGACAGGAGCATTAAAATCTATGTTGAAATTAATAACTGAATTAGACAAGGTAAACAAACTTCAGGAGAATGGGGTAATTGAATTGGAAGGACAATTATCAATGTTTATGCATAATACATAAAAAGTACACTCACGGTAAATAGTATTCGAAAATTTTAACGCCGCGCGCATTGTCTGTCTCATTCGTATCCCTCTTAGAGGATTTTACGTTTCTTGACCGTTCGTACTGTCGAAGAGACAGCACGATGCGCGTAGCCCCACTCCTCTCTTAAGACTATTTTCTGTGAGTGTACCATCTGTTGGTTAAATTGGGAAAGAAGAAACGTGACTATAGATAGAGGAGGTACTGCTCCATCAACATACAGGAATAATCTCTGGCGACGAAACGGTCGAAGTGCGCAAGTCGCGTCCCCGCTATCATTGAAAACATTCTCCTCTGGTAAATTGCATGGCAGTGTAATACACAACGTACACATCCTATAAGAGCTAAATGAATACTGAACGCTACGCTAATTTACGTCAATCTTCGGTATCAGGATCGTTTGAGAAGTGGGAGTAGGGGTACTGACTTTCTCCTACCGTTTCGTCACCAGAGATTATTCCTCTATATTCCTACTTTGTTTTTTAATAAGAGGGCGAAACCGTTTCAACCCGTATCACATTATGTAAATTTAATAATTCAAACTTTCTGCGGTAAATTTAAATGATAGATTATTATGAAATGAAGTAGCATGTTATTTGCACTTTAATACTTAACTGAACTTCATGAACAAATCACATTTGCAAAAAAGAAGATAGTAATAGTTTTATTAGATCATACTATTTAAATTCAATACATAGTACATACGTTGTTATAAAACATGTTAAACAATTAATCAACAATAATTTATATAACTTTTCAATAATAATATATCTCAAATATACAACTCTATATCTAAATTAATGAGTTTTATTATCGCCTTGATAATGACAGCATTGCTGTTGAAACGCGTCGGTGTTTTAGTTAAAACTTGTTTGGTGTTTAGTGGGTTAAAGTGTTTAGTGATCTAAATTAATGTCAAGATTAAAATCACTGTCGCTACTGTCATCATTTCCAAGTGAAATAATAAATGGCTCCATTACATCATCTATTAAGCCATCTAAATCGCACATTTTGGTTTTCTCTTTGATTACATGTTCTTTATATTTCATCCACTTCTCTAAGGTAACGTTTCCAATAGCGCACATTTTTGCTTTTGTGCATCCTTCATTAAACCAAGTTTCATCCAAATAATATATTGGGCATTGTTCACTTCTATATTTTTTAATCACGGATAAACATCTTCGTCTCCACAAAATAATGCCTTCACGTTCAAGTAGTATACATTTGCGAGTACATACCTGCAGGGCCGCCGTCAGCACAGCCAGCGCCCGGGGCAAAATAATACAGCGGACCCACTCCCACTCAATATTTGATGTGTTTTATTTTTGTCAATAATGGATTAAGGTTTTATGAAAACAAAACTTACTACTGCATTAGTGCATTATAATTTATAATAACAAGAGTTTATTATTTTCCATAAAATAAAACAAACTTATGTACTTAGAAATTTATTTAATAATAATTCTTAAGCCTTAAGTAATGTTCATAATAACACTAACAGATTTTGAACTATTTTTTATTTACAACAACACTCTTCTTGCCTTCCTGCGAAAGTTTGAATAATTGAGTCAAAATTCAATGTTCTTGCTAGCCTAGACTCAATAGACAGCACTCGCAAATCTGATAATCTTTGCTGTCCCATAGTCGATCTCAAACAATTGATTGAATTTTTTGATCAACACTTATTTTAATTGGCCACCCGGAAGCCCGGGCTCCGGGGATTTTTCCCCCTCTGTCCCTGCTTGACGGCGGGACTGCATAACTACCTATAAATAAATATTATGTTAAATGTTTAAATAATTTAATACCAAAACTTACTTAAAATTAAGCATCCTCATTAATTTATATAAAATAGAGCGACTTATTTGATGTATACATATTTTCATCTTCCTTTAATTTGCTTAAAATCTTGTTAAGTGTAGGAAGTTCTCCATCGCCTTATCAAGTATTTAACTGTATAGACAAATGGAGATAGCAGTGATTTACTGCCTAATCATTTTAATGGTGTCGAAATTAGTCTTTTGGTTTTATTTTCATGAATGATGCAGTAAACACTTGCTCTTTAAACACCTATTGTTATTATTAAATATAAACACACAAAAACTTATACATGCTTATTTAGGTATACTATATAAGTGTTTGATATTTGCAGTATTATCTGTGTCTTTTTTATTGTAGAATAACTACCAATAACTTTCTTAATAATTTTTTTAATACAGCTTGCTTCTTCTGTACCGATAAATGTGCACGTTCCAAGGGAGCACGCTTTCTTGGAGGCGATGTTGATAATCCACTTGTACTATATTGTGAATACATTATGATAAGCAAATAGTTTATTTAAAAACTGATTTTATTGTTTAATCACCGCAAAAACACAAAAAATAATTGGCAATTATTGGCAGTAATAACAAAAATATTTACTCAATCAGCTGTCCTAACAATATGGCGGCACTAAAATTACCAAAATCGATTTTTGGCGGACAAACTGTTCGGTAACGTAATGGGGTTGGTAGTTCATAAGTATATGTTAGGACATTTAGTAAAGAAATATTTGTAAAAGCGAGATTTGTTATGATGTATTATTATGTATTATTGTATTGACATGCTTAGTTTTATGCCGAATAAGAGGTGTTAAAAGTATTTATATACAGGTGTCCCGTTTCAACGTGGATCTTAGATATCTGCCACATTTGTGAAAATAGAGAAAAAAGTCATAAAGAAAAGTTATCTCAATTTATGTTTTGCATAAACTAAAAATATTTTTAATTATGCAGAGTGTCTCAAAAGTAGGTAAACACATACTTGCTCCGTTATTTTAAATGGAATACCCTATATATTTTGGCATTTTTGAATAGTACGTTAAAAATATTCCCACTTTATGCAAACTGCCTTATCCCCTATTCCTAATAGTTATGGAGATATTTCACGTTTTAGTATAAATTGTCCCGATTCGGTGTTTTTCGTAGCTTGATCCTGAAAATAGATAGGTATCGAAATGAAATCAGGAATATGAACTACATATTCCGGTCTAAACGCCGACATCAACAGATCATGATATATCTACTACCTGTTGTCGGAAATGATTTAACGCACTTCCGGAACTTCGCTCCTAGATAACATTATTTTTTTAAATGGCACCCTACACGTTTTGTTATATCGATAACATTCATGTATATTAAGTACTATGTTTGACACACTTTTGACAGAAGTTGTCTCCAATTTGGATATAACATTGAAAATATTACGAAAACAAGAAAGTATGCATACATAATGTTAGAAAAAAGAAGCAATGGTATATTATTGGATCAAAAACAACAAGAAATTATAATAAATGTTCAAAATGCATTTCTCTTTCTCTTATGCAAATATTTATGCTATTTTGAAAGCTGACTTCAACTTTTCTCAACATTTCAGGAGTTCCCTGAAGTTCCTTTCCCGCACATTTTGTTGGGTCGTGGGTGGTCTTCTGTATACTAAATCTTTCACATATCCCCATAAAAAGAAATCGCATTTTGTTAAATCCGGCGATCTAGCCGGCCATTCTATTGTGCCTTCCTGACCTATCCATCTCCCCTGAAAGAGATAGTTCAGTGCTGCTCTCACGTTTTGTACTTATGGGCAGGATCTCCATCATGTTCCTTCGTAGTGCTACTGGTAGCTGTTCTAGATAATGAAATAGCTCCTGTAATAGAAAATTACTATATCTATGGCTATTCAGGTGCCCTTCGTAAAAAATGGTCCGATAACGTGCCCGCCTATAATACCTCCCCACACATTTATTGTCCATCGTCCTTGATGTAGAAGTGCAATGTTTACGTGGGGATTCTCCTGTGCATAAATATGAGTATTCTTTTTATTGGGACAGTTAGCGCTGCTGAAATTGCATTCGTCCGTAAACAGAACTCTTTCAAAAAAATCTGGTTGTTCCCGTAAAACCTCTTCACACTATTCACAAAATATTAATCTTCTTGCAGGATCATATTCTGTAAGAGCTTGGTGTTTCTGTGGATGAAAAGGATAGTACTTATTCTTTCTTATAATTTTATTAATTATTGTCTTTGAAATATTCGAATTGTGTAATTTGTCGCGTACTGATGCTGGAATTTTCGCCTACAGAAACTGTTACTTTAAATTCTGTTTTTTCATTCGCTCTTCTCTCTCTGGCATAATACGATACTGATAGTGTTGCCTCAAACCGATTTTTAACCCTTTCCGTTACTTGAAAGCGTATTCTGTATAGATGGGAGGCAAGTAGACAGTTTCTTCCGCATCCACCTCAAAAGTAACGATTTGTCTATCAAGAACTTATATTTTACTCACTAATTAAATAAATCATATCAATTAATTCCTAATTTGAATACCTCATAACGATCTTATTGTTGACAGCGTTTAATATACACAATTATTTTGTAACAATCTATATCAGTTGTTACCGGTAAACAAATCGCCACAGTCAGTTAGATATTCTTTAAATATACTAGCTTAAGTTGGTTAGAAGATTTTTGCAACTTGTGTCAAAAGTATGAAATATCTCGAAAAGCCTAAGATGAAACATAGTACTTAATATATGCACATCAATCGAAAGGTATTAAAATGAGGAATTCATCGATATAACAAAACGTGTAGAGTGCCATTAAAAAAAAAGTTATCTAGGAACGAAGTTGCGCAAGTGTGCTAAATCATTTCCGACAACAAGAAGTAAGTATATCATGATCTCTTGATGCCGTTTTTTAGGCCGAAATATGTAGTTTTCATATTCCTGATTTCATTTCGATACCTATTTTCGGGATCAAGCTATCACGGCATACGAAAAACACCGAATTGGGACGGTTCTTACAAAAACGTAAAATATCTCTGGAACTATTAAGAATAGAGGTAACGTAGTTTGTATAAAGTGGGAATATTTTTTAACGTACGGCGTTCCATTTAAAATAACGGAGCAAATATGTGTTTACCTACTTTTGAGACACTCTGTATAGTTAAAAATATTTTTAGTTTATACAGAACATAAATTGGGATAATTTTTCTTTATGACTTTTTTCTTTACTTCCACAAATGTGGCAGATATATAAGATCCACGTTGAAACGGGACACCTGTACATATGTAGGTAGTATAATATGTAGTATATGCATGTATATCTACATAAATTAAAATTATTCCAATTTTGTTTCTAATCTTCCATGATTCCAATATGAAGTTGGCGATCTGTTGGATTATTAATAGATAGTGATTTTTTAAGTAATATTTTTATAGATATCATGATATATGACCAATTATGTATTTCAAAGGTGGGCGCACCGGGAAATTATCGATACCAAACTGAAACAATTAGTGTTATGAAGAAAAGTGTTAGACAAAAGTTTAACTATATGAAAAGGCTCATCCGATGGCGCTACTGTTGTGACTATAAAGAAAGACACAAAGGTCATAGCAAGGTCAACTCTTTTTTTTTCAAATTGCATATGGTATTTTTTTATCAAATTCTAAAAGAGCAATAAGTTGTGAATAGAAAAATAGTAAACGACATACGACCTCAAATTAATATTAAATGAGATATTTCGAAAAAATTAGGACATAATAAAAGTCAGTGCAGCAATGTTTTTCCTTCGTTTTTTAAATGTAAAAGTAGAAAATAAATGTTAATAGTAACTACAAATTGTTTACATAAGGTAAATAGTGGAAGAACGCAGACGGCTATCGAATTAGATGTTCAAATTAGCGGCCACCAGCCCCAATCCACTTTTGTATATTTGAATGCAAAAGTAGTAGTAGTATATGTTACACGTGTATACATCGTCTAGTATTCAATACCATTACTGGTATCGATTCGCTGATAGCTTGGATATCATCGGTATCGATACCGTGGAATCGATACTTGGGTATCGGCGCCTTGGAATCGATATCTAGGAATCAATACCTAGGTATCGATACCAATATAACATATATTTTTAGACAAATATTTATGGAACTAGTTCTCATATATTGATACAAATATTAATTAATGAGGGTAGGTGTAATTATTCTCGTACAATAACAATATTTGTTATAAAAAAGCCAAAGTATCATAACATTGTACATTTGATACTGTAGATATATATGTTCTTGAATATAAATATTGAAATCAACCTGCAAAAGTGTATACCTACAAATCAGTCCTAAGTATAGATACCAAGGAATTAATTCGAGGTATCGATTAAAGGCATTGATACCCAGGTATCGGTTTCCAAGTATCGATACCTGCCGATACTTAACCGATTCCAGTACTCGGAATCGATACCCTCCACGGAAGCGATACATCGCTAAGTATTGATACCTCGATTGATATCGATACCCGATACTAAAAATGTCGGTATCGCCCAACCCTCGTATAACTTTCCGGTGTGCTCAATAATCATCTTTTAAATATATAATTGGCCATATTTTTTATAGTTAATAATACCTGTCAAAATTTTACTTAAAAGTTGTTTAAAACGTACATATATGTCGTATTCATTCATTTTAATAATAACTGGTTAAATAGCTAGCCAAATAATCGCACTACACATCGATAAGTATTAAGACCGAAGTAAAATTTAGATTAGAATTAGTGATGTTTACACAGCAAACACGATCCTACCGAACACTTGGCGTCCTCTCATGTGTATGACATCACGAGCAATCATACAGTCAACCGTGCATATAAACATTTTAATCGATTTTTGGCGAGCAAACTGTTTATACATACGGTGATTTAATTCTTTAATTTTTAAAAGAAAACGAGCAAAGTTAGCGATTTTTTTTTATTCACAAAAGTACATATAACTCTTGTATAGCTCACTACCGCATGAATATAATACAACATAGTAAGCACATGTGAAAATACAAGGTCGCACTGCTTGCATTTCATAGATACGGCAACGGTTCATCTTCGTGAGAATGTAAACTCCGTGACTGACGCTATCAAATGTAAACAAACAAAATGAAATTCAAAATAAATATCAGCTTAGATCAAAAACTTCATATGCAAGCATTGTGAACACCAAAGTAGCAGAATATTAAGTTAACTAGAAAACCCTCGTCCAATATTGTTGGAATTAAAGAAGAAAGCGTACAAACTACAGACTACAGAAAAGATTTTGGTTATATATAGAAAGTATACCCTCTTTGTGAACGTTTGTATACTAAAGGAAAAATGCTGCTTTCTAGATAAATGGAAACTTGAAATATAAAGATCTGCTATAATAAAGTGAATTTTGACCACAAAATGTAGTTGTTAGACGTTTCAATTTTTACTTTAAAAATAATAATCTATTTAATAATAGATTGAGAAAGATGTGACAATAAAGTAACTGACTATAAATCCAAGATTAACTCACACAACTTAAACAAGCTAACTGTAAGTCATATTAAGATACAATGTTTATGCAACAAATTAGATAAGTTTGAATTATTTTGGATAACTATAATATTAGTATAGTATGTATTATCGAGCATTGGTAGACCGCTGAAGAATTGAATTCCTTACGTATTCCAAATTATAGCGCTGCGGCTGGTTACGGCAGATCTATCTATAAGCACAGTGGTGCCCTAATATTGAAAAAAGATACCATTGCAAGTGCTGAAATAATTTTTTATCCAATTTAAATGATGATAAATTGTGTGAAACAGCTGAAATAACTTTTAAAATCATAATTTAGCCATAATGTGTATCTACAGATCACCGGACAAGCGATTTTAAAATTTTTCTAAGTAAACTAGACGAATGTTTAAATAAAGTTATGCCAAAGATTTTATACGATAATACTATGTTATGATTGAAACATGAATGCGTTAATAAAAAGCAAAGAGTTAGATAGTCTAAAGGATCTTCATTTATTATAAGTATATGTATAATAAAATAGATTAGGTTGCAACAACTACAGTGCATCTTGCATAGTTAACACAATGGTCTCCCGGACTCAGTTATTATGCTATGAAAACGCAAGAATAATATACGAAAATTACCAATACACAAAATATCAGTAACGATGACATTAAGAGTACATCAACTTATGAAGTGGCTCATTCTATGAAACTCAACAACATAAACATATCTAACTCAGCCAATGTATGTGACGCTTTCAAAAAATACTTCTCATCCATTACTTCCTGTAATCTGATAAACATTAACATGACATTACCATCAAAATAGGATGCATCTATGCAACTTGAAAAAAAATGGGTGACATTGTCAAGCTAGAGTTCAAAATCAACGATGTTATTCCGAATACTGTCATTAAATGTTGTTTAAATCTCAGTAGCAAACCTTTGCGATTGCATAGTTAGATTTAACATATAGAAATGTAAATTAATAAATCTCCATTAATGTTCCATTCATTGTTTTAGCCAGAAATAGCGAAACCATTAGGTTCTAGTCTTATGTTTGAAACAGGCGTACGACAGTCAAATATTAAAACAAATGCTTCAATTCCACCTATGGGAAATATAGGAAATGATGTAAACAAGGGAACTTCTTTGAGTAAGTTTTAATTAGTATAAATGTAACAGTAAATGGAATTTGCAGATTATAGTTCTAAATATGTAATTTAAATTCAAGTAAATTTATGTAGAATACTACAACTCAAATATAAAGAATATATATTTGACGCATTACTCATATACAGAATCGGATAAGGCATTACAAAATATTAACTTTTAAAATAACAATGCTTCGCAACGAAGGTTACTTTCATTGTAAGTGTGCTATTTATAGTCGCAGAACGCGGTTTCGCAGTCGGACTAGTGGAAGAATGTGTGATGGAGCCTGCCGTGGCCCAAGCTGGCCTGTCGTAGGTTAGGATCGGGCGGATGTGCGACTTGTACAGCATCGCGCCCGTTTTCGGACTGAGTTTTTGATTACCCAGGATAGGATATAGCTGGTGCAGTCGACCCTGCTCCTAGTTCTACCTAGATGCTTGGCGAAAGTTAGCTTCCGGTCGAGGATCATTCCCAGGTAATCGATCTTCTCGCTCCAGTTGATCTCCGTCCGAAGAATGGTGATCTTTCGGGGCGACGGTTGACGTCTCCGGCTGAACGCAACAGCTTAAGTTTTCCTCGGATTGATGGTCAGACCGAATTCGCTAAAGAATCCCTCGATTCGATCCAGCTGTGCTTGGGCAAGCTCAGCTGCGACCTCGGGACTCCTTGAGGTAGCCGCTATAGCGCTGTCATCCGCATAGATGGCGTTAAACACTCGTCGGTCGGGCGGTTTGGGAATGTCTGTAACGTAGATGCTGAACAGTGCCGGGTCCAGTGCCGAGCTTTGTGGAACTCCAGACAGCTTTTGCCTCTCTGATGATTCCCTTTAGTTAACAATGGTGTGGAATCTTCGGTCCTTGAGGTATGATCTGATGGTCTTCAGGGTTCGCAGCTGAAAGCCGGCTACCTTTATCTTCGACAGCAAGGCTGATTTTGTCGAACGCTTTCCTCAGGGGTCGTCTGGTTCCTGTTGAATGCGGTCGTGACGTAATCCGTGATCCTGTATAGCTGCATCGTGGTCGAATGCTCGCATCTAAATTCGAATTGGTCGTTATCCATGGGATGGCCATCTTCCAAATGGTCGCTGATTCGGCGCAACAGAAGAGTTTCTAGAACTTTGCTCATTGTGCCCTGCAATGATATCGGCCGATAGCTTTCAGGGGAGTGCGATTCCATTTTAAGTTTCAGTGCTGGAATGATCCTTGCGGATTTCCACCTGGTCAGATAGCATGTCAGTCGGAGTGTCGCATTATAGATCGCCGTCAAGTTGACTAGCAGCTTGAGCGGCAGATTCTTGAGCGCTCCATTGGGAATGCCATCTTGCCCAGGGGCCTTCCCGTTAGGGATACCCTTGGTAACCTGCAGGACCTCCTTGGGAGTCACAACGATAGGTGGACCTGGGTCCATCTCGTCGATTTCATGCAAGGTGGTTCGGAATTCTCTCTCCTGCTCGGGATCATTACGATCGTTCGGAGTAAAGTGACCCGCGAAGGTGCTAGCCAAGGCCTCAGCCTTTTCCCTGTCGGTGAGGCATCTGTTTAGACCATGCTTGATCTCCGGCACGTGCGGTCGGTTTCTTTTCAGTATCCGAGGCATCCTGTGCGGATCTTCGGTTTGGCTTATCTCGACGAAATCGCTCCATTTTCTGTATCGAAACGCTTCGATGTCTCTCTCGATCTCTGTCCTCAGGTGGCTGTATTTCGCCTACGTAGGAGGGTACCTCGTACTTTGATATTGTCGATTTCCCGCGGGAGAGAAATCTTGGCTTCAGTTCCGATCTATTCAAGGCCTCCTGTATCTGCCACGTGGTGTGGCAGACAGCTTTCTCGAAGTCATTCTCAGTCTCAATACCGGGATTAGCTTTAATCGTTTCCGATATCAGCTTTTTGTACAGTGGTCAGTTGTGTTTCCTGGTTCCTGTACCCGACTTCAGTGTTGTCAGGTTCAGGGTCGTCTCGGTGATCACAGGGTAGTGATCTGTGGTTAACTCCTGTTCCGTTCTACACTTCATAGGGAACGTCCAGTTTTTGAGAACTGAAATGTCCAGCACGTCCGGGTCGTAAAGCCCTGTGGTGCTATGGTGAGTGGGCTTGCTCGGGGCGGCGACGTCGAACTTCTTCCTTCGCTAAAATTCTTTCGGAGCATCAAGAAACCATGTATAGTAGGCGGTGACTTCAATGCTCATCTTTTAGCTTGGGGAAATTACTCGTCCGACGTAAACGGGAAAGTTTATTAAGTGCAGTTGAAGACTGTTATTCTTAATGATGGCGCGCATATTTTAGTATCTCGTCCGGGGCAGGTCAAATCCGCGATCGATGTTACGTTTAGTAGTCCCGATTTAGCAACACATATTGAGTGGCGTACAATCAATGATTCTTTGGACTCTGATCATCTAGTTAGTCATATGAATCTAGAAATCGCAGCAAATAAGGACAATTGTACGTCTAGTTACAAACTTCATCTCAAAAAAGCCAACTGGGATAATTTTACGCAGCTCATGAATGCGTACTCAGCGTTATTAATTCAGTCGAAATCTCCTACGACAGCTTCATTGAAAACCTAAACAAATACATAAAAGAGTCAACCACAACATACACTAATAGTCCGAAACAACAATTTAACAATACATGGTGGAATAGCGAATGTCAGATAGCTATTCAAAAACGTAAAAATATTTTATCCGAATATCTGAAAAATCCTACCCTAGACCAATTTAATACGTATAAACAAAACGCAGACATCACAAAAAGAGTTATCCTAAAAAGTAAACGAACATTATGGCATACCTATTGCAATAAATTATAATTAAAGATAAACCTATCAAAGATATTTGGTCAAATATAAAAAAGATAAAACTTGGTGTACAAAGCAATAAGCAACCTATAGTGTGTGGTGACTGGTGCAATTCCATCTTAAATAAATTAACTCCTCCAATGGCATATGTCGGCCAAGGCGTCCTCTACTACAATTCTCTATCAGAGTCCTTTTTTGTGTACCTTTTGATATATAGGAACTAATTGAAATATAGCTTGAAAGAAAACATGGAAAGTCTGAAGGAAGAGCTAGCAGAGAATTCTAGAAGACTGAAAGGAGAAATGGTAGGCTTCAAAGAAGAGATAGGAGAAAACCTAAAGAAGGAAATGTAAGAAAATTCGAGAATCCTGAAAGAAGAAATAGATCAAAAGTTACTAGAAATCTCAGGTAACATAGAACAACTCTCGAAAGAATTGGAGCGGCGTTTACGCGATGTGGAAACAAGATTGGACCAAACGAATGTGACGAAGATTAACAGCATGGATCAGTCGGAGGCTCTGGATTCCGAACATGCTTCTATGAATGAGGATAGACCAAACGAGGTGATGGTAGATTCTAGCATCATAAATCAAGGAAGATCACAAATTCAAGGTGATGAACCAATTGGATCATATCAGATCAACTGGAAAGCACTAATCAAACCTCCAACTTTTGATGGCAAAACGTCATGAGTGACCTACATGACACAATTTGAAGCCGCTGCAAAAGCAAATGGATGGACAGATCCGGAGTAGGTCATCGCCCTGATTGTTGCCTTAAGAGGAGACGTCTTACAAACAATACCTTCTCAGGAACAAACAGACTATTCCCGATTGATCAAAAGAATGGAAATGAGATATGGGCATGCGCATCTAGAACAAATGTACCATACGCAACTGAGGCATCGTTTGTAGAAGAAAGGAGAAAATCTACAAGAATTCGAGATAGATATTGCACGACTAGTCCGACTGGCATATCCAACTGCACCAGAGACCAATTGGCTGTCCAGACCTTCGTTGATGGCCTTCGCGACAGTGACACCCAGCAGGCACTCAGATTGGCACGCCCTAAAACATTGATCGATGCTTTAACACATGCACTAGAATTTGAAGCAGCAAAACAGGCTTCAAAAGGCCACGTACGAGCATACGCTATGGATAGCCGTCCCGACGACGACGGTTTCACCGAGTTTGTTCGGCGAGTTAAGGAGAAAATACGTCCGAAGAGGCCACTGGAATGTTGGAATTGTGGTGAAGTTGGGCATCTTCGTAGTAAATGTAGGAAGGAGCCCAAAAAGTCGGCAATTGAGCAATCGATGCAGTGTCAGGAAGCCTCAAAGACTGTAGGTAAGATTGCCACCTTGCACTATCAATCCAATAGCCTCTATGTGGATATCAATTTCGGAGGAAGAACATACGCATGTTTGTTGGAGACTGGGTCGACAAAAACTATTGTACGACCAAATTTGATCCGAAGAACAAACCAATTGCTTCCTAGTAAGTGGACACTTAGAACAGCAACAGGGGAAGCGGCTGCTGTAAAGGGAGAAGCCGATATATGTTTTGCTATTGGACCAACACCGATCCAACATCGTGTCTTGGTGGTTGACATCGAAGAGGAAATCATTTTGGGGATGGACGTCACGAAGACCTTGGATTCCAATTGAACTTGAAGGAAGGCGTCCTGAAAGTAAACAATGAAGAGCTAGTCCTCCATCCTCGTACCAGTGGAAGAATACGAGTTGTGGTAACAGAGAATACCGTGTTCCGTGGAAGAATGGAAACAGTTCTGGAAGCCCACATGGAAGGAGGTTTCGTCGAGGGAGGCGTTGCGATGCTGGAGCCAAGGCCGGAGAATAGTAGTTGGGAAATCCTTAATGAAATCCAAGAAGACAGTACCTGTGCGAATAATGAACGTCAATAATTATTCCGCTACACTAAGGAAAAGTACTGTTCTCGGATGGTGTTCCCCAGTGTTCATCGCGTGGATGCAAGACCAGACGCAGGCATCAAGATCACGGGTAAATTGAACGACGTCATCAATGCGGTATCTAAAGGGCTGAACCAAAGAAAACGGCGGGAAATTAAAGATTTTGTGTGCCGATATCAAGACGTTTTTGAAATAGACAACGGCAATAAAGGCAGAACTAGCATCGTAACACATAAAATAAATACCGATGACGCATCCCCAATTCGACAAGTACCTAGAAGGCTACCACTAGTGAAACGAGAGGAAGCTGAACACGTTGTGAGTGAGATGGGGAATGAAGGAATTGAACTTTCGAGCAGTCCATGGGCATCACCAGTGGGGCAAGTGCGGAAGAAGGATGGATCTACCAGATTTTGTGTGGATTATCGGCGACTAAATAATGTAACCAAGAAAGATAGCTATCCATTACCACGAATAGACGATACCCTGGACACATTGGCTGGTGCCAATTGGTTCTCCACTCTTGATTTGAAAAGTGGTTATTGACAAGTTGGTATGGAACCGAGTGATAGAGAGAAGACTGCATTCACGATGGGTTCTGGTCTGTGGCAATTTACCGTTATGCCGTTTGGATTATGCAACGCCCCTGCCACTTTTGAGCGACTCATGGATACAGTGCTGAAGGGACTGTCATGGGATACCTGCTTGGTGTATCTGGATGATGCGATTGTAGTTGGAAAAACGTTCCAAGATCACACAAAGAATTTGGAGCAGGTATTTCGGAGGTTGCGAGACGCTAACCTGAAATTGAGTCCCATAAAGTGTCACCTTTTCCGCAACAAAGTGAATTATCTTGGTCATGTGGTCTCGGAAAGAGGAATTGCAGTCGACTTAGCGAAAGTGGAAGCAGTGGAGAAGTGGCCTATACCCAAGGACAAACATGAGTTGAGAAGCTTTCTAGGACTATACACTTACTATCGGCGATACGTTCCGGGATTTGCCAACATTGCAAAACCGTTAACTTGACTAACGGAAAATAGACTATTTAGTTGGAGTCCCGAATGCCAATCATCTTTCGACCTTCTGAAGGAAATTCTGGTAAACGCACCCGTTTTGAGCTACCCTTTGCCGAAGGAAAAATTTATCCTGGACACGGATGCCAGTAATGTTGGCATAGGAGGAGTACTATCCCAGGTACAGGATGGACAGGAAAAGGTTATTGGGTACTTTAGCAAGACCCTATCAAAACCAGAACGGAACTATTGTGTGACACGTGGTGAAGTATTGGCAGTGGTCAAGTCAGTCGAGCACTTCTATAAATACTTGTATGGCAGGAAATTTGCCATCCGGACTGACCATGCTGCGTTGAAATGGTTCTTGAACTTCAAGAAGCCTGAGGGCCAGATAGCTACATGGATTGAAAGGCTGTAGGAATATGACTTCGACATCGAACACAGAGCTGGATTGAAACATCGAAACACTGATGCCCTTTCAAGAAGACCATATCCAGAAAACTGCAAGCATTGCAACAAGGTAGAAGATAAAGCGGCCAACACACTTAGAACTACCGTTGTTGACGACCAGTGGCAACCTGACAACTTGCGAGCGGTCCAGGAATTACACCAAAACCTGGTAACTCTGCTGGAATGGAAGCAGACTGGGCAAAGACCGTCCTGGCAAGAAGTGGCTCCTTGTTCACAAGAATTGAAGTCGTATTGGGCGCAATGGGATTCCTTGATGATAGAAGACGAATTCCTTAAACGAATATTGGAAAGTGGGGATGGAACACCGCGAAGAATGCAAATGGTAATCCCTAAGGAGAAGATACCAGACGTATTGCAACAGCTCCATGATGGCTTTTCCGGGGGTCATTTCGTCGTGCACAAAACACTGGAAAAAGTACGTCAGAGATTCTATTGGGTAAACTACTCCCGAGATGTAAAGGAATGGTGCCGAAAGTGTGTCACCTGTGCCGCCAGCAATGGGCCCCAGAAACGCCGACGCACCCCAGTGCGTCAATATAATGCGGAAAGTCCGTTCGAAAGAATCGCCATCGATGTCGCAGGGCCTTTCCCAGAAACAGTATGGGAGTAAGTACATAGTAGTGGCAATGGACTACTTTACGAAGTGGGTTGAAGCCTATGCTCTACCAAATCAAGAAGCTGCAACCATCGCAGACGTTATGGTGAAGGAGTTCGTGAGTCGCTTCGGGGTCCCTTTGGAACTACATTCGGATCAAGGGCGCAACTTCGAGTCAGGACTCTCCCAGACCCTATGCGAACTTTTGGGGACACGGAAAACAAGAACCACCCCGTTACATCCACAATCCGACGGAATGGTGGAACGAATGAATAAAACGATGATCAAGCATTTGTCGAAAGTGATCTCCGAACACCAAAGAGACTGGGATGAACACCTACCCTTATTCCTCATGGCGTATCGAGCGTCTGTCCATGAATCGACTACTCAGTCCCCGGCCAATGTACTGTTTGGAAGAGAACTAAGGCTACCATGTGACTTAAAGTTGGGATGTAAACCAGGCGAAGATTTGGCGGGAGAAGATTACGTTAGTAAACTTCGGCGAAGTCTGGACGATATTCATGAACAGTTACGCAGCAATATCCAAGATGCCAGCGACCGAATGAAAGAAAGCTACGACATTAACGCAGATAGAGGCGGTTATCAGATAGGAGATTTGGTATGGCTATATGACCCACAACGCCGACGCGGCCTATCTCCAAAGCTCCAGAAGAACTGGGAGGGACCATACCAAGTCGTAAAGCGCATAAACGATGTAATTTACCGCATTCAACGAACCCCGCAAAGTAAACCGAGAGTAGTGTACAGTAACAGGCTGGCCCCGTATTCCGATGCTAATCGCGAAGAAGAAGTATGACAGATGGTCCAGTAGAATCGTCATCGTCCAGTAGAAAGCATATGGGTAAGAGGACATATAGGAATCCAAGGGAACGAAATAGTGGACAAAGCAGCAAAACTGGGATGCGAAGCACCAGAAGAACTACACCATGTTGTATTACCCTCGTATATAGTAGGAATAGTAAAACGAGGATGCCGCAAAGAATTCCAAAAATGGTTCTCTAATAGAAATACCGGTCAGTTTTACAAACAGCCACAGGAAGACATACCACACAAACCATGGTTTCATCAATCCACGTCAAAAATTTTTGTTAGAACAATAGGTAGACTCCGCAGTAACTAGTAATACTAGTACTATCTGATTGGGAAAAATACTTTTGCCAGCTAAACTATTGAATGAGATCTACATCTACACTACTCATGCTATCACAAGCCATATGGGATGTACTTGTCTACGTAACTCGGAATTTTAAAACATCTATTGGCGCAGATCATGCTTAACCAAATAATTAAATATTTCAACTAGCTACTCCTGTCCTAGGTCTGATTTTTTACATAATATTTTTTAACTTTGCCAGGAGCAGAAGGGCCGGCATTAAGAGGCATGGCACCAGCTGGACCACCAAATCAAGCATCTACTCCGCCGAATAGCGAATTGAAAGTGCCACAAATGTCACAATCTGTAAATAAGGTAAATTTTGCTTTTATTCGTTATTTTGTTTGCTCAATAACTCCGGAGGTTTTACAAGCTTTGTACCAAGAAAGAAACAGATTCGTGATCGCGTAGAATATGGGCAATAATAAAAACGTTCTAACTTCACACCAAAAATCATAAACCATTGCTTAGATAATTCGACAAGTAGTCTCGGATTTTACAATAGTTTAAAACATCGAATTTTTGTAGATAACTCAAAAACAAAATACAAAAGCTAGCTAATTTTTCGAGATCGCCTGTGGTTAGCAAGAGTTCCTACGAAAACGTCGAAATTTAACTATTCTGTCAATGTTTGCAGTTATAACATTCTTTTCACAAGTTTCACATTTATCGATAAAATTGCAGTACTAATCGGGTATATTTTCAGGCATTCGTATCACCACAAGTTCGGGCTGGTACGCAAGGTTTTTTCGGCCGACCACCACCGCAGAATCAGCCTCCTAGAATGCCTAAGCACAAGGTAAGTTATATACCAAGATATATCTAACTTGTAATCATCCGAAAACCACGCACCTATCAACTACAGCCGCAGTTGGTTGAATGATTTGAATGATAATTATGACTATTGTAACTCATTTCCATAACATACCTATTAAACCAAAATTAGTTGACATTTTTATCAACGCTTAAAATATTGTCTGATTATATAAGTCCCATACAAATGTTAATTATGGTCTACATAGCCATGTTTTGTTTCCAATAAATATGAAGCAACGCCTAATGCACCACTGCCTACTTTTCAAAAATAAAGTAGACAAACTTAATATCTGAAATTATTATCATGATGTCAAAGCGACCTTGATCTAACCACATTTTTTGTACATAATCCCTAATTAAAACACTAAATTGACTTTTACAAAAAAAACTATAAGAGATAGGTATAGGGAACCTTAATAACATTTAAAGGAGAAATAAAATTAAAATCGAATGACGGTGTTAGATACAGGGTATTCCATTTAAAATAAGCAAGTTATTGAGCATTAATGGTACCCACAGTTAGAGGTAAGATTTTAACAACACTGTATAATTTTTAGAAAACATTTTTAATTTAGCATGTAACGGTTGTGCTAATGAAATAATACAATTTGAAACACGTAACTTTAATACGTACGCCAGGTACTCGTTCTAAATATTGATCTACATTTTCAAAAATTGTTAAATATCTCAGAAAATATTGAACTTAGGTATAGCGAATATAATAGTAACTTGCCTTTATTTAGTCTGCGTCAACGAAATATCCAATAATATATATGTTCTTCCATTTAAATTTTGATAACTTTGATGTGTAACTTTCTTTTGGAACACCCTGTATATGTGTGTCCCAAAATGTCCGCAACAGCCGTGTAGGTCCTGTGTTATAGTCGTAATAAAAGTGTTTCAAATAAAAGTTGTTCCAATTTACATGATTGACTTTGTAATATGAAGAGATTTCGAAAATTTTATACAGCCTGGTCATTATGTCGTTACTTCTTTTCATCTCTTATGGCAGCGATCTTGAATTCGCGTCTAATTGAAAAATGTTATAAGAAAAAGTTGTTCAGAATTACGAAATACCGCCATATGCAAAATTTCAACTCGATCGTCAAATATTTATTTTTCCCGTGTATTATCTATCGCGGTGGCCCAAAATGTTCGCAACAGCCTTGTAAGCCCTGTAAAATCAAGTAGCAAAATCGAATCTAAAACAGAGGTGATGAGCTTGAGAATCATAAGTGAGCCAGAAATAAATACGTGACTTTAATTTCACAACAATGGCACCAAGAAAACCAAAAAAATTGTCGGAATACGGAAAGACAATTTAATTTGCGGTATCCTGGCAAGAATACACATTATTCAACGATAGCTCGTATTGTACAAAATTTTAAGGAAGCTGGAAGTGTAGAAAATAAGTTTAAGAAGAATCACAGGCGATGGCCAGTTACGGAAAATGCGGAGTTGGAAGTCATCTTACGGATTACCGAAAATCCGCGCATTTCCATCCGGCAGATTGAGCAAGAGACCGAACTATTTCTTTCTAATATTCAGCGATTACTCAAGAAAAATGGTTTGAAGCCGTATAAACCTAAATTTATCTGCCGGCTGCAACAACATGACCATGAAAGTCGTTTCAATTTTTGTGCGTGGATGCAAGGAGAAATGGAAGCCAATGCTAACTTTCACCGGAATATTTTATTCTCCGATGAAACGACTTTCTACACGAATGGTACGGTTTCATCGCAGAATTGTCGGTACTGGGCAAATCATAATCCACATTTCACAGTCAACAGTAGGGACCAGTATTATGAAAAAGTTAATGTATGGTGCGGAATTCTGGACACGCGATTAGTTGGACCATTTTTTTTACAAAATTGCATGGATGCTGCTCAGTACCTTCAGTTCTTGCAAAATGTACTGGAACCGATTGTAGATGACTTCCCGCTTCACATTCGTTGTAACATGCACTTCCAGCATGATGGGGCACCTTGCCACGCTTCGGCTGGCATTCAAGAATGGTTGGAAGTGAATTTCGGAGCCCATAAAATATTCACTCGGACATCCCAAGTTCAGTGACCGCCCAGATATCCAGATTTGACACCGCTGGATTTTTTCCTTTGGGGCTATCTGAAAAACCAGGTCTACAGCCATCGGCCGTTCCGAGACCGCAACCATTTGAAAGATGTCATCCCGGAGTGCGCAAACGGGATAGGAGCCAATGTGCTCTACAGTGTTATGGACGAATTCAATCATCGAACAGTGGCATGTATGGCAAATGAAGGAGGTTTCGTGGAGCGATTGCTTTTTCGTCATATTCTTGCTTTGTTTACTTTCATTTTAAGCGTTAGTCTGCAATGTATTATTATTTATTATTTTTCGTATACGGTTGTTTTTTTATATTATGACACATTTTTTTTTAATTTTCTTAATTACTGTCTTATAATATTTCCCGTGATTTTTCTTTAGAAAATAAAACGTTTAGTATTTACTACGTCACCGCGATAGATAATAATACATGGGAAAAATAAATATTTGACGATCGAGTTGAAATTTTGCATACGGCGGTATTTCGTAATTCTGAACAACTTTTTCTTATAACATTTTTCGATTAGAAGCGAATTCAAGATGGCTGCCATAAGAGATGAAAAGAAGTAGCGACATAATGACCAGGCTGTATAAAATTTTCGAAATCTCTTCATATCACAAAGTAAATCATGTAAATTGGAACAACTTTTATTTGAAACACTTTTTTATGACGACTATAATAAAGGACTTACAAGGCTGTTGCGGACATTTTGGGCCACCGCGATAGATAATACATGGGAAAAATAAATATTTGACGATCGAGTTGAAATTTTGCATACGGCGGTATTTCGTAATTCTGAACAACTTTTTCTTATAACATTTTTCGATTAGAAGCGAATTGAAGATGGCTGCCATAAGAGATGGAAAGAAGTAACGACATAATGACCAGGCTGTATAAAATTTTCGAAATCTCTTCATATCACAAAGTAAATCATGTAAATTGGAACAACTTTTATTTGAAACACTTTTTTATTACGACTATAACACAGGACTTACAGGGCTGTTGCGGACATTTTGGGACACACTGTATATAATAATGCAAAAGGAGTACCGACCGGACTTCGTAGGGGAATATATATATATATATAGAGTAACACTAATTGTACTGGGTAATTCGGTCTGTGATAAAAAGAACAACACTAATTGTTCATATGAACCTCAATATTTCGTCAATTTATTTTTGACTTCATCAGGAGGTACAGCTAAAAAATTACAATAATGAAGCAACAATAAAGGATAGAATTAAAACAACTTACAACAGTAGCAACAAATTATACATATTACACTTAAGACACAGTCAAATAGAATAAAATGTACGCAATTGTGGCAATTTTAAAAAACATACGTATAAGTAAAAAATTGTTGGTCAGATATAAAATTGAATTAACAATACAAGGTCCGGACATAAATTTGTGGCTATTAGTTTGTATTTAAAATGTTACAGTAAATGTTGCTAAGTTGCTGAGAATCTGTTTTAAAATTGATCGAGCCCTGGCATCTCATTATATGTACCATCTCGAGAAATAACCTTTTTTTATAATTATATTCCGTCTGTAAGATAGCGGTATTGGCATAATCAAAATTATGGTCCAAGTCCTGAAAATGGAGAGCCAAGGCACAGGAACGTTTACCTATCCGACTATCCTGTTCCTGTGCCTTGGCTCTCCATTTTCAGGACTTGGACCATAATTTTGATTATGCCAATACCGCTATCTTACAGACGGAATATAATTATAAAAAAAAGGTTATTTCTCGAGATGGTACATATAATGAGATGCCAGGGCTCGATCAATTTTAAAACAGATTCTCAGCAACTTAGCAACATTTACTGTAACATTTTAAATACAAACTAATAGCCACAAATTTATGTCCGGACCTTGTATTGTTAATTCAATTTTATATCTGACCAACAATTTTTTACTTATACGTATGTTTTTTAAAATTGCCACAATTGCGTACATTTTATTCTATTTGACTGTGTCTTAAGTGTAATATGTATAATTTGTTGCTACTGTTGTAAGTTGTTTTAATTCTATCCTTTATTGTTGCTTCATTATTGTAATTTTTTAGCTGTACCTCCTGATGAAGTCAAAAATAAATTGACGAAATATTGAGGTTCATATGAACAATTAGTGTTGTTCTTTTTATCACAGACCGAATTACCCAGTACAATTAGTGTTACTCTAACGAAGTCCGGTCGATATTCCATTACTTATATATATATATATATATATATAGATGTAATGAAATTACTGTGATTAACACAGAATTCGGGTTTAGTTTTTTAATAAAACAAGTATTTTAGCCTTGTGACGTTTCGGAGACTAATTTTCTCCTTCCTCAGACCTATTTATTAACAAACAGTAATAAATTTTTACAAGTTTTAAATTTAACTGTGAAAAACTTACATTTGGCTTTACTTTAAATTTGTGTAGACATTGAAACTTGCTTCAGGCATTAATGCACCGTGTAGTAATTATGTACACCTACTATTAACTGATTTTGAGAATTGGTATGTACTTTGTCACTAAATTTAATATGTTATATTAGTTTAAAACCTTGTAAATGGGACGTTACGAACAATAAATGTAAAATAATATTTTAAAATCGGATGCAATGTCATGTGTAAGTGAGATGTCCAGAAGGCAAAAAATTTTTCTTTTAAACAAATTTTCGAGGATAAATAGATGTCGCACATACAGGGGACTACAAAAGAAAAATCAACCATAATGTGGGGAAAGAACAAAAGCCTATTAGAGCTTTATTTTAATGTTTTCAACTATATTTGAATAGATATTGGAAAGAGATGACGATTGTTCTTTTGTATTTAAATTTTTGGTGATTCTATTTATAGCTAAATTCTCCAAGACTAACCTTTTATTGTAGTTATTTTGATTAAATAAAAAAACCGGATTTTCAAGGTCTATGTTGTGATTGGTTTGGTGGACGTGTGCCGCAAGGGCACATTTTTTGGGCTTTTTGAAATCGCTTTTGTGTTGGACAGCGCGCTCGCGCCATCTTTGAGTTGTTTGACCAATGTAATAACTTTGACAGTCAATACATTTAACTGCGTAAACTACATCATGGTGTTGGTTAAGTGGAAGTTTAGTTTTAAGTTTAGTGAAAAAATTGTGGGTAGGTATGGCAGTTGTGAAAGCAATATTGATGTTAGTATCCTTAAATAACAATTTAATTTTATCGGTCAGTTTGGGGATATAAATCAGTGATTTGTATATGGGGCCCTGTGTATTATTGGCAGTGGAATTGTTGAGGGGGTAGATTAATATTGTAGGGATGTTGGCTTGAGAAAAGGATTCTTTTGGTCAGATGTTGTGGGAAATCATTTTTACGTAGGATATCAAGAAGTATTTTTAAATCCTCATTTATAAATTGAGGGTGTGTTATTTTTAGTATTCTATTTTTCATGGCTAATATGAGATTAATTTTATATTTAAGGGGGCAGTGTGAGTTAAAATTTAGTAATCTGTTTGAATTTGATGGTTTTCTGTACCATCTCAGCTTAATGGTGTTATCCACCTTGACCAGTAACGTATCAAGAAAAGGTAGGGATTGATTTTGTTCTACTTCATAAGTGAATTGTAACTTGTTATTAACATTGTTAAAAAGGTCTAAAACGTTTTGAATACGTTCTGGAGGAAGAGTACAAACGAGATCGTCTACGTATTGGTACATAAATCCAAAGGGAAAATGGGCCTGTTCGTTGACCTCTTTAAGTATATAGTTCATGACTATATCAGCGATGATGGGTGATAGTGGGCTGCCCATCGGAGTACCATGTATTTGCTGGTAGATTTCACCTTCATAGATGAAATAGACAGAGTTAAATACCCATTTCAGAAGAGCGATGAACTTAGGTTTCGGTATGGGAGTGATAGGTTCAATTAGGAACCAATTTTCTTCTATTATATTGATCACTAATTCAGTAGGTATGTTGGTAAATAAACTGACTACATCAAAGGATACTAGAACATGTTTTTCAGGTATAGTGAGATTATTAGTGGCTGTAGCGAAAGCAAAGGAATCTTGTATTCTGAACTGGTTATAGTCGCTGAAGGCTGATTTTAAAATATTGGCCATAAACTTCGCAAGATTTCTACTGTGGCAATCAACATTACTGATGATGGGTCTAAGGGGAACACCCCTTTATGTATCTTGGGGATACCATAAATCCGAGGTATAGCAGAGTTGTGTTTTGTTAAGGTTTTGTAAGTATCGTCATTAATGTAATATTTAACTTTGAGATCTTTAATTATTTGATTTGTTTTCCTTTCATAGGAGTATGTAGGGTCAGTGTTAATGAGTCTGTAAATTTCACCATCCGTGAGTAGTTCTTTCATTTTGTGATGATATTCGATTCTGCTCATGCAAACGGTCACATTACTTTTATCTGAGATAGTGAAAATTAAATCCTCATTTTGTTTAATGAATTTGGAAATGTTTATTTGATCTTCAAAGTTTTGTTGATTGATTTCTGATTTTAGAAAATGATTGGTATGGTAAGCAATTTCTGTTCTGTATTTATCTCTATCGATAGGATCTATTGCTTTCAGAATGTCTTCACAATCTGCCAGAAGACGATGAAGAGGTATATTTTTGTTGTTAACTGGGAGAGAGAATTTAGGACCCTTGGAGAGGATATTTATGACTTCAGGAGGAATATTAGTGTCAGTTAGATTCTTGAAAAAACATTTATCATTATTATCTTGTGTGGTATCGTTTGAATTATTATTAGTGAATGTGTGGTTGTGTGTGTAATTATTGTTTGTTGTGTGTGTATGTGTGTGTTTTGTACAGGAGTGAATGTTAGTTTTATTGGAATTAATTTTAAGTTTTGAGAATTTGTTTTGATGTATTATTTTTAGTTTGTGATAAATTTTGTTATATTCTGACTTCTGTAAGCGATTGAAATTTTTGTACATACCTAATGGTATAATGGCCTTAACGTGCGACATCAAATAATTCCTCCTACTAATGAGATGTTGTATGTGGGCGTAAGTATTTCTAATTTCCCATCTGAGAATACGGTTTTTGAAATTATAGGTTAATCTGTAAGCATCATTAATTGATTTGGCATTGCATCCGACTGTACAGTATTGAAGTGACTTAAAACTATTGCTGATATGTGCAGGACAAATTGAATGTAAACGGCATTTCTTGAGGAAAATCAATCTGTTCCTGAATGATCCAAGTTTCTTGTTGGTGTTACTCCAATCTTTCATGGCTCTGGTGGTGTTGGCCCCAAATTTGTTTGTAATGTCAGTGTAGAAACCCATTTTAAATTGTTGAATTGATGTGAAAAAATCAGTTGCTGACGCTGATTTGTCGTATATTGATGTAATGAAATTACTGTGATTAACACAGAATTCGGGTTTAGTTTTTTAATAAAACAAGTATTTTAGCCTTGTGACGTTTCGGAGACTAATTTTCTCCTTCCTCAGACCTATTTATTAACAAACAGTAATAAATTTTTACAAGTTTTAAATTTAACTGTGAAAAACTTACATTTGGCTTTACTTTAAATTTGTGTAGACATTGAAACTTGCTTCAGGCATTAATGCACCGTGTAGTAATTATGTACACCTACTATTAACTGATTTTGAGAATTGGTATGTACTTTGTCACTAAATTTAATATGTTATATTAGTTTAAAACCTTGTAAATGGGACGTTACGAACAATAAATGTAAAATAATATTTTAAAATCGGATGCAATGTCATGTGTAAGTGAGATGTCCAGAAGGCAAAAAATTTTTCTTTTAAACAAATTTTCGAGGATAAATAGATGTCGCACATACAGGGGACTACAAAAGAAAAATCAACCATAATGTGGGGAAAGAACAAAAGCCTATTAGAGCTTTATTTTAATGTTTTCAACTATATTTGAATAGATATTGGAAAGAGATGACGATTGTTCTTTTGTATTTAAATTTTTGGTGATTCTATTTATAGCTAAATTCTCCAAGACTAACCTTTTATTGTAGTTATTTTGATTAAATAAAAAAACCGGATTTTCAAGGTCTATGTTGTGATTGGTTTGGTGGACGTGTGCCGCAAGGGCACATTTTTTAGGCTTTTTGAAATCGCTTTTGTGTTGGACAGCGCGCTCGCGCCATCTTTGAGTTGTTTGACCAATGTAATAACTTTGACAGTCAATACATTTAACTGCGTAAACTACATCATGGTGTTGGTTAAGTGGAAGTTTAGTTTTAAGTTTAGTGAAAAAATTGTGGGTAGGTATGGCAGTTGTGAAAACAATATTGATGTTAGTATCCTTAAATAACAATTTAATTTTATCGGTCAGTTTGGGGATATAAATCAGTGATTTGTATATGGGGCCCTGTGTATTATTGGCAGTGGAATTGTTGAGGGGTAGATTAATATTGTAGGGATGTTGGCTTGAGAAAAGGATTCTTTTGGTCAGATGTTGTGGGAAATCATTTTTACGTAGGATATCAAGAAGTATTTTTAAATCCTCATTTATAAATTGAGGGTGTGTTATTTTTAGTATTCTATTTTTCATGGCTAATATGAGATTAATTTTATAATAATAATTCAAACAGATTACTAAATTTTAACTCACACTGCCCCCTTAAATATAAAATTAATCTCATATTAGCCATGAAAAATAGAATACTAAAAATAACACACCCTCAATTTATAAATGAGGATTTAAAAATACTTCTTGATATCCTACGTAAAAATGATTTCCCACAACATCTGACCAAAAGAATCCTTTTCTCAAGCCAACATCCCTACAATATTAATCTACCCCTCAACAATTCCACTGCCAATAATACACAGGGCCCCATATACAAATCACTGATTTATATCCCCAAACTGACCGATAAAATTAAATTGTTATTTAAGGATACTAACATCAATATTGCTTTCACAACTGCCATACCTACCCACAATTTTTTCACTAAACTTAAAACTAAACTTCCACTTAACCAACACCATGATGTAGTTTACGCAGTTAAATGTATTGACTGTCAAAGTTATTACATTGGTCAAACAACTCAAAGATGGCGCGAGCGCGCTGTCCAACACAAAAGCGATTTCAAAAAGCCCAAAAAATGTGCCCTTGCGGCACACGTCCACCAAACCAATCACAACATAGACCTTGAAAATCCGGTTTTTTTATTTAATCAAAATAACTACAATAAAAGGTTAGTCTTGGAGAATTTAGCTATAAATAGAATCACCAAAAATTTAAATACAAAAGAACAATCGTCATCTCTTTCCAATATCTATTCAAATATAGTTGAAAACATTAAAATAAAGCTCTAATAGGCTTTTGTTCTTTCCCCACATTATGGTTGATTTTTCTTTTGTAGTCCCCTGTATGTGCGACATCTATTTATCCTCGAAAATTTGTTTAAAAGAAAAATTTTTTGCCTTCTGGACATCTCACTTACACATGACATTGCATCCGATTTTAAAATATTATTTTACATTTATTGTTCGTAACGTCCCATTTACAAGGTTTTAAACTAATATAACATATTAAATTTAGTGACAAAGTACATACCAATTCTCAAAATCAGTTAATAGTAGGTGTACATAATTACTACACGGTGCATTAATGCCTGAAGCAAGTTTCAATGTCTACACAAATTTAAAGTAAAGCCAAATGTAAGTTTTTCACAGTTAAATTTAAAACTTGTAAAAATTTATTACTGTTTGTTAATAAATAGGTCTGAGGAAGGAGAAAATTAGTCTCCGAAACGTCACAAGGCTAAAATACTTGTTTTATTAAAAAACTAAACCCGAATTCTGTGTTAATCACAGTAATTTCATTACATCAATATACGACAAATCAGCGTCAGCAACTGATTTTTTCACATCAATTCAACAATTTAAAATGGGTTTCTACACTGACATTACAAACAAATTTGGGGCCAACACCACCAGAGCCATGAAAGATTGGAGTAACACCAACAAGAAACTTGGATCATTCAGGAACAGATTGATTTTCCTCAAGAAATGCCGTTTACATTCAATTTGTCCTGCACATATCAGCAATAGTTTTAAGTCACTTCAATACTGTACAGTCGGATGCAATGCCAAATCAATTAATGATGCTTACAGATTAACCTATAATTTCAAAAACCGTATTCTCAGATGGGAAATTAGAAATACTTACGCCCACATACAACATCTCATTAGTAGGAGGAATTATTTGATGTCGCACGTTAAGGCCATTATACCATTAGGTATGTACAAAAATTTCAATCGCTTACAGAAGTCAGAATATAACAAAATTTATCACAAACTAAAAATAATACATCAAAACAAATTCTCAAAACTTAAAATTAATTCCAATAAAACTAACATTCACTCCTGTACAAAACACACACATACACACACAACAAACAATAATTACACACACAACCACACATTCACTAATAATAATTCAAACGATACCACACAAGATAATAATGATAAATGTTTTTTCAAGAATCTAACTGACACTAATATTCCTCCTGAAGTCATAAATATCCTCTCCAAAGGTCCTAAATTCTCTCTCCCAGTTAACAACAAAAATATACCTCTTCATCGTCTTCTGGCAGATTGTGAAGACATTCTGAAAGCAATAGATCCTATCGATAGAGATAAATACAGAACAGAAATTGCTTACCATACCAATCATTTTCTAAAATCAGAAATCAATCAACAAAACTTTGAAGATCAAATAAACATTTCCAAATTCATTAAACAAAATGAGGATTTAATTTTCACTATCTCAGATAAAAGTAATGTGACCGTTTGCATGAGCAGAATCGAATATCATCACAAAATGAAAGAACTACTCACGGATGGTGAAATTTACAGACTCATTAACACTGACCCTACATACTCCTATGAAAGGAAAACAAATCAAATAATTAAAGATCTCAAAGTTAAATATTACATTAATGACGATACTTACAAAACCTTAACAAAACACAACTCTGCTATACCTCGGATTTATGGTATCCCCAAGATACATAAAGGGGGTGTTCCCCTTAGACCCATCATCAGTAATGTTGATTGCCACAGTAGAAATCTTGCGAAGTTTATGGCCAATATTTTAAAATCAGCCTTCAGCGACTATAACCAGTTCAGAATACAAGATTCCTTTGCTTTCGCTACAGCCACTAATAATCTCACTATACCTGAAAAACATGTTCTAGTATCCTTTGATGTAGTCAGTTTATTTACCAACATACCTACTGAATTAGTGATCAATATAATAGAAGAAAAATTGGTTCCTAATTGAACCTATCACTCCCATACCGAAACCTAAGTTCATCGCTCTTCTGAAATGGGTATTTAACTCTGTCTATTTCATCTATGAAGGTGAAATCTACCAGCAAATACATGGTACTCCGATGGGCAGCCCACTATCACCCATCATCGCTGATATAGTCATGAACTATATACTTAAAGAGGTCAACGAACAGGCCCATTTTCCCTTTGGATTTATGTACCAATACGTAGACGATCTCGTTTGTACTCTTCCTCCAGAACGTATTCAAAACGTTTTAGACCTTTTTAACAATGTTAATAACAAGTTACAATTCACTTATGAAGTAGAACAAAATCAATCCCTACCTTTTCTTGATACGTTACTGGTCAAGGTGGATAACACCATTAAGCTGAGATGGTACAGAAAACCATCAAATTCAAACAGATTACTAAATTTTAACTCACACTGCCCCTTAAATATAAAATTAATCTCATATTAGCCATGAAAAATAGAATACTAAAAATAACACACCCTCAATTTATAAATGAGGATTTAAAAATACTTCTTGATATCCTACGTAAAAATGATTTCCCACAACATCTGACCAAAAGAATCCTTTTCTCAAGCCAACATCCCTACAATATTAATCTACCCCTCAACAATTCCACTGCCAATAATACACAGGGCCCCATATACAAATCACTGATTTATATCCCCAAACTGACCGATAAAATTAAATTGTTATTTAAGGATACTAACATCAATATTGCTTTCACAACTGCCATACCTACCCACAATTTTTTCACTAAACTTAAAACTAAACTTCCACTTAACCAACACCATGATGTAGTTTACGCAGTTAAATGTATTGACTGTCAAAGTTATTACATTGGTCAAACAACTCAAAGATGGCGCGAGCGCGCTGTCCAACACAAAAGCGATTTCAAAAAGCCCAAAAAATGTGCCCTTGCGGCACACGTCCACCAAACCAATCACAACATAGACCTTGAAAATCCGGTTTTTTTATTTAATCAAAATAACTACAATAAAAGGTTAGTCTTGGAGAATTTAGCTATAAATAGAATCACCAAAAATTTAAATACAAAAGAACAATCGTCATCTCTTTCCAATATCTATTCAAATATAGTTGAAAACATTAAAATAAAGCTCTAATAGGCTTTTGTTCTTTCCCCACATTATGGTTGATTTTTCTTTTGTAGTCCCCTGTATGTGCGACATCTATTTATCCTCGAAAATTTGTTTAAAAGAAAAATTTTTTGCCTTCTGGACATCTCACTTACACATGACATTGCATCCGATTTTAAAATATTATTTTACATTTATTGTTCGTAACGTCCCATTTACAAGGTTTTAAACTAATATAACATATTAAATTTAGTGACAAAGTACATACCAATTCTCAAAATCAGTTAATAGTAGGTGTACATAATTACTACACGGTGCATTAATGCCTGAAGCAAGTTTCAATGTCTACACAAATTTAAAGTAAAGCCAAATGTAAGTTTTTCACAGTTAAATTTAAAACTTGTAAAAATTTATTACTGTTTGTTAATAAATAGGTCTGAGGAAGGAGAAAATTAGTCTCCGAAACGTCACAAGGCTAAAATACTTGTTTTATTAAAAAACTAAACCCGAATTCTGTGTTAATCACAGTAATTTCATTACATCAATATACGACAAATCAGCGTCAGCAACTGATTTTTTCACATCAATTCAACAATTTAAAATGGGTTTCTACACTGACATTACAAACAAATTTGGGGCCAACACCACCAGAGCCATGAAAGATTGGAGTAACACCAACAAGAAACTTGGATCATTCAGGAACAGATTGATTTTCCTCAAGAAATGCCGTTTACATTCAATTTGTCCTGCACATATCAGCAATAGTTTTAAGTCACTTCAATACTGTACAGTCGGATGCAATGCCAAATCAATTAATGATGCTTACAGATTAACCTATAATTTCAAAAACCGTATTCTCAGATGGGAAATTAGAAATACTTACGCCCACATACAACATCTCATTAGTAGGAGGAATTATTTGATGTCGCACGTTAAGGCCATTATACCATTAGGTATGTACAAAAATTTCAATCGCTTACAGAAGTCAGAATATAACAAAATTTATCACAAACTAAAAATAATACATCAAAACAAATTCTCAAAACTTAAAATTAATTCCAATAAAACTAACATTCACTCCTGTACAAAACACACACATACACACACAACAAACAATAATTACACACACAACCACACATTCACTAATAATAATTCAAACGATACCACACAAGATAATAATGATAAATGTTTTTTCAAGAATCTAACTGACACTAATATTCCTCCTGAAGTCATAAATATCCTCTCCAAAGGTCCTAAATTCTCTCTCCCAGTTAACAACAAAAATATACCTCTTCATCGTCTTCTGGCAGATTGTGAAGACATTCTGAAAGCAATAGATCCTATCGATAGAGATAAATACAGAACAGAAATTGCTTACCATACCAATCATTTTCTAAAATCAGAAATCAATCAACAAAACTTTGAAGATCAAATAAACATTTCCAAATTCATTAAACAAAATGAGGATTTAATTTTCACTATCTCAGATAAAAGTAATGTGACCGTTTGCATGAGCAGAATCGAATATCATCACAAAATGAAAGAACTACTCACGGATGGTGAAATTTACAGACTCATTAACACTGACCCTACATACTCCTATGAAAGGAAAACAAATCAAATAATTAAAGATCTCAAAGTTAAATATTACATTAATGACGATACTTACAAAACCTTAACAAAACACAACTCTGCTATACCTCGGATTTATGGTATCCCCAAGATACATAAAGGGGTGTTCCCCTTAGACCCATCATCAGTAATGTTGATTGCCACAGTAGAAATCTTGCGAAGTTTATGGCCAATATTTTAAAATCAGCCTTCAGCGACTATAACCAGTTCAGAATACAAGATTCCTTTGCTTTCGCTACAGCCACTAATAATCTCACTATACCTGAAAAACATGTTCTAGTATCCTTTGATGTAGTCAGTTTATTTACCAACATACCTACTGAATTAGTGATCAATATAATAGAAGAAAATTGGTTCCTAATTGAACCTATCACTCCCATACCGAAACCTAAGTTCATCGCTCTTCTGAAATGGGTATTTAACTCTGTCTATTTCATCTATGAAGGTGAAATCTACCAGCAAATACATGGTACTCCGATGGGCAGCCCACTATCACCCATCATCGCTGATATAGTCATGAACTATATACTTAAAGAGGTCAACGAACAGGCCCATTTTCCCTTTGGATTTATGTACCAATACGTAGACGATCTCGTTTGTACTCTTCCTCCAGAACGTATTCAAAACGTTTTAGACCTTTTTAACAATGTTAATAACAAGTTACAATTCACTTATGAAGTAGAACAAAATCAATCCCTACCTTTTCTTGATACGTTACTGGTCAAGGTGGATAACACCATTAAGCTGAGATGGTACAGAAAACCATCAAATTCAAACAGATTACTAAATTTTAACTCACACTGCCCCTTAAATATAAAATTAATCTCATATTAGCCATGAAAAATAGAATACTAAAAATAACACACCCTCAATTTATAAATGAGGATTTAAAAATACTTCTTGATATCCTACGTAAAAATGATTTCCCACAACATCTGACCAAAAGAATCCTTTTCTCAAGCCAACATCCCTACAATATTAATCTACCCCTCAACAATTCCACTGCCAATAATACACAGGGCCCCATATACAAATCACTGATTTATATCCCCAAACTGACCGATAAAATTAAATTGTTATTTAAGGATACTAACATCAATATTGCTTTCACAACTGCCATACCTACCCACAATTTTTTCACTAAACTTAAAACTAAACTTCCACTTAACCAACACCATGATGTAGTTTACGCAGTTAAATGTATTGACTGTCAAAGTTATTACATTGGTCAAACAACTCAAAGATGGCGCGAGCGCGCTGTCCAACACAAAAGCGATTTCAAAAAGCCCAAAAAATGTGCCCTTGCGGCACACGTCCACCAAACCAATCACAACATAGACCTTGAAAATCCGGTTTTTTTATTTAATCAAAATAACTACAATAAAAGGTTAGTCTTGGAGAATTTAGCTATAAATAGAATCACCAAAAATTTAAATACAAAAGAACAATCGTCATCTCTTTCCAATATCTATTCAAATATAGTTGAAAACATTAAAATAAAGCTCTAATAGGCTTTTGTTCTTTCCCCACATTATGGTTGATTTTTCTTTTGTAGTCCCCTGTATGTGCGACATCTATTTATCCTCGAAAATTTGTTTAAAAGAAAAATTTTTTGCCTTCTGGACATCTCACTTACACATGACATTGCATCCGATTTTAAAATATTATTTTACATTTATTGTTCGTAACGTCCCATTTACAAGGTTTTAAACTAATATAACATATTAAATTTAGTGACAAAGTACATACCAATTCTCAAAATCAGTTAATAGTAGGTGTACATAATTACTACACGGTGCATTAATGCCTGAAGCAAGTTTCAATGTCTACACAAATTTAAAGTAAAGCCAAATGTAAGTTTTTCACAGTTAAATTTAAAACTTGTAAAAATTTATTACTGTTTGTTAATAAATAGGTCTGAGGAAGGAGAAAATTAGTCTCCGAAACGTCACAAGGCTAAAATACTTGTTTTATTAAAAAACTAAACCCGAATTCTGTGTTAATCACAGTAATTTCATTACATCAATATACGACAAATCAGCGTCAGCAACTGATTTTTTCACATCAATTCAACTATATATATATATATATATATATATATATATATATATATATAATGTGAAATTACTGCAACTAGTGCAGAATATGGGTTCCTTCTTTTAATTCAAATGAAAAACAGTAGTTTCCTACGTGACGTTTCGGATTTATTTAATCCTTCTTCAAACCTATATATGAAAATATATAATAAAACTTAACTATTTTTAAACCACATAATTTGCCTGTCATAGTTCTTGTTTTCCAGAAACAACCTCCACCTCCTATATTTTTTTAAAACTATTGTCGCTATCTTTTAGTACTCATAAAACAGTTATATATTTATCTTAACTTTTTTTATATGTCTTATAGTTTTGGAGATATTAAAGCAAATAGCGGAAGGTAGCGTTGGCTCATGGTCGCCCCACCCCCGAAAACGAGCGATTTAGCATCTATGGAGGTTACCGTTGTTCTTACACTGTGTCAGTCTACAAACCTACCAAATTTCATTTAAATCGATAACCACCATTTGTCTGTGTTTCCTTGTGAGATTGTAAATGCTTTCGCAAACCTCTTCGTGGGAACCCATGAAGTCTTTACTACCACTTGTACTGACAAACTAACCAATACTCTTCCTTATATGTTTTCACTGACAACTGAAGATGAAGTAATTAAAACAATGTCTACATTTCCCAACAAACTCACGTCAGGTTATGATCGAATACCTAGCTTCTTCATTAAGGACTGCAGATATGTTTTAGCATATCCTCTAACAATACTTATAAACTTGTCCATAACATCTCAAACTTTCCCCAATCTCTGGAAAAAGACAAAGATCTGTCTAATACACAAGTCGGGCGACAATACTTTGCTTTCCAATTACGTACCAATATCATTTTTATCAAACTTTGCTTAGGTTTACGAAAAAATTCTTTATTCTTCTATTAATAACAGTACTCGCTCTTACCTATCTCCTAATCAGCATGGCTTCATTGCAGGTCGCTCAACGGCTACCAATTTGACGTATTTACACAGTTCGTTTGTGAAGTACTAGACGGACGCGACCAAGTAGATGTTATTTACACCGATTTGTCAAAAGCCTTTGATACAATAGAACACCCGCTCCTTCTTTCGAAGCTAGGAGCTTTTGGTTTTGTCCCATCAGCTGTTAGCGTAATAGATTCTTACTTAAGCCAACGCGAATGTTACGTCTCATACAACGGATTTGTATCTACTGAATATGTCCTACACAAAGGGTGGCCACAGGGTTCAAATTTAGATCCCTTGGTGTTCAATCTTTTCATAAATGATTTCCTGACATGTTTCACCTGGCCTATGCGGACGGCATTAAATTATATGCAGAACTCACATCCAACAACGACGCCATCCTGTTGCAGGAGAATTTGGAAAAACTTGCTACCTGGTGTACATCAAATCGTCTAAATCTTAAGGTTAAAAAATGTTGTGTTGTATCATATACATATACATATCAGTTCCCCAATTACTGTAGATTTTAAAGTTAATAATACTTCTCTGGAAAGGACAACATAATTTAAGGATTTGGGTGTCTTCTTTGATACTGGCTTTACCTTCAAACTGCAAATTTGATCTATTTGCAAAAATGAATTTAATTCTCTTGGTTTCACGTTACTTTACCGACATCGAACTCCTAATTTTAATTTTATAGAGCGCTTATGTGCTTAGTAAACTGGAGTATGCACCACTTGTATGATAATCATAGACAATGCACCCTATCATTAAACAAAAATAGAAAAAAACCTACTTCACCTTGGAAGAAAATTGCGTTGTTTAAATGACCTGTATCAAAAAGAATTGCAATTGAAGGTAGGTACAGAAATCGCAAGTTTTTGTTTATCGCGTTATCTGTGAAAACAACACGGTTGTCATGATACGAACCTGTCAGAAGTGTCAATGTTATTACTTCAATTTATAACGGATAATTTTGAAAAATACGATGTATTTTGTACGTATATCAAAAGTTTGAAGAGCGTGAAACTAACATTTAATATCACAAATTTCATGTGTGCTTATTATTAGTAACATAATCTTAATTAGTAGTTCATTGGTCTAGATATCACGCCATGTGATTTCTATTTAATTATTATTAATAATAAATTAACTATTAATTCGGTAAAATTTTGCCATGTATTTGCAAAAAATATTTGTGAATAATTTCCGCATCAAGTAGTGTTTAGAGATATATGTTGTTCCATAACAAATAATGGAACAGCAGAAAAATTTTAACACAGCTTTGCAACTCTTTGTTAGTAAAATAAAATCGAAATTGCAATTTTGGAGATGAAGCAAAAATAGATATAGGGTTACGAATTACGAGTAATTAAAAATTACTTGAAAACCGTTAGAGGTAAGTATAGAAAATATTCATCAGGTTATGGTAATTAGGAAGTTCTACAAAAATTAAAAAAAAACTCTGCTAAAACACAAGTTTTGTTAGTAAAATAACATGGCAACCCCAATTTAAAGATGTTTTACATTATGTATTCCATTTCGCAAAAATCACATAATTACTGTAGATAACTTGAAAATGATTAGCAATAGGGAGAGAGAATACATAAACAAGTCGACATAAAATCTAGAGAGCGATCAAAAAATAAGAAATATATTCTATTTAAAATAACAAAGTTGGTACTCATTTCCGGTATAACCGGAAATCAGCCAGCCTTAAAATATTTGATACCTACTCAAAATTGTAAATTTGTTCTACAAACGGTACTTGAGAGACTTTCCGCGTAAGCTCGCCGTGAGACACTGTATTATATAAATTAAAACTTCTTAAGTTTATATTTTAGTTTTATAAGTGATAATATTTTTTAGATACAAGGACAACAACCAGTATTTCCACCTCAATCGGCACCATTTATGCAATCAGTGCCACAAGTTCAGCCGATTTACTGCATGTCTTATTATGGTACTAGTACCGGTGGAAGGCCGGCAGTATTGCCTCAATATTTTCCTGGCCAAACGTTTACGGCCATATCATATCCTCAAACCCCTCAACAAACTCAAACATGTAAGTATAAGTAGTACTTAATCGTTACAGTACATACAAAATGATTTGTAATGAAAATGATGTATGTAGGTAGTTTTTACTTCACTTTTTTTTGGATATTTAAAACAGCAAAATATAAGTAATGACTGGTAGTAATGAGATTTTAGACACATTAACATCACAAAATTTAGATCGAAGCAAGTATGATTTATTCAAAACGAGACCGTTCATTAGAAGTTTATAAGGCTCTGGCTAAAATATAAATTGAAAATTCAGAATTATATATAGTCGATTATGTTCTCTTCAATGAAAATATTATTAGATTTCTAGGGCTTCCGGTTATCAATGACTAAACATAGGACAATAAAAATCCTTCGTAATAAGACCAAATTAACTAAATTACATTCACGGGAAGCAGAATAATTTAAATTTATAGAAGAAATTTTTACCATCCACACGTTTCTGAAGATATCTTCGGATTGATAAAAGATAGCGATACTCGGTTTTCGCTGATGTGTTGGTAATTTAGCCTACTTTTTAATTTGTTGTCAAAAATGTATTTTTCCATTTAATATTTTCGACAAAAAACAAAATTCCCGAAAAAAATTAAACAGCGCCCTCCAGCATGCACGTCACTTATTAGATTGGTTCCAATTTGTAAGTATTAAATTGGAGCATTGCAAAATTCGATTCAACAAAACCGAAGTTATAAGCGGTCCTTCAATACAAACTTTTCCCTCCTCCCCACCCTTATTTCACAAAATGTAAAAAAGTTGACGCATCTAAAATATACAAATGTTTCAGTAGATTTCGATTTTGATATTTATGATAGACCTTAAGTTGATAAATTTTGCGTAATATAAGAATCAACATTTTTGGTGATCAGTTACACCTTCTAGCGGTCATCCTACGCTTTTCTAAATAATTTCTAGGTGTTTTTCGGGGTCACCTTTGTCAGTAATATTTTTTCCACAAAGCTATACTGTAAACTATTCCTGAGTTATGGCGAGCGACATTCTTAGTTGGCCACCCGGTACATAGATTAACCAGAAAAGTGTCATGGCAACATATTCCCGGCAGAGATAATCCTGCTGATATAATATTACGTGGCAAATGATTGACAATTGAATTGGTGGAGAGGGCCATCATGGTTATTACAGAATGAACCTTTATGGCCTGCACGTGAGCAGGAAAAATTGTATGCATGCGATGACACAGCATTAGAGAAAAAGAAAGAACAATCATCAACACACGTAATAATAACGGATTCATTTATAAATATTGCAACATTTGGGAAATTTTTTTATTATCGAAATACCCTAAAATTGTTGTTGGGGGATAGGTTGTGCATGTCCAAGAACCCCAAAATTTATTTTGAGACACGTCGCGTGACCACTAGTATGGCGGTAAATTCGAAAAATATGCCACGAATATGCAAAAAGTGAGGTTAGATAACGTCATATCCAAAAAAGTTATTTGAAAAAGTTGCTTAAAATTCAAATTAGTAGTCATGTGCAAAATTTTGTAAACATATTTAGAAAAAAATAAAAAACACAAATTTTCAAATATTTTTTAATTGAATTACATATTTCATTTTTTTTTTTTTTATCTGCTCAACTGTAGAAATATTTCTAAATTTGGCTAATATTCAAACAATTTGGTCAATTTTTGCTTAATTAATACAGCGAAAACTGAAAAGTATGTTTTCATTATGACAGTTGTTGTTGCAAGGTACTGTATCTAGTAGTAATAAATAAAATTTTACAAACAGTTTCATGCAAACCTACTTAGCAAACATTACTTTTATTGAAAAATATATTTTTTTCTTTTGCTTTCTGCGTTAAAGTTGAAACCATTAGTCCAAAACTGATAACACTACATGCACTTTTTGCAGATTCGTGGCATATTTTTCAAATTTACCGCCATACTAGTGGTCACGTGACGTGTGTCAAAATAAATTTTGGGATTCTTAGACATGCACAACCTATCACCCAAAACATTTTTAGGGTATTTCTATAATAAAAAAAATTCCCATATGTTGCAGTATTTATGCCGGTCACTGTATACATAATTTTATGTTCGACTGCCCTCTTTTTTTCCAATAAATAATTAAAATGATCACTATCTGACAGATCATAAGTTAATGTCACAGTATAAGTATAAGCATAAGCGGTAGCGACACTTATCATAAGAGCAATGGTAACACATTGAATGACCTAGCGCTATGTTGGTGGCTGTATTTATGGCGCGTAATTTAAAATATTAGACAAACAGGAATTAGTGAAAATGGGGTAAAAAGAAAGAAAAATGAAATGTAATATAATGTATTTAAATAATAAACAATATTTAATAAAAGCTTATAGTATATGATTTAAAAATATTACTTTTTACTTCACACTGTACCTACAAACGTTATAGATTTTCAACCAGATGACCAAAACTAAATACATACCTGTCGAATTTTTGAATCTTGTCCGTTCCACCATGAGTAATGAGTAATGTCAGTATGAATCGACTCATCATATGTCATATTGACATTTCTCTCTAATGTACTTTAAATGTCGGTTATGATGTTTATAAACATCGCATCATGTTCTACACAGACCACTTACACTTATACACATTTCAGTTAAATGGAACCAGATTGTACCAGCTGGGTGGTTTGCTCCTTCAACAATAGATGGAGCCATTCAAGGTTTAATTGTGATCACTTAAGCGACTATCTTTACTCATAATACCAAATCATGAAATAATAAATATAATAATATTTTTCTGCAATCACTTGACAAAGAATGTTTTTGCTTATCATTGGCAACGAAAAGTTGATGTTTAGGTTACCGAAGACCGTCACATGACCGTCACTGGCTGTCACTTTATCGCTCTAGAGTAGTGCTTTAGAGCGATCAAGTCTGAAAATTGCGTATTGTCTATAGCAACCAGTAAGTAACAATTAAATTGACATATCGCAAAGCACAATAATTTCTGGCAATTTGCGCGTTAACTTAAAATCTATTTGAAGAAAATTATAGAAAATAGTGATAGTGATATTCTGAGTACACTTCCTGAGATCAGAAGTGCTGCAAGAGCCGTAAGTTTGAATTTTTTGTCAGAAAAATGAAAGACAATGAGAAGCGACCACTTCATAGAATGGTGTAATGCGAAGAAAATATGTAAATGTTTGGAAACCGTATTTGTTGCCTATTTTCCCTAGAAAGCCAAGACACCAAAATCGTCACTTTAAGGTTCCAGGTTACAAATAATGCCGATAAGTGAATTATTGTAGTCTATTCTATTGACCATTTGTTATAAATAGTTTACAATAAAGTTTATGATTTAAACAGTTTCGCTTTATTAAGTGATTCTAGAAAAAATGTATGTATTACAGGCAAAAAGGGACATTATTGCTCTCGCGCAATGTGTCACTTTTCGCTAAATACACAAATAACTATTATAAATCATTCACAAGTTATTACTAACGTCCGTTTGAATTTACCGCTAAACTAAATTACTTCTTTCCTTCAAACACTAGAGACGCTCCAGTATTCGGTTTAAACCTAATGCACGGGCGTCGGGTATCTATAGATGTTAGTGATCTGTGATGTTCTAAGTGTCGCTACTGGAAGTACTTATAGTGGTAATGTGGTAATGATTAGCAGCTGGGTATTTTGACAGTATTTTGCTATTTGTACAAACGTCCAGTAATTTATTAAAAATGTCAGTGTTTCAATCGCAAAATGAATGCAGAGCAACAAGTTATAAAAAGAAATAGCTGCAAATGCTAGAGATTAACTTTTACCTAATAAATCTAAGTTCCTAATCCATTCATTTAAGAAAACAGTAGTTAGTGCTGCGATCGGCGACCGTATTACACCGAAAAATTTATGTTTGTAAAATCAACTATATATATATATATAAAGGTCATATAACCACATATAACAAACATTTTGTGATAAATTTCGTCTTAATAAACAACCTATGTACTTTGTAATTATTCTTTAAATTTAAAGATAATCATGAGAAATAGCCATTCCTTTTATTCCCAGACGAAAAAATATATTTTTTCACCTAGAAATCGGGGAAGAAAGAAGCACGATTACAGCGCTCTCTCAAAACGCGGCGTTTACGTGAACTAAAATTGTGACGTATGCTATTGTGTATATGTCAGTCATAGATGTCAGTTTATGTTATCGAAATCTATTGTATTTGGACGATTTCTTTTTACTTTTTAAATTTTAATTTTGAACTTTTGAAGACAATTTTTATGTTGTTTTGAGTAAAATGTCTGCAACATACAAGTATTGTGCAACGCCAATGTGTAAAAGTTCCACCGTGAAAACCCCTGATAAAAAGTTCATCACAATCCCTAGGGATGTAACAATAAGAAAAAAATGGTTCACTGTCATGAGGAGACATGTACCTTCGTCAGAGAAGATAACAGGATATTGCTGTACTGATCATTTTGATGTAAAGCCCGATTTATAAACTTTCGCCACCATTCCGTCACCGTTGCCGCTCGCAGTTGCCGTTACCGTTCGCGAGTTAAAACCCACAGTAACAACGTATACAATTTATAAAGTGTCGCCGCCGTCACCGTTGGTCGTTGCTACGAACGACCACCGTTCAAAGTTAACCAACTTTTATCTTTCACCGTTGCCGTTCGTCGACGTCAAACGGTCAACCAATAGGAGCACACAAAATATCGTTTTGTTTTGTAAACATAACCTAGAAAGTACGTTGTTTGATCGTCACGAACGGTGAGTTTATAAATCGAACATTTGAGATGAATGGCAACGGTAACTACGAACAGTGACGGGAACTGCGAGCGGCAACGGTGACGGAACGGTGGCGAAAGTTTATAAATCGGGCTTAAGTACAAGTACCTAACCTATACAAGTAGTATGGTACTAAAATTAGTGTAGGTACCCTTTAAACGGTCAGATCAGTTCTCCGTTCAATCTCAGTTTCAGTCGAACTGACAGTTATCTGTATGTGTAAATACAAAAAACTGTAAGAAAAACTGAAACTTACCATTGTTTTGAAGTAAGTTATGCACGTTTAAAATTCCGTTGAAGGAATAGATATTTTCACTGTCCCCCATTTTAACCTATCTACTTCGTCAAGATAATAATAATAATAATAACTCAAGCCTTAGCATCCCCCAACAGGATAAATTAAAGGGATTAAAGTGTTGAATATAACCGTTGATTGAACGAATACATAAAGATGCGCTACCTATGACAGTTGACAGAAATTTCAGATCCTATATAATAGGCATTTTCCTTTGCTTTTCAGTGTAGTGCAATTTACACTACAATTTTTACAGTGCTGCAACGAAGCAAAAAATACAAAGGAACGAATCGAGTGTAGATGAATTTATAACATAATCTCAACTATCAACATTCGTGTGTAATGGCGTTCACTGTCTAGACACGTTGTTGTTGCTCCGTAGTTTTATTGGGTTTTTGCCGCTTCTACTGCTTTATTTCAAAGGTTTATTTCGTAAAGTGTGTATAGTGAGGTGTTGTTTAATAATATACTCATAATGAGTCAAGTTACACGTGGAAACGCTGAGAAGAAGGAATTAATAAAGTCTTGCGTGATGGAATTATTAAAAGAGGACGCATTTATAAAGGAAATCACAGGCAAGGTCATTGCTGCAGTCGAAAAACATTTCAATAAAAAAGTTTGAAGACTATGAAAAACGGACATCTGACTTAGTACACAAAAATCAGCTGTTAGTCGACAAATGTGATTCTTTAGAACAATATTCCCGTCGCAATAATATACGTATTATTGGTGCTGATGCTGTGCCTCATTCCGAATGTGAAAAGTTGGTAATGAACGTTCTTAATGAGAAGTTGCAACTTGACGTATCCATCGACACTATAGACCGTTGCCACCCGGTTGGACCGAAGAAGGACAACAACAAGCGGGACATCTTGGTTAAATTCACGAGTTATAGATATCGTCGAGCTGTTATGGACCGTCGAAAGCTGCTGAAGGGTACCCATATATCCATAGTTGAGGATCTTACTCGGAGTCGCTACCTGTGCTACAGGGAAGCGAATAAGGTATTTGGATTCCGCAATGTGTGGGTGATGGATGGTGTCATTCACATAAAAAAGGACAATAGGAAGTTGGCTGTTACCAAGTTCTCTGAGGTCAGCGAAATTAAAAGTTAGGCTTATTTGCTTTTTTTTTTTTTCTTTTTTTCTTTCTCTTTTTAAATCTCACTTACACTTGCTCCGTATTGTTATAAGATTTTCTTTGTTATTATTATTATTTATTGATTTTACTGCAGTAATTGTTTACTAGATTTATAGCAGTGAGACATATACTTTGTTTTTGTTTATTCAGATCGGAGCGCATTCGTGTTGTATTGAATTTTATTTTGTTTTTTTTTTTGTTTGCACTGCGCTTTCCTTAGTCTCATTGTAGACTCACCACATTCACTTGCATTTTAACTTTATTTGTCGATTGCTTAATTACTTTGCTAGTTATATATAGAGAGAAATCTATTGTTTAATTTTCTACTTAGGAAAGATAAAAATCTTCGAATTTATATTTATTTGTTTTAGTACAACGTTATAATACTGCTTATTGTTATTTTTCTCTTAATAGTATTAAATTGCTATATTTAGTTTTACTTCCATTCCATTCTTGTGTTATTTATCCGTTTACTAATTGTACATATCGGCAGTCAATTCTTTTTAAATCTTAAGAGGTTATTTCTACTATTATAAAATTATTGATTTTTCTTCTTTCTGCTTTGTATGCTACGTAATCTTTTGTTTTTATTATTATTATTTTTTGTTATTAGTTTTTGACTTGCTAAGTATTATGACTTGTTTTTAGATGTTATTTAGTTCCTAACTTGTGTGAATAGTTTGTAGGATGAACTCGCATAAGTTTTCTGCTGCTCACCTTAATGCCCGCTCGCTGCTGCCTCATCTTATGAATGTCAGGGAGCTCTTGCTCTCTATGGACTATGATGTTTTGGCTGTTTCTGAAACGTGGCTGTCTCCCGTTGTTGATAATTCCATAATTTCTATTCCCAATTATAATATTTTTCGTAACGACCGCGATGGTCGTGGGGGAGGCACTGCCATTTTTATCAAGAGTACACTCAATGCTACTGCCTTGGATGTTTCGATTTATGGATTGGAACAAACCTGGGTGAAACTTAGTTTGGGTGGCATCAGTTATGCTGTGGGCTCTGTATACAGGTCACCCTCCCTTTCGTGCCCATCATTTTTACTAAACTTTGATGATACACTGTCCAGCTTATTTCTAAGCTTTGATTTTTTGTTGTGCTTGGGAGATTTGAATATTAATATGCTGCACACTGAACACGCTAATACCTCTGCTTTATGCTCTCTGCTTAATGATTACTGTCTGCTGCAAATTGTTAATGATCCTACAAGAGTCTCGAGTCACTGTGTATCGCTCATTGATTTAATAATCTGCAGTGAAGCTTTGCCTGTGCTGCGTAGCGGCACTGTTGATGCCAGTGATATTTCAGATCATCACTTGGTTTTCTGTGATATCGAGATGGAACGTATATCTGTTCCTGCCCCCTCTTCGTATCATCGTAATTTCTCTAATTTCAACCATGATAACTTCTTGGCCGATTTGCAGCAGATCCCTTGGCATTACATCTATGACATTCCTGATCTCAATGCTAAAACTAGCTTCTTCACTAATAGTCTGCTTTCCTTGTTTGATTTACACGCACCGCTGGTTAAATCGACCTCTAGCAAGGCTAAACCCCTTGGCTCACTTATAACATATCAAGAATGATTAAACTGAAGGACAATGCTTTGAGGAGGTATAACCGTACGGGAGCTCCGTCCCACAGAGATTATTACAAGACACTTCGTAATTACGTTACGCTCGCTATACGTCGCGAAAAAAAGGCCTTCTTTAAATATCAATTTAGTAATGCTAGTTCTCGTAAAATGTGGAAAGTTTTAAATAATTCAATCTTAAACAAAAATTGTCCGCCACTTCCTCCTGAGATTGCTGACCCTGACATAATTAATAATCACTTTGTGGCATCTTCTTCTTTAAATGTCTGTACCGACGTTAAGCCATTCTACCTGCACCATCGTCATCAGAACTTCCAACGCGAATTTGAGTTTAATCTGGTTGATGATAATACTGTACTTCGTATTATCGCTAATTTGTCTTCTAATGCTGTTGGATCGGATGGTCTTAATCTTAAGATGATTTCCCTTTGCTGTCCTTATGTTCTACCTTTCATTTGTCACATTATTAACTTTTGCCTGGCACATGGATTATTTCCCGACAGTTGGAAGAGTGCTGTAGTTGTTCCCATACCTAAGCGCACCAAAGCTGCTACTATGAATGATTTGAGACCCATTAGCTTATTACCCGTTCTTTCCAAGGTATTGGAGAAGATCGTCGATAGTCAACTGCGTACCTATCTTTCCAGATACGACCTTCTTCCCTTGAGGCAATCCGGTTTTCGACCTGGCCATAGCTGTGTGACTGCGCTTCATGATGTCATGGATGACATTGTTTCGGCTCGGGATCGTGGTCTTATTTCGATCTTGGTTCTACTAGATTATACTAAAGCGTTTGACACTCTGAACCGTGACATTTTACTATCGGTCCTGCATTATGTGGGGTTGGATAGAACGGCAATCCGATTCTTTGACTCATACTTGTCGCGTAGAAGTCAATCTGTCCGCATTGGTTCCAATTATTCTAATAAAAATTTTTTGACTGCCGGGGTGCCTCAGGGTAGTATCTGTGGACCCTTATTGTATATACTTTATACTTCCTCGATCGAAACCTTCAATAGTGAATCTTGTAAAATACATGCTTACGCTGATGATACGCAGTTACTTTTCACTTTCAACATCAATAGCGTCCACGGCGCTGCTAATAACATTAACGGCACTCTTCGGTCGCTTTGTGAGTTTTCCACCAACCATTATCTCAAAAATTAACCCGCTGAAGTCATCTGTTTTGCTGTTCTGCGGCGGAGGACAAATTGATATCGTTAAGCGCGCCATCTCGGTGCGACTTGAGGATGTCGAGCTGCCGTATGTTCAGACTGCCAAAAGGTTGGGTCTTACAATTGATACCGGTTTGCGCTTCAGTAGTCATATCTCTGCAGTTATTCGCAAGGCCTTCTGTACGCTTAAACTTTTATACGCTAACAAAGATCTTCTACCCCAATCAGTAAAATTACTGCTCTGCGACAGTCTTGTACTTTCGCTATTCACATATGGTGATAGCATCTACGGTCCATGTTTAAATTTTGCCGACAGACAGAGAGTGCAGCGTGTTCAGAACTGTTGCTTGCGCTTTATCTATGGTGTGCGCAGACGTGAGAGAATTTCCCACAAGCTGACTGTAGCCGGATGGTTAAATATGGAGAATAGACGGTTCCTGCACAGTGCTTGTCTGTTTCAGTCTATTTTAAGTACTAAAAGCCCTCCATATTTATATAACAGGATCTCCTACCGCACTGACGTTCATAATATTAATATCCGTTTCAAACATGTTATCACTTTGCCGCGCTTTCACACTTCCTTCTTTTGTCGCTCCTTTTCTTACCGTGTACCTGCATCTCGGTGCGACTTGAGGATGTCGAGCTGCCGTATGTTCAGACTGCCAAAAGGTTGGGTCTTACAATTGATACCGGTTTGCGCTTCAGTAGTCATATCTCTGCAGTTATTCGCAAGGCCTTCTGTACGCTTAAACTTTTATACGCTAACAAAGATCTTCTACCCCAATCAGTAAAATTACTGCTCTGCGACAGTCTTGTACTTTCGCTATTCACATATGGTGATAGCATCTACGGTCCATGTTTAAATTTTGCCGACAGGCAGAGAGTGCAGCGTGTTCAGAACTGTTGCTTGCGCTTTATCTATGGTGTGCGCAGACGTGAGAGAATTTCCCACAAGCTGACTGTAGCCGGATGGTTAAATATGGAGAATAGACGGTTCCTGCACAGTGCTTGTCTGTTTCAGTCTATTTTAAGTACTAAAAGCCCTCCATATTTATATAACAGGATCTCCTACCGCACTGACGTTCATAATATTAATATCCGTTTCAAACATGTTATCACTTTGCCGCGCTTTCACACTTCCTTCTTTTGTCGCTCCTTTTCTTACCGTGTACCTGCTGTTTTAAATAAATTGCCCAACAACGTCAAATTAGCGTCATCCTTGTCTAGTTTTCGGAGGCGGTTGCGAGCGTGGTTGATGGATGCGCACTGCCCCAGTGCTTAACTATTTGATGTCATTTTCTCTGTGTATATATGTATTATTGTTATATTTCAGTATATGTATATTATAACCTGACTTGACAAAAACCGAATAGCACCATAGCAGTAGTTATATACTAACTAATCCTTTATAAAAGAGATCTCCAGATCTATATAACATTGTATATAATGTGAACATTGTTGCTACAGAGCCACAATATTATTCTCTTTCTACTTACTACGACTTGCAGCGTTAAACAAATTTAGTTAAGATAAACTCCTTTGGCAGTCTCTTTGCATATATTCATAAAAAGAACTGTCAATTCCCATTATTATAAATTATATCTACGTTAAAAGGATGAAAATGCCTCAATTTGCACTAAACGTCAAAGATATTTTTCACTAATTTTTACAAATCGTACTTTATTCGTAATAATACTAATAACCTTATTCGATGGCATTATTAAAAGGAAATTGCATTTGAACTACCAAAAACCGCAATAATAATGGCATCTGTAATTTAACTTAAAGATATGTAAAAACAATTTCTTACTTTATATTTAATACCTACATAACCTCTTTTTGCCTCTCCTTTTTTTATCAATATATACTGCACAAATTCCAATAAATAACATTCGTAGTGTAAAGTAAACGGCATTAATAAAAGTACCTTTATTAATCACTTTGACATATGCTTGACATTTAAAATAGTGTAATTTACACCAGCTATTACCCTGGTGCAGATAAACAATAGCCCTTTTCCTTTGCTAAAAAAGTGTAGCACGGTGCAGCACTGAACTACACTTTGCGCCATATTCTCGTTCCTTTGCACGGTGTAAACAAAACCAGTGCTGCACCAGGATTGTTTATCTGCACCAGGGTAATAGCTGGTGTAAATTACACTATTTTAAATGTCAAGCATATGTCAAAGTGATTAATGAAGGTACTTTTATTCATGCCGTTTACTTTATACTACGAATGTTATTTATTGGAATTTGTGCAGTATATATTGATCAAAAAACGTTAAATATCTATAAAACGCATGTAAAAAGAAGACAAAAAGAGGTTATGTATTGACTATAAAGTAAAAAAATTGTTGTGTTTTAGTTGAATTACGGCCGGCATTATTATTGGAATTTTTGACGGTTTACAAGGAATTTTCTTTTAAAAAATGCCATTGAATAAGGTAATTAAGTATGATTTCTAAATAAATTACTTAGTGAAAAATATTTTCGAATTAATCCATATTTAAATTTTCATGCTTTAACGCATAATTTATAATAACGGGAATTGATAGTTGTTTTTATAAATATATGCAAAGAGACTGCAAAAAGAGTTTATCTTAACTAAATTTGTAAGTATGCTTGTACATAATAGCTATTATAGCATTATATAAAGGAATAGTAAAAGTGCTACTCGTTTCTTGTCAAGTCAGGTTATAAGTTGATTGTTGAGGTTATGTTATAAATCCATCTACACTCAATTCGTTCCTTTGTATTGTCGCCTTCGTTATAGCACTGTAAAAATTGTAGTGTAAATTGCACTACACTAAAAAGCAAAGGAAAAAGCCTAATCCTGGTGCAGCACTGGTTTTGTTTACACCGTGCAAAGGAACGAAAATCTGGTGGAAAGTGTAGTTCAGTACTGCACCGTGCTACACTTTTTTAGCAAAGGAAAAGGGCTAATGCCAAATGTAAATCTCCATTTGATGGGATAAATTTCTGTCAACTGTCATAGGTAGCGCATCTTTATGTATTCTTTCAATCAACGATATAACCTACAAATTAAAGCGGTAACGTTTAAAGAACTTCTACGTCATGCAGCGTTTTGGTCACGTGGCTTCCTCGGGCATCTTTCAACTCAAAAAATCTCGAAAACCACAAGTCTTAAAAAAAAAAAAATTCTGTTTCATTTACCGGCGATCTCAATACTTTATAAAATGTTTAATTCCTGTTAACTTTTGAGAAATCTAGGTTGTCTATTGCATATAGAAATTGTAAGCCATTTGCTTTTGCCAACTATTAATATGTTTCCCTTGACGATACTTTGATGAACCAGCAGGAATGTTAACATTTCGACCAACTACCCCGTCGTAAGAAAATTTGACAAGTGACAGCGAATCAAATTCAATAATAGCTGACAGTGATTTTTCATTTTATCCAACTGAAATTTAATACAAAGGTAGGATTTTTATTGTGGAGTAAACTTGGCTGGGCTATCAGCCAATCAGAATCCAAGAAATTATTGCGTATCTTACCTAACACTGTTTTCTTAACGTGAATGTAGTATATGGTAGTACGAAACTATTTATGCGGTATACCGCAAATAGTGTACAGTCGTGGCCAGATAAATGTAGTACGAGTACAAGGGTTCTTTAAAAAATTGTTATATGTTGTTTATATGTTTCGGTATGATCTGACATTTGATTTTTATGACAAGTATCTTAAGCTAAAGTTCGTCTTGCAATAATAAAATTTCAAATTTTTGAAATATATGAAATTTAAGGTTGTACTACATTTATCTGGCCTCGACTGTACATCAAATAATATAGCAAAGTTTTGAGCTAGTTTCTGGTTTTGACATTTATTTGACACTGACGTAAGAGTCCATTTCTCAGTTTTTAAGTACTAGTACTTTAAAGTGGCACTTTACGGACGCTAAAGTAGGTCATAGAATAGGCAACTATGATGCAGTGAATATAAACGTATTTTGGGAAAAAATGAATAACAATGAGTTAACGGATATGTTACAAGTGTTCTTTGAATTTAATAAAAGTGATTTGTTTTGTTTCTATAATAGTACTTATAATAGTTACATTTCCAATGTTTCATGGTACGAAAATTTATACATAATTTATTGAAAACAAAGTTGATTTTGAGAAATGTTTTTTAACGAAATATTTATGAAAAATAGACTTCGTTGAATTCAGAAAAAGAAATCCAATCCGAATATAGCCAAAAATATGTATGTTGCCATTTCAAATAAAAAAAATTATTATCGTTTAACATTAATGAAAACAACTCAAAACAAATAAAACGCTGCTATTCTATAGCACTTTTGATGCTATTAAATTTACTTTTTGTTTAAATAACATCGGACAATAAATAACGGAATTATGTTTGATGGCGTTTTTTACGGGACAGCGTGTATGTATATGGTTCAGGACATCGATACGGAAATTACGTATAGTTAGTTAGATGAGAGTCGCAAATAAAAATACTATCCGATTATATCACAATAAATATTCATATGTGATAAATACTGGTGATATCTGTCCCGTCTGCAATGTGATGGAAGAAAAAACAGTTGAACGCTTGCTACTCAAATGTCCTATTTACCAACCATTGAGGTACACAGTAACGGTGGAGGATATGTTGACTATAGATGATAAGAATGCGTTGGATAATCTATATTACTGTAATGTTGTCGGGTTCAAAGCAAACGATATTCGGTTTAAAACGATATATTGATTAAATAAACACTTAATACTAACAATAAAAACAAATAACACGAATAACACTTAACTAACTATATAAGTACAGAATATTTATATTTCCGATTTATATAAATTTGTCTTCGCGACGCTCACGGCTCTTCGATCAAGACTGGCTTCCTTTCCTAGATGGCCAATATATATATGACTCGGTGATTATTTCTCGATCAGTCTATATCAATCTGGGCAAGTTCGGGAGGATTACTCGTCGGTCACCGTCACGGTGGGTGACGTCATAATCACGCGTGGCGCTGACTCATCACACTGCCCCCTCCTTAGGTTTGTTCTGTCCCGAAACATCCATGTTCTGTCTCCAAAGGGCGATGGCAAAATCGGCAGGCGGACCCTTGGTTACACCCGGAGGTGGCATCGAAAAAACAATCCACCTTCTTGGTTGGTTTACGGGGCTCAGGCTGGTAGCTACAGACCATAATCTCCACGCCAGTATGTTGGAACACGACTTCCACCATGCTTCTTACAACTCTCCAATTCAGGCGATCCAGACCACACCCCTATTTTGGTATCGCCAGTTTCAAGAGGTCTTGTTCCAGGATTTGTACTCGCAGGTCTATCAGCGAGTCCCACAAAGCCTTATAGGTTGGCTGGGGATGAGGAACCATCTGTCATACTTCTTCTTCGCGATTAGCATCGGAATACGGGGCCAGCCTGTTACTGTGCACTACTCTCGGTTTACTTTGCGGGGTTCGTTGAATGCGGTAAATTACATCGTTTATGCGCTTTACGACTTGGTATGGTCCCTCCCAGTTCTTCTGTAGCTTTGGAGATAGGCCGCGTCGGCGTTGTGGGTCATATAGCCATACCAAATCTCCTATCTGGTAACCGCCTCTATCTGCGTTAATGTCGTAGCTTTCTTCCATTCGGTCGCTGGCATCTTGGATATTGCGGCGTACCTGTTCGTGAATATCGTCCAGACTTTGCCGAAGTTTACTAACGTAATCTTCTCCCGCCAAATCTTCGCCTGGTTTACATCCAAACTTTAAGTCACATGGTAGCCTAGTTCTCTTCCAAACAGTACGTTGGCCGGGGACTGAGTAGTCGATTCATGGACAGACGCTCGATACGCCATGAGGAATAAGGGTAGGTGTTCATCCCAGTCTCTTTGGTGTTCGGAGACCACTTTCGACAAATACTTGATCATCGTTTTATTAATTCGTTCCACCATTTCGTCGGATTGTGGATGCAACGGGGTGGTTCTTGTTTTCCGTATCCTCAGAAGTTCGCATAGGGTCTGGAAGAGTCCTGACTCGAAGTTGCGCCCCTGGTCCGAATGTAGTTCCAAAGGGGCTCCAAAGCGACTCACGAACTCCTTTACCATAACGTCTGCGATGGTTGCAGCTTCTTGATTTTGTAGAGCATAGGCCTCAACCCACTGGTCAGGTTGCCACTGGTAGTCAACAACGGTAGTTCTAAGTGTGTTGGCCGCTTTGTCCTCTACCTTGTTGCAATGCTTGCAGTTTTCTGGGCATGGTTTTCTTGAAAAAGCATCAGCGTTTAGATGTGTCAATCCAGCTCTGTGTTCGATGTCGAAGTTATATTCTTGCAGCCTTTAAATCCATCTAGCTATCTGGCCCTCAGGATTCTTGAAGTTCAAGAGCCATTTCAACGCAGTATGGTCAGTCCGGATGGCAAATTTCCTGCCATACAAGTATTTATAGAAGTGCTCGACTGACTTGACCACTGCCAATAATTCACGACGTGTCACACAATAGTTGCGTTCTGGTTTTGATAGGGTCTTGCTAAAGTCCCCAATAACCTTTTCCTGTCCATCCTGTACCTGGGATAGTACTCCTCCTATGCCAACATTACTGGCATCCGTGTCCAGGATAAATTTTTCCTTCGGCAAAGGGTAGCTCAAAACGGGTGCGTTTACCAGAATTTCCTTCAGAAGGTCGAAAGATGATTGGCATTCTGGACTCCAACTAAATGATCTATTTTCCGTTAGTCGAGTTAAAGGTTTTGCAATGTTGCCAAATCCCGGAACGTATCGCCGATAGTAAGTGCATAGTCCTAGAAAGCTTCTCAACTCATGTTTGTCCTTGGGTAGAGGCCACTTCTCCACTGCTTCCACTTTCGCTGAGTCGACTGCAATTCCTCTTTCCGAGACCACATGACCAAGATAATTCACTTTGTTGCGAAAAAGGTGACACTTTTTGGGACTCAATTTCAGGTTAGCGTCTCGCAACCTCCGAAATACCTGCTCCAAATTCTTTGTGTGATCTTGGAACGTTTTTCCAACTACAATCGCATCATCCAGATACACCAAGCAGGTATCCCATGACAGTCCCTTCAGCACTGTGTCCATGAGTCGCTCAAAAGTGGCAAGGGCGTTGCATAAGCCAAACGGCATAACGGTAAATTGTCCCAGACCAGAACCCATCGTGAATGCAGTCTTCTCTCTATCACTCGGTTCCATACCAACTTGCCAATAACCACTTTTCAAATCAAGAGGGGAGAATCATTTGGCACCAGCCAATGTGTCCAGGGTATCCTCTATTGATGGTAATGGATAGCTATCTTTCTTGGTTACATTATTTAGTCGCCGATAATCCACACAAAATCTGGTAGATCCATCCTTCTTCCGCACTAGCCCCACTGGTGATGCCCATGGACTGCTCGAAGGTTCAATTATCTCTTCATTCTCCATATCACGCACAATGTGTTCGGCTTCCTCTCGTTTCGCTAGTGGTAGCCTTCTAGGTACTCATCAAATTGGGGATGCGTCATCGGTATTTATTTTATGTGTTACGATGCAGGTTCTGCCTTTATTACTATTGTCTATTTCAAAAACGTCTTGATATCGGCACACCAAATCTTTAATTTCCCGCCGTTCTCTTTGGTTCAGCCCTTTACATGCCGCATTGATTACGTTGTTCAGCTTACCCGGGATCTTGATATCTGCGTCTGGTCTTGCATCCACACGATGAACAATGGCAGACATTGGGGAACACCATCCGAGAACAGTACCTTTCCTTAATGCGGCGGAATTATTATTGACGTTTATTATTCGCACAGGTACTGTCTTCTTGAATTTCATTAAAGATTTTCCAACTACTCCTCGGCCTAGGTCTTCATCGTTAATCATTGACTCCAACATCGGAACGCCTCCCTCGACGAAATCTCCTTCCATGTGGGCTTCCAGAACTGTCTCCATTCTTCCACGTAACACGGTATTCTCTGCTACCACAACTCGTAGTTTTCCACTGGTACGAGGATGGAGGACCAGCTCTTCACTGTTTACTTTCAGGACGCCTTTCTTCAAGTTCAATTGGAATCCATAGGTCTTCATGACGTCCATCCCCAAAATGATTTCCTCTTCGATGTCAGTCACCAATAGCCAAACAATAGCAAAAACATATATCGGCTTCTCCCTTTACAGCAGCTGCTTCCCCTGTTGCTGTTCTAAGTGTCCACTTACTAGGAAGGACTTGGTTTGTTCTTCGGATCAAATCTGGTCGTACAATAGTTTTTGTCGACCCAGTGTCCAACAAACATGCGTATGTTCTTCCTCCGAAATTGATATCCACATAGAGGCTATTGGATTGATAGCGCAAGGTGGCAATCTTACCTACAGTCTTTGAAGCTTCCTGACACTGCATCGATTGCTCAATTGCCGACTTTTTGGGCTCCTTCCTACATTTACCACGAAGATGCCCAACTTCACCACAATTCCAACATTCCAGTGGCCTCTTCGGACGTATTTCCTCCTTGACTCGCCGAACCAACTCGGTGAAACGTCGTCGTCGGGACGGCTATCCATAGCGCATGCTCGTACGTGGCCTTTTGAAGCCTGTTTTACTGCTTCAAATTCTAGTGCATGCAACCTGAGTGCCTGCTGGGTGTCACTGTCGCGAAGGTCATCAACGAAGGTCTAGACAGTCAATTGGTCTAAGAAGGTCTATGGTGCAGTTGGATATGCCAGTCGGACTAGTCGTGCAATATCTGTCTAGAATTCTTGTAGGTTTTCTCCTTTCTTCTGCAAACGATGCCTCAGTTGCGTATGATACTTGTTCTAGATGCGCATGCCCATATCTCATTTCCATTCTTTTGATCAATCGGGAATAGTCTGTTTGTTCCTGAGGGGTATTGTTTGTAAGAGATCGCTAGCATCTCCTCTTAAGGCAACAATCAGGGCGCGGTGGCTTTCTCCGGAGCTATCTATCCATTTATTTTTGCAGCGGCTTCAAATTGTGTCATGTAAGTCACCCATGATGCTTTTCCGTCAAAAGTTGGACGTTTGATTAGTGCTTTCCGGTTGATCTGATATGATCTAATTGGTTCATTCGCTTGAATTTGTGATCTTGCTTGGTTTATGATGCTAGAATCTACCATCACCTCGTTTGGTCTATCCTCATTCATAGAAGCAGCATATTCGAAATTTGGAAATATCTCCGAAACTGTGAAAGTTAGACAGATGAGGTTTTCAGTTTTCGCTTAAGCATGAAAGAGTACACGTCTTTTATTAGAAAATTGTTGCGTTTAAATTACATGATTATTAAATGAGGATCTGCAATTTTCGAACTCTAAAATCATGGAGATCTTGATTTTTTTTAATAGAACGGTATAGTAATTTTTACATAAAAATATTACCTGTTTAAGTACACACACTTATTTCAGACAGGAAATGTCAAAATTTGTATCAATAAACAACATGCTTGTTTTTCCATGGCCGCTTTTGTTAGTTCGTAATACGCATCTGTCGTGGAAATCCGAAAAAACCGGAAATTTCTTGAAAACCGTTAGAGATAGACACCATGATACCTGTATAAAATTGAAATAAAATTAAATTTTACATCCATTTATGTAAAAATTACTATACCGTTCTATTAAAAAAAATCAAGATCTCCATGATTTTAGAGTTCGAAAATTGCAGATCCTCATTTAATAATCATGTAATTTAAACGCAACAATTTTCTAATAAAAGACGTGTACTCTTTCATGCTTAAGCGAAAACTGAAAACCTCATCTGTCTAACTTTCACAGTTTCGGAGATATTTCCAAATTTCGAATACGCTGCTACAGTTATTTTTTTCGAAAAACGTCATGTAATTAAAAAACGATGCGACTTATATCTAGTGTATGTATAACAAAGTGTTATTTAAATTTAACTAGGAATCTAAAAGTGCAATAATATATAGGGTGTTCCATTTAAAATAACAAAGTTGGTATCTATTTCCGGTACAACCGGAAGTTCACCATTACTGAAAATATTTTCTTAAGATACACCCCATAATACAGTATAAGTCGGCAATGAATGAAATTCTTAATTTAATTCGTGAAGGAGCTATGGAAGCCTGACGCACAATTGCAGCACCCTGTATATGCCTCGGTGATTATTTCTCGATCAGTCTATATCGATCTGGGCAAGTTCGGGAGGATTACTCATCGGTCACCGTCACGGTGGGTGACGTCATAATCACGCGTGGCGCTGACTCATCACATTACTATCTGGAGGGTGTTATCCGGTTGAGATCGTTAATGCGTAATGAGTGAGAAAACTGGAGAGTACATTTGTTTCGTGTACCATATGTGGTTAATCTTTTATTTCTTATTATCTTTTCTTTTCTCTTCTTTAATCATTGGTATTACCATTGATAAATTGATATATCATTCAATGTAATATTTTTCGACCCGATTTTGGGCGCTCGTTTTAACTACCCACGCGTGAACGAGCGCCCAGCGAATCCATCATTGCGCAAGACAAGGAAATCAAAGAGTGGGATACATTGCATGAGGCGGAGTCTTAAAGCAGTGATAAACTTAAAGTGCAAAATATGCTATTTTGATGATTTATTTATTCTGTCGTATTTTAAATATAGATACCAGGTTTTGTATTTTCTTACAGTTAGTATTTCATTGCATATGTGTTGAAAGCATTATTAAATTATCTACTTTACTTCACTTGTTACATGTTCGAATTCCGATCTAATAAGTACATAATATATGAATAAAAAATCTTGACATATAATATATAAAATATATAAAATAGTGTATATTTTATAGTCATTTAGGTAGGAAAAAAAAATTTGACCCGTTTAGGAGGGCGTTGGAAATTTTGGAAATCGATATTGTTGATTGATTTTAGCTTTATATTTGCATTTCTAGCATCTTTGCGATTTGTAAAAACATACAGGGTGTCTCAGCGAGACCGTTTATTAGAAGTTTATGGAGTTCTGGTCAAAATATAAATTTGAAAATTCAGAATCGTATATAATCGATTGTGTTCTCTTAATTGAAAATATTTTTAGATTTCTAGCGCTTCCAGTTATACCGGATCATCTACTTTGTTATTTTTAATGGAACACCCTAGATATATACCACTGCACCCATCAAACGCCATTTTCCAATACAACTAAATAATGTCTATCAAGAGAACTATACTTTCACTCCATCTTGATATTACAATTAGCAAAACACTGCTGACTTATCCATTTGTTATCTCTTTCAATTAGTAACCGGGGCAGGCAAAACCATGGGGTTAGTCTGTGTTATAGACTAAGGCCTAGTATATCTTTGTTTCATGTGCTATTTAGTGCACCCGACCTATTTGAGCAACTAGGAAATTTTATTTTCTCTATGGTACACATTTCGTATTCTCACCCAAATAAGATTTTTTTTCAATCCCTTAGACGGCCTGACAAAATATGGCACCTAGTCTATGTTATAGAATAAGGTCTAGAATATCATAGTTTCAAGTGCTAGTTAGTGCACACGACCTATTTCAGTAAGTACAAAATTTTATTTTTTTTATGGTATGCATTTCGTAATGTCACCCAAATAAGAATATTTTTCGAACCCTTAGACGGCCTGACAAAATATGGCACCTAGTCTATGTTATAGAATAAGGTCTAGTATATCATAGTTTCAAGTGCTATTTAGTGCACACGACCTATTTCAGCAAGTACAAAATTTTCTTTATGGTATACATTTTGTAATGTCACCCAAATAAGAATATTTTTCAATCCCTTAGACGGCCTGACAAAATATGGCACCTAGTCTATGTTATAGAATAAGGTCTAGTATATCATAGTTTCAAGTGCTATTTAGTGCACACGACCTATTTCAGCAAGTACAAAATTTTATTTTCTTTATGATATACATTTCGTTATGTCAACCAAATAAGAATTTTTTTCAACCCCTTAGACGGCCTGACAAAGTATGGCACCTAGTCTATGTTATAGAATATGGTCTAGTATATCATAGTTTCAAGTGCTAGTTAGTGCACACGACCTATTTCAGTAAGTACAAAATTTTCTTTTCTTTATGGTATACATTTCGTTGTGTCACCCAAATAAGAATATTTTTCAATCCCTTAGACGGCCTGACAAAATATGGCACCTAGTCTATGTTATAGAATAAGGTCTAGTATAGTTTCATGTGCCAGTTAGTGCACACGACCTATTTGAGCAAGTACAAGATTTTAATTTTTCGTATACATTTCGTAACATCAGCCAAATATAAATTCTGTCAAGTGAACTGTATTATTGAGGAAGAGTCAGGAAATCTATTAGATATATTAGTTAGTGTACGGAGCATATTTTAGCAATGGGGGATGTAATGTGGCCTTCTTTTTTCGTATATCACTATATAGTTTGCACTCTACATTTTATGTAACTCTATGGAAACGTTGCTGGCAACGCCGTTGCTAATTTCACACAAGTAACATTATCTTATATGTTATCTTATATACGAAAATAATATACAAATACTTTCAATCTTCGAAAAATTGCTTTTTTTTAAATAGAACGGCATGTATTTTCTTAGATATTCTGATTATACAAAACATTATTTTTAATCTATATTAGGTGTACCTATACCAAAAATGATAGGTGAATAAGTTATAACTATTTAATTAGTCTCCGTATCTAAAATGCTCAGATACGTCAATTTACGGAAGCAAGGATGCTTAGGTTAATTGTGTTAGGCTTTGCATACTTACCACTTATTTTGACGTCTGTCATTTTTGTTAGTCGTTCTCAAATTTTAGTCGATTTATTCAAAAATATTTGAACGATAACAGAGAAAAGGCAGCGGATTGCAATAATTGCGACAACCAAAGTACTCCAAACTATGTTGTCGATAAAAGTGTGTTAATTACATGTATGGGATGTAATCCTGATGATATCTACCATACGAACGAAACTATTGTCATTACCATAGAATAACCTAGACAGAATGGCAAGTACGGTAGTAGGGATGAACGACTATTGCAGCGCCTCTTGCAGTTATACCGGTACTATTTAAGGCACAATTTAGCGCGCGGGTTATTTAAAATTTTGTTTTATCAAATGATTGCATACCAGACAAAAATTGAAATTTAACTGACATTGCGATTTGAGACAAATAAGTAGGTAGTATGCATAGAGAATGTTTGACATACGTAATGATTTGATGAAATGGCTGTTTCGTATGGATAATATCAAAATATAAGAATGGAAGTTCTAAATGCTATCTATTATTACTTTAATTAAAACATAAATGTCTTATTTCATTTTATATAGTTATAAGAAATACAATATTTAATCTGCTTAGAGCAATTCACATAACTGATTAAACTATAGAGAATACCAAGCAAATTCACTGATAGTATAAACCTTAAAACCAATTGGGAACCATTTACACATTCCTTTTTAAAATGTGCAGAGGAAGTATGAAATATTAGTGTTTGATTATCCCAATTAAACATGTCTGGTTATCAATTCGTTACAATCATTCCTTCAATATATTTTCTTTCGTCACTGGAAATCGCCGTCTATCATTCATATAACACTTTATTCATTAAAATATACCTAAAGTAATATTTTCCAATTACCTACATACTTACATAGGTGAAGCGATACCTGTATAACCAGGATCGGAACACTTATTTTTATAAGATAGTTAAATTTCTCGGTTCGCTTCTACCTAAAAACCCATTTTTTGTGTATAATGTTAAAATAATATGTAATACAACGATTAACCCTAGTAAAGATAGGAAACTTGGAACGCCGGCATAACGTAAACAGCATCATCTACTTTTGCCGCATCGAACTAGAATTAAATCCTCTGTCAAGGCGGGAAATTCAAGTGTGGGATAATTAGGTTTGAATAACTTTTTTAAGTAAAAATCTTTAAAAAAAATCTTTTATTATAAATTCAAACTAAACTTTATACATATTCTAAAATATACCTACGTACTAAACTAAAAGATAATGTTACTAAATAAGTCATTTTACTACAAATTGTCATTGAAATATAAGAAGACAGTAATAATGTTCAAAAATTATTATTATCTTTTGCGTGTTTTTAAATGCAACTCGTGCGCGGATTTTACAATCGAATCGAAATTAATATTTCTTGTGTCCCGACCTCTCAATGTGCTATTAATCTTTTTAAATAACTAAAAACCACAATATTTATTATAATTCTGCGCAAAACATGAATGTGCTCTCTATACTCGTGACATACAACAATATCAAGAGACATATCTGTTCCTTTCATTACGTTAAAAATTTTACCTTTTAAACCATATATAGATATTATTGGTGGCAGCATTTACCTCGGAGCAGATTTATCATCACATTTTGGAACACAACAACGTCTCATTTTTTAAAATGAAAAATAGTGTACAAAATAAGCTTAAAACAAATGTATAATTACTGCTTATAAGTAATGCACAAAAGTGTCCAATGTCAAAATTATATACATACACGAAATTTCACCTAAAACAAAATTGTATATATAATAATATTTACACGGAAATTAAATCGTACAAATTCTTACCAAAACACAAAATAAACAGAGAAATATTAAAGAAATTTCATCAAATAAAAAAACTTCAGAAAAGGCGTCCATCGTTGAGGTTATCTATCAAATTACAAAAAGAAAGTAGAAAGGACATGTTTCCACATCAGTTGAAAATGTAGAAATCTACTCTGAAACTTACGGCTTATTTGTATGCGTCAACTATAGGTTGCGCCCACAGTCAAGTATCTACCCCCTGATGTAATACAAAAAATGACAGAAGACAACAGAGAAAATGTGACAGGATGGTGGCAGCCAGTGGCAGCGAAAAAATCATTGAAAAAGGTAAATTTACGCACTGAGTGAGAGAGATAACATTCGTTTAGTACCGGTATGACTGGGAGATGGCGCTATTGTTCTCGTTCAAAGCCTGTTTAGTTAGTCGCCACACCATGGTCATTACTAATAATGACAGTGCCGATAGTATGTCAACAACGGATATTAATTGGCAATTAACATTACCATTGGTGGCACCACAATCGATGCCAAAATGGCGCCGAATGCCGGTATATCTGTGTAGTTTTGTACAGTGTCATATAACGTTTCATACATTTGCCAGTTTAATTTTATGTTTACTTCAATTTTTTCATAAAGAAACAACTCTTTTTAAAGATTTACTTCATCTGCCTACTCAAATATGTAAGAAGCCAAAGGGAAAATTTAATATAAACCGCTGTGCCTACGGTTGTCACACAAAAAAAGGTAGAAATAATTCTCTAAGCTTCACCCGCTTTCCAAACGAAAAAAGTAGTTTAGTGTATATAGCAAATAAATTGGGAACTCTGCAAAAAGTGGTCAGGAAAAAAGTATGGAAATTGAAGTTCATGATGAGAAAATCAGCAACCCAATATATGCGTGTTTGTTCCTTACATTTTCAGAAAAGTGATTACATATTGCCAGGTAAAAATGTAGTACCTTTTTATAGTTATGTGCTCCATTTAATAGTTTATTATAATCATAACGTGTAACGATATACTTGTCTCTTTGGTATTCTCATAAACACACAAGTCGGTACAGATTGACAATCTGTCAAACTAGCTGATTCGGTGAATTGGTTCTTCGGTCTTTTCAACTAAATATATCTATATCATTGTTGGAGATTTACTTACACTACATTGAATTTTCATGACATATGCCAAATGAGGAGACTTGTTGTCCACTGACTTGGATTTCCAGAGGTTCAGGCCCCAGTGCTGATTCTATCCCAATGTATACAATATTTATTAATTATTGTTATGTTTATTAATGTATACTATATTAAGAATAATAATAAATCAGTTTAACTACGAACGTTGTCATGCTATTATAATCTATTATAAGGCACAAATAGCTTATATTCACACAAAATTGAAGATTAAATAAAATGTGAATCATTTCACTTATACATCTTGTATATTATTCAAAATACTTACTTTACTAAAAACTGATATTTGTATTATTTTTATAAAGACAAATCTGCCATTAAACAGTACCGAAAGTATTAAATATCGACGAAGAGATAAAGGCCACATAGTAAACAATACAAGTATACCTCCAACACTAGTTCTAAAAATTACCGCATAGTGGCGTGTCAGTTAATGTAAATTGGCAATAGTAGTTTTCCAGAACAAATTAACGCAATTTTTATGATTCTCTCCTATGTAGCAATGACTAATAAAACTTTATAAAGAAAAGATTCTACATATTATTGGTTCTTTATTCTAATTTTAATGCGTAGCACTTATATACATGTTGTTAACCTATCCTCCTATCTGCAACAAAACTTGTGCCAATACCTCTTATCCGAAAAAAAAAACACGTAGAAATCTGGGTTCTGTGTATTATATTCCTATAATAAGCTTTAAAAATGATATTATTATTGGTTTTTTCTCTGATTATAATAAAGAACAATTTATGTATAGTAATTATTTGCGTTTTCGTATTCGCGATCTTACTCAATCTATTTACTTGCCTTCTGTGCTTGTAAGTACTCTGTGGATCTCGAAATTAATAGTGAAAACAGTGCCGCTATATTAACATATGTTCCCGCTACCGTCTCCACTGGGTGAAGCTACTTTCAGGAATCCAACTCCTCACCGTGTAGCTCCTGAACATTTTATTTGTTTTGTAGACTATTATTTTTATCTAGTTTCTTATTTATATCAGGCAACCTGCTAGCGTTGCACCTTTTGTAACAACCATAGAGGCAGGGCAGAAATCGGAAGAATTCCAAATGAAAAAAGGATTAGTTAGACAGTTTAAGCCCACTCTATAATTAAGCGGATAAAAACACAAACTAATCAGCTCAGTACAGTAGTTGGATACAAAAATCTGGAATCAATAAAAGTGAGTAGCCTATTATATATATGCCGACGATGTAGTACTGGTAGAAAACACTAGAAACAAAACGCAAAAGCTAATGAACATCTGGACAAAGGAAATAGAACACGTGAAGATGGAAGTGGACCTGAATAAAACCAAGGTAATGATCGTAAATGAGAATCGACACATCTAATAAAGAAATTAAGTGTACAGGCAAGACATTGGAGAGGGTAACGATATATGACTACTTGTGTGCATAGTGACAAAGAATGGGAAAATAGATAGAGAATTAACAAACAGGCAAAATAAATCAATGAGAATATACTACTTGATGCAGCGGAATATGGTATCCGTGAAAGTGATTTTGTTTTCGAATACGTTGAACCAATCTCTCACTGATTGCCGTTTCTTCAGCAATTTCCTCTTGACTAGAAATAGGTTTTTCTGCTACTACCAAAAATACGGTTAATTGATTTTCCTCAGTTCTTGCAAGTTTTGGTTTTTTTGGTTCTCTGTATCTCATTTGCTGTTTTTACGAACCTATTCAACAGATTCCTAAAAGTCCTTTCTTCTAGATGCCTTTTATCCGGATATTTGTGGGCATAAATTCTGCTTGCAAGTAGACAACTCTTTTCGCTTTCACCTAATACAAAGATCATATCTACAAGTTTTTCTTTGGAATAATTTATACTACCACTTTCTTAAAAAAAATGTAATATGTAATCGACAAAATCAACCTTATTTGACTTAGCACTATGGAACCCAGTTTTTTACTATTTTGACATAATTGACAGTACTCGTGTTTTATTCATCCATTGCGTATTCGATACATAATATGTATGAGGATGTATGTATTTCAATAGGACAATTTTTAAATTTGGAGTTTCTATCAAAAACGACTACAGACAGCCATAGGATTATATTAACAAAAATTTTTCATAATTAAGCTCTTCGTCCGTTTGTGTAAAATATACAGGATGTTTTATTAAAAAAAACTCAAAAAAAGTTGCTCAGTTTCCAAAATTGGACAGTAATTTTTTTGACATCCTGTACAGTATACAGGATGTCAAGTTCCAAATTTTGTCTAAAGCATCTTCTATTCTTCTTGATCAAAGAATCCTCAATTATTTGCTTTTAAAGTTCACATTTGTGGCAGCACTGTTATTTTTAATGGTACTATGTAACTATTAATTTTTTAACAAAAATATTCATTGCACTGAACATACGCATCAAAGAAAAAAAAATAGGTACGTATAGATAATGGTCAGACACTGCTAAAATGGAGGGTGTTCTATTTTAAAAAACATCGTGTGATTGTGCCCATGATTTTTGTAACACTCTGTATAGTCAAAAATAATTTTCAGATATACTTTTTAATGTCTAGTTTCAGCATGTGTAAAACGTTTTCTCCTGTATAAGAGAGCCAGGATAATAAATGTTTACAAAACACTGCTACTACTAAATTTCTCATATTCACAATACTCACTCACACTGTCAGCTTCCAGTACTTATTATAATTTCACAACAAATCCTATGACTACTTTAATTATTTTGCTTTATCAATTGTATTGAAACATGTGTCGATTTTAGGTAATTACAGTAATTAAATGTATTTTTTTAACATGTTAATAACACAAATCGTGTTTTTAATATTTTCAGATTTAAATTATCCACAGTACCTTCCACGAGGTGGCCGACCTCAAGTAGTAGCGTCAGATCCTCAAAATTTACAGCAAGTTCCACCACCAGCACTACCTTTAGCGCCGGCATCTCAACCACAACTTGGACAACAAAAAAAACGACGGGCGAAAGCTATACCAATTATAGATGCAGAAACTGGTAAACTATTTTTGTTCTTGTTTTATTTTTATAATAAAGTAATTTTTAATTGCTTTTGCGTTAGAAGTTATTTGAAAAGAACAACAAATTACTATTCTTTATTGACTTTTAGGAAAAGACAAATTAGGAGAAATTTATGTTTGTGATGATTCGCATCCAGCGTCTGGAGAATCATCCGCGAGGCAAACTCCCCAACCTCAATATATTCCAAATAAAGAAATTCAAAACACGTTCAATAAACAGGTAAATACGGTAATGAATCAGGACAAAATGCATGAACTGGAATACTCGTCATCTTCTCTTGACCAACATTTAGATACACAGCAGTTGCATCAAACTCTTCCTTCCGGTCCTCAGGCTGTGCGTATTTCGAATAGAATTGAATTAGTGAAATCTAGTAAATTACAGGTAAGCTCCAACATTAATATATTATAATTCGTTGCTTTAGAAATGTATTTATTGAAGCTGCCTACCAAAGAATTCATACTGACCGCAACGCATTCGAATGCCGCCAAAGAGATGAAACCAGTAGTATCCGCTGACGTTGTCGCCACCAAAGTTAGAATAAATAAGAAGAATAGAGAAAGTCCCGCAAAAAAAATAAAGCCAACAGATCCGCAAGGAGATAAAGAGATAAAAGAACCTCTCGCAATAGTTGAAAAGAGGGACGACTACAAGAACATCGTTCAGGATGAGCCTAAAGTGAAAGAAACAACATTACCGCTAGTACCTCTAATGACGGTGTTCAGTAAAGAAACGAAAGAGGCCAATAATCAAAGAGAGGAAAAAAAGAATCAGAAAAAAGATAAATTTGAGCAAAAACTCTCAGTATCACCTTCATCAGAAATTATACTAGAAAATATGTTGCAGCAAAACTCCTTTCCTCCCTCAGCTCAAGAAAATGGTAAGTACTATTAATCAAGTAATTTATTACATAGAAAAGAGTATCGTAGTACCGGGTGGGCAAAATTGCTTGGTTTTAGAGGGTTTCTCATATTTAGAGCATAGTTCGAGAGATGGCAATGGTACATTCCAGACCTACTTTTTCAAGGTAAATGCAATGGAGAAATCCATTTTTCAATATCTGTTACAGTGGCGGCGGTAGGGGGAAAAATTGAAAATATATCATTTTCTGTAGAGCTCTATATTTCAACTATTTAAGAAGATACTTCAAATATTTTGACGTTGTTTTATACAGTTTTTTATGCTAATTCCACTGGTCTGACGTATTTTTTTATTCCAGCTATATTTTGAGAATTATGGAGTAAACTTGTATTTTTTAAATGGAACACACTGTATATTTTGCCATATTCGGAAAGAGTTTGTGTTTCTGATAAAAAATATATATAATTTGTTAGGTATCCCTCCACTACTTTCGGAGATATTTGGATATTTACTAAAAATACTTAAACAATTTTTACTATTTTACTTGTTCATTTTTATTTTATTTTTTTAATATAGTTATAACGAAAATAGTGGATCCGACTAATATACATATATATGAATATATAGGATGATCAACTATTAGTTTGGAACGTAGGAACAATAACTAAGTAACTGCTTAATAATTCAGATATATCACTATAAGTACTACATTGACATTTAATGCAGTAGGCTAGGAATTTTTTTTAATATTTGCATCTCTAAGTTGACGTTTAGTTTTAAGATATTTGTAAGTTTAAAGAAAATACTAGAAACCATTTTAATTTTAATCTTTATCTCAACAATAAAATGAAACGTATACAAACACTATCTAATAAGATGTTCAAATTGATATCCTCTTCTATCCATGCAAGTGCGGCATCTTTTTTCTATTGCATTTATTGCATTTTGAATATGAAGTGGGGTAATTTTGTTAAATGCCGCTTCTGTGGCTGCTTTTAATTCCTGTATGTTATTATGAGGATGTGTATATACTCTATCTTTAACAAAGCCTCAAACAAAAAAATCTAAGGGTGTAAGGTCTGGACTTCTAGGGGGCCACCTTACCGGACCGTTGACTCCTATCCACTTGTCAGGATACATTTCATTTAAATAATTTCTTACTATAACAGATGTATGTGCAGGACAGCCATCGTTTTGAAACCAAACGGATGGATTATCAAAAATATAAAGATTATTTCTTAGTAATTCTAAATAAAGTTGTCCAGTCAAATGATCATCGAAAAATTGATAACGTAATGTATGTCCTTTTAGAAAACATATTACATTAAACCCAAACCGTCCCTGTCGTCTTTGTCGAAGAGCAAGATGTTCATTTGTCTGCCTCCATTCGTGATGATTATTACGATTAAATAATCCATCACTTGAAATTCTGCTTTCATCAGACCAAATTATGTTGCTTTTAAAGTCTGGATCATTAGTACATTTTCCAATGTACCACTCGCAGAACGTAATACGCCGATCAAAATCGCCTGAAAAATAACGTTTGAAAAATATTACTGTAAGTATACTTATTTAAAGATATGAGATACTACAGAAAAAAAAGCTATAGTTGTCCTCGATTGGTTAAACTTCCTTGCCGTTCTTTATACTAATATATACTATATATACTTAATATACTATTATGAAACATACCTGGTAATAAGTCGTGTATTACTCGTATTTTATATGGATGATATCGATTTTTTCTTAATATATTCAAAGCAGTTTTTCGCGGTACTCCTAACTCGTTTTCAATTTGTCTACTGGAAACACTAGGTTCAGCTTCAACTTTCGCTAATACAGTTATTTCGGTTTCATCCCTAAATACTTTATTATATTTTCTAGACCTACGCTTTTCGAATGATCCATATTCTTCTAAACTAGACATCAATCTTTTAAATATACGATGTTCCGGTTGTCGTCTTTCCGGAAATCTTTCTAAATAAAGCGCTACAGCATCATTTGCAACTTCATTACAGATGATAAAAGCACGGATCATATCCAATTTTTCATAGTTTTCAAATTTATGAGGCATTTTCGTAACAAGCGTGGAATCAACTGCTATTTTGTATATAAGTGACTTAATTAAACGTCAAATTAGAAATGCTAGAAATTTGATAGTTTTTTCATAGCCTACTGCATTAAAATATCAATGTAGTACTTATACTAATATATCTCAATTATTAAGTAATCACATACAATTAATTACATTTTTACCATATTCATATATATGTATATTAGTCGGATCCACTATTTTTGTTATAAGTATATTAAAAAGAATAATAAATAAAAATGAACAAGTAAAATAGTAAAAATTGTTTAAGTATTTTTAGTAAATATCCAAATATCTCCGAAAGTAGTGGAGGGATACCTAACAAATTATATATATTTTTTATCCGAAACACAAACTCTTTCCGAATATGGCAAAATATACAGGGCGTTCCATTTAAAAAAATACAAGTTTACTCCATAATTCTCAAAATATAGCTGGAATAAAAAAATACGTCAGACCAGTGGAATTAGCGTAAAAACCTGTATAAAACAACGTCAAAATATTTGAAGTATCTTCTTGAATAGTTGAAATATAGAGCTCCACAGAAAATGATATATTTTCAATTTTGCTCCCTACCGCCGCCACTGCAACAGATATTGAAAAATGGATTTCTCCATTGAATTTACCTTGAAAAAGTAGGTCTGGAATGTACCATTGCTATCTCTCTAACTATGCCCTAAATATGTAAAACCCTCTAAAACCAAGCAATTTTGCCCACCCTGTACATACGAGTATAACTATTAAACTAAAATTATTAATGCTTATTACTAAGGATGGACAAATTGATACGAATTTGATATTTGCATTGTTTTCCTGATTACTAAGAAGCCAGCGAAAGATAGCCCTTTTCACTGGCTCAGTGTTGTTAAGATGTTACGCCAAATCAGTTTATGAACCGCCGCTCCGGTAAATAAGTTTATATGAGGTTTGTTTTGGTTCCGTCAATTAGAGCCGTTCTATTACAGTCTTAGAACTGCGCGTTCAGGATGCGCAATAACAATAACTCAGTAACGATTCTATTACAGTCATGAATAAACCAAAACAGAAGCTAACCGGACAGATAAGAATAATCTGTATTACCGACATATATTTTTGATTGGTGTCATTGGAGTTCAGTAACGTTCATTTATTAGCCACCAACCGCTAATAAATGAACGTTACTGAACTCCGGTTGGTGTACGTGGTATGCGCTGGAAAAACAACCCGCAAACTGTAAAACAGAAGAATAGGTGTAATAGGTACTTACCATCACCTACCGCCTATTTGCTCTCTTTCTTGTCGGCTGTGACTTAATTTTAATTATTTACGTTCATTTACATACAGAATGGCCGAGGAAAGTGACAGGAAGTACGAATTTTATCCTATTATATAAATATGCATCTATTTAAATTTATGTAGAGTGCTTCATGGATGAAGACTTCCTTTCTTGTGCGCCTGAGGATGGTATCAACCACAGATGTATACTTCTGCTTATTGAGCTCTATAAAACCTATCGTCCCAAAGTAGGAGGAATAAACGTTAAAACCCATAAGAAAATGTGGGAGATTATTTGTGAAAAGATGAACAGCCACGGCTATAATTTTACATCAACAAAAGTAGGAAATAAATGGAAAGTATTACAACGAAATTATGAAAAGATAGTGGACAATAACAATAAAACGGGACGTGCGCATAAAATTTTTCTATACCAGGTTCAATTTGATGAGATCTACAGTAAAACCTGTGTTAACGGCCACCTGTGTAAAACGGCCACCTGTATAAAACGGCCACCTGTGATAACGGCCAGATTTAACATTGCAAAAATCTACAATATGAGTATTTCCATATATACAAATCTTGCAATAACGGCCGCCTTTACAAAGCGGCCACGGCCAGACGATCCCAATATATAAATGCAATAAAATTTACCTGTCAATAACGGTCGTCGTTCGTATCCGAAAATGTTAATATTCTTACTTGTATTTGTTGTTCAGTCTAAAGCAGGTCACATAATTTAACTGTAAGGGCGTTTTACTGTTAGTTATAGTGAAACACGATAGAATTATTTTACAACAGCAGTCGATTGTAATCCGTTTGAACGGATCGCTTTGACCGCAGTTTCAGTAAACACCCGTTTATTCGATCCGTTTAAATTTATCGTTGTGTTCGTGAAGTGTTTGAATATGTTGCTAAAAAGAAAACGTGCGTCACTCAAAGACAAAATTGATATTATCGAGGGGAGTGAAAAGTATAATGTACCTAAGTTCGCGGAAATTAGCCAAAAAATTTGGAGTTGTGAAAACTCAAATTAACGATATCCTAAAAAACAAAAGTGATATTAAAAGAATGTATGAAGAAGGTATTAATTTGAATCAGAAACGGAAATTCCCTAAACGGGTGGAGTAGTAGTGGATCAAGTTGTGTATAAGTGGTTCTGCATGGCTAGAAATAAAAACATTCCCATATCTAAATCATTGATTGAACAAAAGGCGCTAGACACAGCAACAAATTTGAAAATCGAAAATTTCGCTGCTTCAAAAGGTTGGTTGGAATGTTTCTGTTGAAGGCACAATATCACTTTTAAATCGATTTGTGGTGAGTCCGCTGAAGTAAATTTGGAAGATGTAGAAGCATGGAAATCTAAATTACCATTAATTTTAAAGGATTATTCCCCGAAGGATATATTTAATGTTGACGAAACAGGTATGTATTATCGAGCCATGCCAAATAAAACTTTTGCATTAAAATACGATAAATTTAATGGGAAAAAATCAGCAAAAAAACGGTTAACTATTTTATTCTGCGCAAATATGGAACGCGACAAAGAAAACCCTTTAGTTATTGGAAAAAGTAAAAATCCTTGGTGTTTTAAGGGTAATCATATCGAAAAATTACCTTTAGAGTGGGTACATAACAAAAAGGCTTGGATGACATCAGATCTTATGACAAAATGGCTGCATCAGTTTGACATGAAAATGAATAAACAAAATCGAAAGGTGCTTCTATTTTTGGATAATGCAACTTCACACCCTAAGGTTTTGCTAGAAAATGTGAAATTGATTTGTTTGCCTCCAAATACTACGTTATATTGTCAGCCGTTAGATCAAGGCATAATTCACAATTTTAAGATGATATACCGCAGTTTTTTTATCAAAAGTAGTCTTTTGATAGACAAACTGCGATGAACTCAATGAACGGTAATAGTTTACCGTTCATTGAGAGTGATTTTGACATTGAAGATTCGGAAAAGAGCATGAATCTAACAAATGCGCTAATATGAATTGCAGCCGCATGGACACAGGTTTCTCGATCTACAATTACAAACTGTTTTTCCAAAGCTGGATTCACAGAAGTAGTTCAATCTAATGAAGATTTTTGCGAGGAGGACGAAATACCCATTGCTAAGCTATTTCCAAAAATCGAACTTACAGAGAATCCTGATTTTAGTATAGCAGAAATTGTGCGCCGTGTGATTTCTCGTAATGGTGACGTGAATTGGCCTGCCAGATCCTGCAACATAACACCGCTGGACTTTTTCCATTGGGGTTTCCTTGAGGATCAAGTCTACACAAATAATCCACAGACAATTGATGAATTAAAAAATAACATTCGTGCGGCTATTGGCGAGATTAACTTGCATATGTTTGATAAAGTCATTGAAAATTTTAAAACAAGAATCGCTGTGTGCAATAGAAGTCACGGTGGACATTTATCCGGTATCTTGTTCCACATATAATTTTAGGATTTCTATTTTATGTTTACGTTAATAAAACGTTGAATTTCTAAATACTACGCATGTTATTTGGAATTTAAACCGCCAAGTTCCTTGTGGGAAACCCTTTAGTTGCAATGTAATTTGAACGTTTTTTATATAACAACATTTTGTTGTTATTTAGATAACAACATTTATTCACTAGTAGTAAATCTTACAAAAAAAATGATAAAAAGTATTATTTGCAGCATAATTACACTAAGCGCTCGCCTAACTTCAATTCAGTTCACAATCAATACGCACAAAATCTATCGTACTGGTTAAGTGATCCGGTTGTTACAGTAATAAAACCTTTCCAAAAAAATGAAAACGCTGAACTAAAAATCCCGAACTGGTTCTATTTAACTAAAACAAAATTCTGGGAATGCGCCTGCGTGGGACGGTTCTATTACAGTCCTAAGAAGAAAAAAAAAAAACGAAACTCTGGTAGATAGATTTTAAATTTTAATAGTTCGAAGCAAGAAAACTGCTATTAATATTTTGTAATGGAAAATTTATGAGGTAATAACAATTTTTATCTTACATACAAAAGTAAAAAATTAATATTAACAGACAAAATTAGCAGCAAACACAATTGTACAGGGTGGGCAAATAAACGAGTTAAGCGGCTGTATCTTAGAAACTAATGATCGTAGAGAGTTACAGTAAAAATTTTTATAGGTAAAGTGGGCGAGGGAAAATGCTGGAAATTATTTTCAAGTTTCCAAGATGGCCGCCAGTGGGCGTTTCCATCATCTTGAATTACATAAAGTTACGTTTCTCGCGATTTTCTCCAATGAATATAACAAAAAAGTATTTGCGTTTTAATATTAACTTAAAGTCAAACATTTTTTGTAAAAACAATTTTTCTTTATCTTTCGAAATAAAGTGGTGGGAGGTATTTGAATGTTGTTTTAAATAAATGCCTGTAACTTGTAACGGTAATACTGTTACTTTTGTGCAGTGCTGTATTTCATTGCAATAATTTTCGTACTTGCGTGATGAGTATCCGAGTTGGCTTGGTAAGTTAAGTCAAATTGATTCATTCTTCTCTCTCTCGGCGCTTGAAGCTCCGCTGTCTCTTCCGAGAGGTGCACGCAAGTCTTCGATTTGGTTAGTATCTTTTTTAATTTCCTTTTCTTAATAATTATCTCTGTTAAATGTAACTGAGAGTATATACGCTCATTTTTGTTTTTAAAATAGGATATTATCTGCTAGATCTTTTCTTGGAGGTTTTGGTTTAAATTAATTTAACAGTTTTTTCTCGTACGAAACAGTCTCTGGTTTCTTTTGTCGTGTTTGTAGGTTAAATTTCCCACGAGGTCGGTCAATGATCGTTCCGTACCTTTCAAGGAGTCCAGGATGCTTTATACTTTAACATTGCCCGGATGAGAGACAGTGCGAGGAGAGAAATAGAGAGAGAGAGACTAGGCACATATCCTGGTCGCAGGATGTTTTTTAGGAAATAGAACAAGGTTAGGCTTTTTAAAATTGTTTTTTTTCTCTCGATTAAAGTACATGGAAAAATCAAATCTTAAATACATTGTATAAATTGGTTTATTATACGTCGTAAAAATAAAGCGTTCTACAAATACCAGCTGGTTTAAAAAATCACGTCAAATCAGAATTTTAGTTTTTGCTCATGTTTTTTTTTGTCTTTTGCACTGTACTCACGACTGTATTTTTTTTTTATTTTTACAAGTAGCTTCAATTGCTATTGTACTTTCTTAAAATATGTATATACATCTTGGTTTAAAAATTTCATTTCATCATTGTATTTTTATTAATTAGTTCGAATTATTAATTTGGTAAAATTGTTAAGGTTTTTTTTAATTGTTAAAATTTAAACTCCGTTTTGTTCTTGTACAATTTCAAGGTTTAATAATTGTAAATTGTTAAATTTCAATTTTGTTGTTGTAATAAACATTGTTATTAATTGAATTCGTGTTTCCTTTATTTATTGTCACTACACACACCTAGCTTGAGAGTTCATGTTACTATTGGGGAATATGCACCCCTATTAAAAAATTTGCATATTGGCAACCTGTTTTGTTTTTTAAGCCTCGTAACCCGCTGAGATTTGGGTAATTTAATTTTCCTCTTAAATTTTAAAATCTGTTCACGTTGTTATAAACTTCGAAACGGCTTAATGGATTTGGATAAATTTGGTATCATTGAAAAGAGCATTATGTTTCTCGTAATCATGACAGTTGTGACCTACACGGCCACCGATAGAGGGCGTTATTCGATATAACCAAAATATTGGATTTTCTCAAAAAATTTAAATGCGATAATATGACTTTTTTTAGACTAGAAAATAGACAAATGACCAACCAATAAGCCTGCGCAAGCCGCATATCATTTTCCTAACTCAAATTATTAAAAAAAATACTAAACCAGGAAAATTCATATATCCCCATTTAAAAATGCATCACTTGCTTGCGATAAGAAGGCAAGTAGTAGGCCATGGAAATAAAAGACAAACTTCTCTCTAAAATATTCACAAGAAATGTCAGTTTATTTAGTGCTGTGATTTTAAGTCACACGTTTTCGTATTTGTAAGCGATTTTCCTTTTAAATAAAGTTGTGGTCCTGAAAAGGACCGATTTTGAAAAAAGATTAATGCCTTCTGTGTTCAAATCGCCTTCCGTCATATTCCACACATTTTTCCAGTCTTTCTTGAGTCGACAGAACCGCAGCCTCGATTTCTGCCGCTGATAGTTGACGAATTGAGTTTCGAATTCTGTTTTCCATATCCATTCGTGTTGTTGGTGGAGTTTGAAAACCATGTCTTTTAAGCGTCCCCACAAGTAAAAATAAAGACATGTCAAGTCGGGAGATCTTGCCGGCCAAGGAAATAGGGTTTCCCTTTCTATCCAGCGTTCTCCAAAGATCCCGTTAATATGGTTTCGGACATTAATTGAATAATGTGCCGGACAACCATCTAATTGCAGAAACATAGTTCTCCTAGTTGCGAGTGGCACATCTTCCAACAAAATTGGAAAGTCTTTGATCAAAAACTCTAAGAAGCTGTTACCAGTTAAAGCTTGATCAAACAAATAAGGTCCAATAATTCTGTCCCCAATGAAACCGCAGCACACATTTAGACTCCAGCGTCCTTGGTGCTACACTTCTATTAACCAATGCGGATTTTCAGCGGACCAATAATGCATATTATGACGGTTTACTCTACCATCACTACTAAAGGTAGCCTCGTCGGTCCAAAGAATTTCCGTTAAGAAATTTCTGTTTTGCTCATGCATGCCTAGCATCCATGGACAATAATTTAATCTATTATCGAAATCTTGTTCATTTAGCGCGTGGTGCAAGACTATGCGGTACGGATGTAATCTAAAAGTAAAAAACAACATATGCGTAAAAATAATATAATCAGAATAACACTGAATTGTGTATTTGAGAGTATGTTCTAAGATACATACTTGGAATTATTTAGCTATAATCTTTCAAAATATTTCTAACAGTTGTTCGTGCTATTCCCAAGTCTAGAGACAATGTTCTAGTTCCTACATGTTTATCAAATTCTATGTAAGCCAAGACATTGATAATGTTTTCTTCAGTCGTTCCATTGGGACGCCTGCGACGTTTAGGACGACGAAAACTATCGCGTAATCGCTGTATCAAGCGCGGAAACATTCGTCTCCCGTAATGTCGGCGACCTGGATACCGTGTCGCGTACTGTCTTGCAGCCATAGCTGCATTTTGAAAACATTCGAAATAAATCGCAATCATGTCAACAGCTTCATTATTTGCGAGAGACATTTTGATTAAAAAGTACTCAAATTATACGCAATCAACAATATTGAGCTGCGTGTGACAAAAGTTTGACGTTAATTGGCAATATTTGTGTTAGGCGATTGTCGTGTCCATGGCCTACTACTTGCCTTCTTATCGAAAGCAAGCGATGCATTTTTAAATGAGGATATATGAATTTTCCTGGTTTAATATATTTTTTTTAATAATTTGAGTTAGGCAAAGATATTAAGATTAGGCTTGCGCAGGCTTATTGGTTGATCATTTGTCTATTTTGTAGTCTAAAAAAAGTCATATCATCGCATTTAAATTTTTTGAGAAAATCCAATATTTTGGTTATAATATCGAAAATTGGCGGCCGTGTAGGTCACAACTGTCATGATTACGAGAAACCTAAAAGCCCAAGAAATGCTCTTTTCAATGATACCAAGTTTATCCGAATCCATTAAGCCGTTTCGAAGTTACAGGCATTTATTTAAAACAACATTCAAATACCCCCCACCACTTTATTTCGAAAGATAGAGAAAAATTGTTTTTACAAAAAATGTTTGACTTTAAGTTAATATTAAAACGCAAATACTTTTTTGTTATATTCATTGGAGAAAATCGCGAGAAACGTAACTTTATGTAATTCAAGATGATGGAAACGCCCACTGGCGGCCATCTTGGAAACTTGAAAATAATTTCCAGCATTTTCCCTTGCTCACTTTACCTATAAAATTTTTTACCGTAACTCTCTACGATCATTAGTTTCTGAGATACAGCCGCTTAGCTCGCTTATTTGCCCATCTTGTACAAAATACGAGGGAAATTTAATAAGACAAAAAGAACGGAAGACATACAAAGAGATTTCAAAACTCAAAAAACGTTGGTTCTTATGGCAGGAGTTATGTTTACCAACCACCGAATAACGAATTTGAATCTAAGTACACAAAAGAAAAAACAAGTATGAAGGAAACATTATTTTGATTGATGCAGTTACGACCACAGAAATTTATAATGACGACTTAACCAACATTATCTATCCATATGAAGGTGACAGTATGCCCATAAATTGGCAAATTTCAGCAAGACAATGACCTTAAATACATTTTTAAGTGTGTTAAAGAATGCTTTGAGAGAAGTGCAAGTTTTAAGTTAGTAGTCTCCCGATTTAAACGCCATAGAAAAGTTTTGAAAGCACTTCTGGGATCATTATCGGATAAAAAAATAAAAATAAAACGGAATTGTGGAAAGCTATTAAGGAACGCTGGTATGCTATTCCGACAGTAAAATATGTATGTGCATTGAATTGCAAGAATAAAAGTTGTGCAACAAAATAATTAAAAAATAAGTATATATTTTTATATAACAATAATCAATTTTGTTACTGACAAAATATTTAAACCTGTACAAGTTAAAATTGCATTAGTTTTCTTTTTTGACACAATATATTAAAATTGTAGTCTTCGTTCAATAATTGTTGTGTGTTGAGGCCGTTAAGGTGGCGTACTTGGCCCTCTATTTCAATAACTTGAACTTGACGAGCAAATGTTGCATTTTTATCGAATATATTCAAAATTAGATGGCGCAAGGCTTACGAATCTCTAGAAAAGTAAAAAGTAATGAAATACTTAAACATGCGTAACATTTTGGCTGAAATAACATAGGAAAAGTGAAGATTAGAATATTGGTTGTAATACAAAATATATTATAATATAAATATAAACTTCTCGGAAAAATAAAATATAACATTATATAGAAGAAAGATATCTAGGGATTCTTGAAACGAGTTTTACTGGTTGCATATTAGGTATGTAGTTTAGAACTGAATGTATTGAGCAGGTATATTTCAATATAATCTTTTCGGTATAAATGCGATAGCCTAAGGCAATAACACCCTAGTATTCTATTTACAAAACATATTTGTGCGTACATGCGTTGTTTGTTACAGGTAGAATCTTAGTTCTGCACTAATTGTCTATATATATTGTAATAAAGTAATAGGTACTGTTTTTCATCGTCTTCGTTAGTTTTGGATTATTTTTTCGTTGTATATAGTTATTTTAGTGAATAAGGAAGAATATTTTTGTATATTTGCTTCTGTATACCATTGTACATAGTTCTAGTGGTAAACTGTCTTTGAAGAGGAACCATAATTATTATTTTCAGGTAAATACCTACTCATTTGGAAGATCGCGATATCACGTCTCAACAGTCGCAAATTGCATGTAATAATAATCACTTATTGAAAAATATTATAGATTCAAGGCCAACTAAATATCAGGAAAAGAAAGCTGTACTACTTTGTGGTTTTCATTGATGAAACCCAACAACTTTTTATAGAAGAAATATATAGAGATGAACAACTTTGTAGAAACTTAATGGTTCCAAAATTAAGGCAATTTTTCCTTGGGTGTTTTTTGCCTGAGAGGATTCAGCAGCTTATGTAGTGAAAGCTACACACACACAGCTGTAGTAGATTACTAGGATTGGACAGGAAACCTTTCTCCACACAAGTTACGCTTATGAAGTATATTCTATAATGGATATGACTACATATTGTTATATAGATTATTATTATTAAAATTTCCGTTATAACCATCACAGTGTATGTATGTGAAATACTAAATGTAAATATAATAAAGGACAGTAAATTTTATAATGGAATGAATTGTTATCTATATTTTTTATCAATAAAAGGCAAGAGAGATATTTGGGTTTTATTTGTCTTTCTTTCTCTACACCCACACGCCAAGTAATGATTCATCAATATGTATTTACTTATGCATGTGTAGTTGTAAGAATATGTCTCGAAAGTACTGAAATCAATTTATTACTTGAATAAAAATAATTTAGTAAGACCTTTCTATAAAAAAGTATATTTGTGCATACAATCAAGTTTTGCAATTCTTGTGATACTAAACTGACTAAATCCAATAATCGTGATGCGCAGTATTTTGAAAGCAATATATAACAATAATCCTGTATACTGTTCAAGTTATGTCATAAAGAAGTATGATGTTATGTGTGATGACTATCTTTCACAGTTACGGAAAAAGAAACGAGTCGTATGTACGACTCTAAAAATGTTCTTCATTTACATTTTTTAATAAAACATTTAATTTAATGTTTTTCTGAATATCAAAACAGTCAATTTTGGTGTTAAACTGATTGCCTATACATAGTTATATAATAGTTATTTAATGCTAGTGACATCTAATATAAAACTGGCAAACTGTTTGGACAGATATGGGGCTGTTGTTGATACTCAGCCCCTAAACTTACTTCCTGAAAAAAATACTGAATATTTTGAAATTTTTTCAATACACATCGTATCAGTATATTTTTCTACATATTCTAAACGTAATATTATCAAAATTTTATATTTTTTCTAATTTTTCTCGCAATCAAAGAATATTTAATTTAAAAAAAGATATTTAGATTTATAACAAAGATAATATCTTCAATGTAACAACGCGAAAATATATTTTTAATGTCTAGTTTTTCCGAACACTACGTTTCTAATAATTATTGTCGAACAGCGCCCCCTACTTTACCGAAACGCCACCTTAAGTAAATTTAACTGACAATTTCGGCGGTAAATTCAAATGATATATGATTGTTTGCGTCTTTGATTACATGTTCTTCACATTTCATCAATGTCTCTAAGGTAAGCCTTCGATATCATCTTGCCACAGATACCTGTATCTGCCTTCCATTGGGTTTTATTATAGTTTTTCCGGTCACTCTTCATCCTTGTATGCATTTTCTATTCGTGATAAATTTTCACATTTTTTAAGTAAAGGAATTGTGTTGGACTTTAACAAATACAGGGTGTTACAAAAAGTAGGCCAATATTTTAACCACATATTCTTTGAGATAAAATTATAGGACTGTCCGTATGTAATTTTTTATTCTAATGTTTTTTTTTCAATATGCAGGGTATTAAAGTTTTTTAAAGGTATATGTATTATTATCTCAGGTGTGCATTGAAATTCAGTGAAATCCGTTTAACACGAAAACGCTTAAGAAGAAATATCAGTTAACATCAAACAATAAAGCGGTCCCGTAAACGTACTATGTATTTGCATACATTTTTTTCTCTTAACACGAAAGAAAAATCGCTTAACACGAAAAGATAACGTTTCTCGGAATGAACGAAATACTAAAAACAGCTGCCGCGTCGGCGAGAATAAAAAGGTGTTTGAAATCAAAGCGAATGAGACAATGTTGTTTATGTAAAAAGAACAATACAAAAAATATATCAGATTATTTTTCAAAAAAGTTGTAAATGTTTTATTTGTTTTTTTAAATTGCAAATTATGTATTAAATTTCAGTAACTTCTTGTTGTTTTATTGATTTTTGTTAAAGGCTTGCAAACATATCTATGTAAATAAAATGTACTAAACGAAATGTTGTTGAGTATAAGTACAGAGTGGGCCAAATTCGATACTTTTAATAGGGTAATTATGTTTCTGAAAGAATTAGACAAAAACTAGTGAACGTGCTTGGAGCTCGATTTTAAAGAGAAATCGATTGGTGTAATCCATATTTTTATATCTTCCTTAATTTGAGCAATACAGAGTGTTTTATAAAAATACGCAATTCTTAAAAACCCTTGTAACTTTTTTGTGAAAATGTATTTATATAAAAACTTTATTAGGGCACGTTTTGACGCAGAATTCTATGATCTCAATTATTTTTCTTTTAAACTCGTATTTTTTGAAATATTATCAAGACTTGTGTTTTTTTATATGGAACATCCTATATGTTTTTGCAAAATAAAATTGCCTTTAAAATGATATAGCACACTTGATATTTTATTTAAACAGTTTTTTATGGATGCTGATGAATAAACAAATAAAAGATTTCAACAAGGCAGAAAAAAATGTTTTAATATTGGTACTACAAATAAAAAGTCAAACAAAACTAAATTAACGAAACCATATATTAATAGGATTAACTGATATTATAACTAGAGAACTAGAGAATTAAGAGAGTTTACACTGTAAAAATTAATAATATATTGATATTTTGAAATTAATCATGCTTAGCACTAAAGCAAGCTGGTTTCCAAGAATCTTATGGACGTTTTTAAACGAAATGTGTTTGGAATATACGTCTATATCCTAAAAAAAGTGTAAACTTAATAAATTACAAGAAGAGTTCGATTCGTCTGCCGTTCTGTTGTAAACATAATCGACACCGTTTTCTTACGTTCTGAGCTGAGTTCACCAACTCGAGTGGAGATAGGGAATCGAAAGCTTGCAAAACTGCAGCTTCTAATTCCTGTCTTGAATTGGGATAATTCTTATAGGTACGATTTTTAATTCTTCCCCAAAGGAAAAGTCCAATAGGATTAAATCTGGCGATCTTGCCGGCCAATGTATTGGTCCTTGATTCTCGACCCAATTGTTACCGAATTGTTGATTTAGAAACTCATTAATCCGGGCAGCTTTGTGAGGAGGTGCTGCGTCATGTTGGAAGTAAACGAATTTCGGAGTTGAGAATTCCGTTATACATGTAGGGCCCAATTATCCTGCCACGGAAAATTCCTGCCCACAGATTGAAACGATATCGTTCTTGGTTTCTTGTCTCAACAGTAATATGGGGATTTTCACGCGACCAAGTATAAGAATTATACCTATTTGTTATCGCATTGCTTACGTCACTTTCATCCGTCCATATACAATTTAGAGCAAAATTCTGGTTTTCCTCACATTTTCCCAGAAACCATTGACAATATATCATACGAGGCTCCAAATTGGCGACAAAAAGGTGATTCATTTTATGCTTTTTTAAAATGCGCCTTGCCGAAGTTCTCCCTAAACTTGTTATTTGTGCAATCTGTAGTAGAATACATTGCGTTATTTTCAATTTCCCTTAAAACAGAAATTTCCTCTAATTCTTTGTCTATATTTTGAGCTACATACTCGTAGTTTTCGGTCTCGGCTTTTGAAAGGATCCAAAATTTATGAAATTTTTCTTTACTCTGGAGAAAATGTCTCTGAATGGTTGTTGTCTTTCGGGATATCGATCTTGGTAAATGTTGGATGCAGCATCCTCATTTTCACCTGCTTCTATAAAACACTTTAACATTTTTCGTTTTCATAATTTTCATACATTTGTGAATTATAAGATAACAAAGCGGGAATATTAATGCAAATTTGAAGTTGAAATTGAAAATTGTTATTGACAATATAAAATAAATGCGGAGTACATTGTGTAGTTATCATCCATAGCCATCTTAAAGTACTGTGAAATTGCAAACACAAAATCAAATAATGTAAAAATTGTTTAAATAAAATATCAAGTGTGCTATATTATATTAAAGGCAATTTTATGTGCTTTTCAATACTGTAAAAATATATAGGGTGTTCTATATAAAAAAACACAAGTCTTGATAATATTTCAAAAAATACGAGTTTAAAAGAAAAATAATTGAGATCATAGAATTCTGCGTCAAAAAGTGCCCTAATAAAGTTTTTATATAAATCAAGCATTTTATTTGTATAAAAAGGTTACAAGGGTTTTTGAGAATTGCATATTTTTATAAAACACTCTGTATTGCTTAAATGAATATGGATTACACCAATCGATTTCTTTTTAAAATCGAGCTTCAGAAACATGGGTTAGTTTTTGTCTAATTCTTTGAGAAACATAAGTTCCCAATTAGAAGTATCGAATTTGGCCCACTCTGTACATACACTTATATACGATTTTTGTAACATCCTTTAACACGAAAAAATATTTCGGTCTCGTCAGTTTCGTGTTAAACGGATTTCACTGTATTTCAATTAATCTGATAATTTTATTCAAGCATAGATAGTATCTAGGTCAAAATAAAATAAATAACATTTTTAAGAAATCCAAATACAAGTAAAAGAAGTACGAATACCTCAGTTCACTAAAAGAATAGGTACCAAATCCATAGTCGTTTATTGTCAGAAAAAAAATTGGGGTAAAAAGGTATTACAGCCTCTATTTTCTCTATTGGTACTTTCAGGTATTTTGCTATAAATCGTGTAACTAAGTAAGAATAAAATTTGCACCAAAGTTGAAAAAGATATCTCGAAACACACTGAAGATATTAGTAACTATTTTTATCGACACTTTGTGTATTGAAAAAGCATTTAGATTAAAAGTGATATAAGGAAAATTCCATTATTTCAGACTAGAGAATATGTGCTTAATGGATTGATCTACTTTTTTGTATAATATTATGTAGCGCTATGGTTTATTTCAAATCTCAAATTTACTTAAATCAGCATTCAAGTGCTATCTGTGATTATACGGAGAAATTTAAATTTTAATTCATTGTTTATTGTTTTGCCGTTAAATGTCTACAACTCAAACATGACCTTAGATCAGAATATTCAAAATTCCTAATAATAACTCTAAAATTACAATTTCTTAGCTTGACAAATATCAAAATGTTATGCAATATCTGTTTGTTTGAATTAGGTTTAGTTTCACAACTCTTCTCAATTTACAGAGATGCTTCATCTGGATTAGTTTATATGGATTGTTTCATTTAATTTCTTTTTTGAGATGTCAACCAGTACAGCCGCACTTGTCTCTCATTTTTTTCTTCGGGTTAAAATACTTATGAATCCAATATTATTCATGTTGTTGCGTTACTTATATCTGACACTCTATATTGTAATGTTATTCAATGATGTTTAAATCTTAACTATCTATTAATAATATATTAATACACTAAACTTAAATCTTTATTACTCGTTCAAAATTGTGCAAGAAATTGTAACGAATTAATGATTTATTCTCTTTTAGGTGGACGTAAATCACGGACAGATTTTCAACACAAACCACACGACTCCCAACGATCGAAACCCACACAAAAGAACCAACCAAATATTCCTAAAAATAATAATCCATCAGCTACAACTAAACCTCGACAGCAGCTAGTCGAACAGATTTCACCAGAATTAATAAAGGAAATGGAATGTAAAATTAAAAATACATTAAAAGAACGCCCAAGTAAATACTACTTGGTCGATGAATGCGATGACGATATTCGCACTTCACTACCACCTGTAACGTTATCAAAATTAGTTTCCGAAAGGTATATTACAATTGTTTGCGTACATGCATCTTAGAAACACAATTTTCTTTTGTTACAGTTTCATCTGTGTATTAGATAGATCAAAAATTGCAAGATTAGAAACCGGAAGTTTGTTTGCAAATTTACTGAAACGATCGACATTGTCAGTTGATGATTATTGTTTCGGTCTGGAAGAAATTCTCAGTCAAGCAGATAATCTAAAGATAGATATTCCAAATATATGGGATTACTTAGCTGAAATAATAGGTATAATATTTAACGCGAATAATATGTAAAATTGACTTCTCTAACATTTTTTTTTTCAGCACCAATTATAAATGAAAATGCTGTACCTCTTCAACGACTACATAAATCATTTGATGTTCTAATTGACCACGGCCATGCATCAAAACTATTAGATCCTCTCTTTAAGTTAGTTATAACGGAAAAGGGTCCAAATTACCTACACAATCAGTGGAAAGAATCAAATCTTAATTTTTCTGATTTTATGAAATCATCCGAAGTAAAGAATTTTATTCTGAAAAACGTAAGACGATCACTTTTCGAGGTTTACTCTGTTTTAGGTGTTTATTTATTTATTTTTTAGCAATTTGAATTCTTAGTAGAGAGCAATACTGTAGTAAGCCAAAGTGAGTTGACATATGAACAAATTCATAAAAAATTATCCGAATTCTTTGCAAATAACAATTTTTTGGAAGACGTATTCCTTTGGATAGAGGTGAGTGTATAATTTTATTTGAGTGTTCTTTAATATAGTTTTTTTACGCGTTTTTAGACAACTGTTGGTGAAAGGGTGCACGAGAAACTATTTATTAGGTCTTTGGCTACAGCAATATTTGAATATTCAATGGTAGGGTCCAAACTGAAGTTTGAAAATTTAAGAAAATATTATTCGTTATTAATACGTATTATAGATGATCGTCCAGATTACGAATTGGAATGTTTATATGCACTGCAAGCCCTTATGAATAAATTAGAGCATCCACAAGGTAAAGTCGCCGTTTAGATATACTTGCGTATATTCATGGCATCATTGAATTTTCATCTGATCATGAATCTCATTTTTATATTTTAATATTGGCTAATAGCGAAATTTTGGTGTACTTATATTAAAGTGTACTACTTCAATTGATTGCCGATAGTACATAGTAATGAATGTTACATTATACTTAACCAAGTCATTATAAAACCTTCATTTCAGGAACCATGTTGTCAATATTTCGTTGCTTATACGATGATAGCGTGTTTTCTCACGACAGTTTCGTTAAATGGGAAATTAGTGACAATCCTGCCGAACAAGACGGAAAAGGTACGAAACCATAAGAAATTCGTAGTTATTAATATATCTATACAGGGCGGTTAACCGGGAACTGCCACGATCGATTGCGGGAAAACTATAGCTGGGAATGATCTGAAATTTTGGCACTATACTAAAGTCGATGGGGGCCACTCGCCTAAAATATTTTCAAGATGGCGGCGCTTCGGGATATACCGGAAGTAAGTAAAATGAAATCGGAAAAATTACCGAAAGTCAATTTTTTTAAATGGAAAGTTGCAATTTTTGTAATTTTCAGACGTATATTTCGAACACTCTGTGTGAATAATGTAACAATTTTATACGAATAGTATTTAATTAGGTCATCTACTTGAGAAACCTTACTTCAAAATAAATAATAAACTAATCCTTATATGGAAAAAGTGCAATTGATTATCTGCCTGCAAACGTCAAATTTAGCATAAGAATGTAAATAAGTCAAAAAGGGTTAGACTTACCTATATGACATTATACATGAAATATATTTAGAATTTCACGTAGAATCTAAAAACGTGTCAATATACAGGGTATTCTATTTAAAATAACGAAGTTGGTGCTTACTTCCGGTATATCCCGAAGCGCCGCCATCTTGAAAATATTTTAGGCTAGTGGCCCCCATCGACTTTAATATAGTGCCAAATTTTCAGATCATTCCTAGTTCCCGCAATCGATCGTGGCGGTTCCCGGTGAACCACCCTGTATTATAATCCGTAATAATAAGTCCTAACTCCCCCCTCCTACCTTCTCCCCCCAGATAGCGCACACTTGTAAGTCAAATAAAACAGTAATTAATTTAAAATCAATTTAGGTCCAGAACATCAATTATTATATTTTCGTTTAAAATACTGCTTCAAGGGCAAAAATTGACATTTAATATGCGTCAAATAATATTAAAACATATAGCTATTTCTATCAACAAAAATATATAAAAACAAAGAAATCATTGATATATCGAATTATCGGTAGTAATTTTTTTTGTGATAGTATTTTTCCTGTGAAGAATAGAACCTGTGAAAATCATATCAAAATTAGATTATTAGGCAAGTCTAGATCCAATGTGTTTAGCATAGAACAGAAGCACCTCGTGTAGTATGTGGCTCTTCACCACGCACATTGGCCTTGACTAGTGTGAAGTCACCACCCCCAATCATGACAGAGTCTGAGGAATAGGCATACTAGATACCTCCTCAAGTCCATCATGTCCTCGCTTCCAATCATTTATCATATGGTGCTATATTACAGATATAATACACTGCAACAACTTTAAGGTACTTTAGTTGACGAAACTAATTATGTGAGGTTATTATTATTATTATTACTATCATATACCTTCACTATAGTAATTGTTTTTTATATGCAGTACCTTCTACAATGATAGTTTTTTTCCTATGAAGAAGAGAACTTGTGGAAATCATATAAAAATTAGATTATTAATGTTAAAATGTAAATTCAATAAAGAAAATAGATAGTTTTTTTCCTGTGAAGAAGAGGACTTGTGGAAATCATATAAAAATTAGATTATTAATGTTAAAATGTAAATTCAATAAAGAAAATATTAATATAATGCGCTGTTTGTTATACTTTACTACGATATGTTGATATAAGTCAGCATGGGTACGAACGATAGCTTCGCACTTGTATCTAATTGTCATTGAATTATAAAACCACTAATAAAATGTTTTATTTTTTAGGCGCTGCTCTTAAAGAACTTACCAGCTTCATCATGGAATTAAAAAAAGTAGATGGGGATACCTCGTCAATAGAAGATGCCTAGTGCTTCCCGGTATTAGAAATACTGGCCTCTGTATAAGACTTAACAAATTAACCATAATATATTTTAAGTGAACTAAAAAGTGAATCACTGTTATGAACTAGTAAAAATTTATACAATTGTTTATATTATATATTATACAATATACAATAAAAGTTTTATTATCGCCTTAATAATGACAGCTTCGCTGTGGAAACGCATCGGTCCGCAATTTAGTCGAGAGTTTACTTACTCCGGGATCATCCAAATGATCAACCCCAAACAAGTAACTCCGCCTCTCCCTGTCCATTGTCGAGCAGTCGGCAAGCACATGGACCGAAGTTTCCTCCGCATTCCCACAGTTTCTGTACAGGGGAGAGTTTACAATGCCCATGCGATGCATGTTTATTCAATGCGCAGTGACCGGTTAAGATCGCTATAGCCTGTCTCTACTCATAGAGACAGCCTTACGCAGTCTTTTCACATGCGGGCGAATCCCAACAGTTTTACAGTGTCTCATTCTGGCAAGTGTCATTCCCGTTGGAGCAATGCCTAGCAGCTAGTTCTGATCTGACAAAGGCTTTGATGCTGCCATAGGAATTCCCACATGTAGTTTCTGGACGCACGAACGGTCGTTCGCTGGCACCTCTAGCTAGTTTGTCAGCCATTTAATTGCCTTGGATTCCAGAGTGACGTGTCACCCATCTCAGTGTGGTATTGTGATGTTCCGCCAGTTTTACAACAGTCCTATGGCAGTGCAATACTACCTCGGAGTCAAACTTGACAGCCTGTAGTACTCTAAGGGCAGCCTGACTGTCAGAAAGGATTTTCACTGCTCCATTAAGCTGGGGACGGTTTAATATGCCCTCTGCGCAGGGCTGGATGGCGATTATTTCGGCTTGGAAGATGGACGGGGAGGTCTCTAGGCTGAAGGCTTCGTTCTCGGTTACTCCATCTCTCCAAATTCCAATTCTTGTGGCGTTTGACGTTTTAGAGGCGTCCACAAACTTGCGGCATAATTCCCGTCTCGATTTGTGAACGGAGGCTTTGGAGTCTTTCTATTGGAGATGTTCATGTTATATTCCCCACTGAAGCCAAAAACGGGCGAAATCTTGTCCGCCCTCATGGATAGTGGTACTGTCTGTTCTATGTAGGTGAAGATGCTGATATGGTCTTCCGTTTTACCGGAGAAATCTCTAAATCCAGTACATTTTGCTCTGTGGGCTCGTAGGACTGACGATGAGCACCCACCCACAGCACAAGCTGTAGCGGAGAAATCCCAAGAATCGCCGCAGTCGTCGAGGACATAGCCCCCGTGATGCCTAAACAGGCAATCCTCTGGACCTTACTGAGTGCGTTGGCCTTATAGCCCAAACTGGCTTTAGGCCACCAGACCATGCATAAGTTATATAAGGTACTATAACTCTCGTGTACAGCCAGTGTACAATCATAGGTTTCAGTCCCCACGTTTTAGCAAACATTCCTCTACATGCCCAAAAGTCCCTCGTGGCTTTATTTATTACACGTTCCAGGTGCGGTTTGTACGTCAATTTGGCATCCAAAGTCGCCCTCAAGTATTTAACCTCAGAAGATACGAGTATCTTGGAGCCGAAAATGGTCGAACACTAAAGTTTGGAAAGCTTCCTTCTTCGAGTGAACGCGACCATAGTCGGTGCATGAAAGCCCGCCGTCCGAAGATCGGAAAGCAGGCCATCCACCACTAGGCACCACGGTAAGGGTGACAGTACTTCGCCCTGTGGGCAGCCAGCTGTCACGGTTGCCTTTAAAGTGCAGAGGTTCTGTGGCACATGAACCGTTCTGTTTTTTATCATGGCGTCAATTCTCTTGTCACCGTTGACTCGACTCCACGTTTTTGTAGTCCCTTATCCATCGGCAGAAAGGACGCCCTGTCAAAGGCGTCCTGTATATTAAGGAAGATGGCTAGCACGATTTCTTTGTTGTTTAAGGCAATTTCTGCTCGCCGGGAAAGCTCATGACTAGCCTGCTCACAGGATTTTCCAGGTTGATAGGCGTATTGGTTCGCGTTTAGAGGCAGCTTTGCCAATACCGAGTCCCTCATATTCTTATCAATTACCTTTTCTAAAGTTTTGAGAATAAAAGAGGTAAGGCTGATGGGTCGGTACGATTTCGCTTCCGTATAGGACGTCTTGCCCTGTTTAGGAATGAAGACCACCCGAGGCTCTTTCCAGCTGTTAGGTATGTAACTCGTAGCTAAGGTAGTTCTTAGTAGGGTACATAGGATTGGGTCAGCGACTCCAGGCGGCACTTTGCACAGCGCAGTGTGCGACGGTGATATCGATAACTTCCGCACGGCTAGCCGTTTCAAAAGTCGGCTTATTCCCGCGGTAAGTATGTATAGTGATTTCGTTTTCAGCGAAGTGAGTTATGAGTGACTCACCTCGTTTATTGATGCCTATGTTGCCCCACAGAGTGTGGTGGACGTTGGAATCACAACCAAGCAGGAACTCCTATTTATTCTCTTCCGCATAGACCGCCAGTACTCTCGATCCAGGGTTCTTGTATGAGAACTAAATCTATGTTTTTACTTACCACAAATGCTTGTAGTAGAACAGAGGCCGCCTTGCACTGGTGGAGGTTGACCTGGAGCAGTTTCAGTTGTTGTTCCTGTCCTGCTGTGTCGGTCTCGCCTGGCGAAGTGCACAGGAGGTCCGCCAGTCGCGTCTCCAGGAGGTTCCTGTTGACTGTGGAGAGCCCACAGCCGATTCGGTATCTACGTCCCGCCTTGGCAGTATCCATCTCTACATCTTCAGTGGCTCCTTCCTCTTCCTTCTCCTTTCGTCCCAAGAGTCGGAACGGCATGAGAGAGAAGTGTGCCATTGTAGATTTCCGTAATTATCTTCCACTGGCTCTCGTCCATGGCGACCATTACCTGCTGCCCTTTCGGGTCAGTCTTGGTGCTGAGTACCCCCCAAGAGCTCGTGTTCAGTTTTTGGTTCTGCACTTAGAGTCGGTACAGAAACCTTTCAGGTTCCACAGGAGCACATGCGACCCAAACCATAGCCCTTACGGGTTTCGGCAAGTCTTCCTCCCTCACCAGTTTGAGTTTGGCGCTTTCCCAGGGGGTACAGCTTCGGACAGCACCCACAAGCGACAAGCAGGTGCTCGCGTCCAGGTATCCTGTCATCGGCACACCCCCACGGCGTCTGACCTCACTAAATCCTGTCTCCGGTCCTTCGACTTTTAACGCAATTTCTAGCAGTAAGCAGTTTCGAATCTGATGCGCCTACTTCTGCGAAATGGAGCTTTCAGGAGAATCCTCAGAGACAATGACCAGTCGGATAATCATGAGTGCCTCCTTGTCGGTTTTATTGCGTACAGGATTTCCTGTCTTTTTCCGTTTTGTGGCCGCTTTCGATGATTTGCGCCTTTCGTCGCCGGAGGGTTTGGATTTCGGTTTCGGATTCTCGGTTCAGGAGCCTCCAGCCCTTGCATCCACAGGTGTTGTTGTGCACAGGTTTACTTGGTTTGCGTAAGTATCCCTTTAGATTAGATTAGATTTGTGGGCAATGGCACTGCTGCCTTTAGTCACCGCGACCTGCATGGATCTATTGTAACATTGCCCTTCTAGTTTGGAGGAATTAGCCTGGGATTTCCGTCCTGGATGTCAGTAGGCGTTAGAAATGGCCTACTGAAGTGTTGTTGTCGTGAGTGACTAGCAGCAACACAATTACACAAAATGTGTTCTGACGTCTCTAGATCTTCTTGACATAGACGGCAGATTTGATCTTCAGCTTTTCCGAGTTTATGTAAGTGATACTTCAGGGGCACGTGACCTGTCAGAAAGCCTGCCAGCAGTCTAAGGTCCACTTTGCTGAAAGATAGCAGCGATTGTGATATTTTAGGCGATCCGGATAACAGTGCCTTCGCCTGCATTTGTCCTGGCGTATTCTGCCAGTGAGAGACCTTTTGTTGACCTCCCATTTGTTAACTACTTGTTTTAGGTGGCTCTTTTGCAGACCAGAACAGGGATAGGGTTCAATGAAATGCATTTTCGCTGTCTCTTTGGCAAGCTTATCTGCCTTTTCGTTCCCTTCGATCCCTTGATGGCTTGGGATCCACTGAAGAGTTACGTGGTTATTGCGTCCCAATTGCCTTAAATTGCATATGCATTCATGCAACAGACTGGACTCGTACGTGTAGGCACTCACAGCCTTCAACGCAGTTTGGCTGTCCGTTGATATACAAATTGTTGCGCCACGTATCCCTGACTCGAGGTTTTTTACGCCGCATCAGTTAATAGCAGAAATCTCTGCTTGAAATAAGTTGGAGTGGAGTCCCATGGGCACTTTGAGGTAATTGTTAGGCCCACTGACCCCGATGCCCGTCCCCACTCCTTCTATTCTAGAGCCGTCCCTGTACCACGCCAGGAACACGATACATTTTTCAGTTGAGGCTCACCGGAGGGCCATTTAGTACGGTTTTCGATTACCACTTTATAGGGTTGGTCGAAGTTGTATTGCATAGGGATCTTGTCCTTTTCAATGTAAACTAGGTAGTTGATGTTGGGATCTTCAAGGATTTTAAGATGTCCTCTAATGTCTCCAGGTTTTAATTCCTTTAGTCTGTCCAGAGACAGGGCACTAGCCTGCTTTTGGATGTAAATATGCAGCGCCGTGATTCCCAGCAGTACTTCAAGCGCTGCAGTGGGACAAGTCCGCATCACTCCTGTGACATTTAGACAAGTGAGTCTTTGGATTTGTTGAAACTGTTGTTGTACAGTCTTCTGTGTTGTTTTTGGCCACCATACCAAAGCGGCATAGGTGATCATGGGTCTTATAATTGCCGTATATGACCATAGGATCATTTGAGGCTTGAGACCCCAGGACTTACCGAGCAGTCTTCGGCAAATCAGCGATGCCTTTATGGCTTTTTTCCGTAAGTAGTTGATATGGGAGTTCCACGTCAATTTTGCTGTCCAACATAACTCCCAAGTATTTAGCTTCATTGCTGAAGCTAATGCTTTTACCCTCCATGGAGGCGGTTTTAAGATAAACTTTTCTTCTCCTTGTAAAAGGGACGATAGTAATCTTTTGTGGATTTATACGCAGGTTATGATTTTTGCACCAACTATGCGTGTAGTCGAGAGCTCTTTGTATAACCTGTGATATGAATTGATCATACTTACCACTGATCATGATTACCAGGTCGTCAGCGTACTCTTGCACCTCATGTCCGTCCCTGGTAAGGGTACTAATAAGATCATCAACAACGAGACACCAGAGCAGCGGTAACAAGACCCTTCCTTGGGGGCAGCCTCTGCTGGCACTGACTGTAGCGGTTTCTGATCTTAGCGTAGAACTTATTCGTCGACTCTGTAACATGGCTTTAATCCATTCGTAGTCGACGGGTGAAACCCTTTGGCAGAAGCCGCCCTTTCTATGCTCTCGCAGGAGGTGTTATCAAAAGCACCCTCTATGTGGTGGAGGGCCGATATCGTTAATATTGCCTTCTGGTAGGCATGTTGGTTAGGGTGAAGCGGGTATGTTACCAGTACCTACTTCATTCCTAAGATATTGATCTAACACCTTCTCCATTCGCTTGAGAAGGAATGATGAGAGACTAATGGGTCTATATGCTTTAGCCTCAGCGGGTGATCGCCGAAGCTGTAGCTTGCTTTATATAAGCTCACTAGTATTGGAAGGAAGACGTCTATGCATTTCTGCAACAGCATAGGAAATACTCCGTCTCCTCCAGGTGATTTGTAGGGTTTAAAAGTCGTTAAAGTCCATCTGGTTCTAATTGTTGTGAAGATTTTGCTTGCAAGACTTTGTACCTCTTTTGATGGGCAATTTAAGCCCGTTTCTGCGTACTTGTCTATGCACGCAGTTTTGCAGGCTGGAAAGTGAGTGTTTAGCATTACCTCTAGCGCCTCTTTAGAAGTTTCTGTGAAGCTTCCGTTAGATTTCTGTAGGTGCCAGAGTTCATCCGTATGTTCTCTGGCAAGGACTTTTTGTAGGCGGGCTGCCGCTGGCGTATTGTCTACGCCTTCGCAGAAGCTCCGCCAGGTTCTCCTCTTTGCCTTCCGAATTCTACTGGGTTAGGGCTTGCCTATATGCTTCTCAATTGTGTTCGAGCTGAAGTTTTTGGCTTTATTGAATAGCCTTCTGGTCTTTGCTCGTAATACGTCTAGTTCCCTGTTCCACCAGGGCATATTGAACCTGTGCCTCTTTTGTTTACTAGGGCAGCTTGCTTCAAATGCTTTGTGAATTAAAGCATTCAATTGGGTTGAAGCTATTTCTAAGTCTTCTATGTTTTCTATTTTTGTGCGGATTTCATCCACTTCCTCCCTGATGTGGCTTTCATAAAAAACACCAATAGGTTTTCCTAGGAATTCTTATCATTGATGTTTGGCTTGTTCCCGCCTAAATCTCAAACCTTATGTGTCTGTGGTCGGATAACGAGACTTTGGGGGAAACATGCCAGTGTGTTAGATATGTACTAAGACGAAGAGTAGCTAGAGTGATATCTAGCACCTCCCTTCTAGTCTTAGTTATAAAAGTTGGTTCTTTACCTCTATTGATTATGTCCAAGTTTGTATGTGACAAAAATTCAAACAGGTGCTCACCTCTTTTGTTTGTATCCGAAATGTGCTCACCTCTTTTGTTTGTATCCGAAATGCCCCACGCCAGATGGTGGTGTGATCGCGCTCGCATCACAGCCCAGGATGAGGTTCTGACACAACTCTTTCACCATTTTTTTAATTTACTCCACAACTCAATCTTTTTGGATAACGTTAAAGCTATTCTTTGTCTTTTCACAACACAACTATCAGAAGCAGACAGAAGCGCAATGAATAAAGTAAATGCGAATGAAATATTTAAGCTAGAGAGGTTGACACAAGTTCAAACGTGCACTCTATTACTGGGATATTTACATAGCAACTAATTTCTATCTTAATACATCAGCCGTCACTGAACCGAGTGCAATACAAGTAGTTTAGCCAGTAATTTCCCCTGTGATATTACCTTTTACGCTATCTCAATAATTATGCGCCGGATCAAAAACTTTTTCAAATAAAAACTTATCAGAATTTGATATCGAGTAAGTTTTGTTTGAAAAATTTTTTCATCCTAAAGATGGTGGGATTGTATGAAGACTTATTTATTTGTACGTGTGTATCAGCTTTCAGAAGCAAAATATCGCAAAGAATTTCCAACAAAAGTTGTTCAGCATCAAATTTATAACAAATTTTATTTGAAATATTTTTTATGAAGATTTATTCTCGCCAACATAATATCAAAAAAGCTTATTTTCGTCTACAACACGTAGTGCAAAGTGATTAACAGCACGGCATTATAAAAGGCGGTATGATGCTATCACAAAGCCATTTGAACACAATTTACACACACAAAACTACACTGCAGAGTTGCACTGATAGCCAGACAAGCGATACAGCTTACTGAGCTACTGCTACTAAGCACCCATCACACTTAAAAGAAAATTGTTGCCATCTCGTAAATGGTTTGTACTACAAACTAGTAAGCGCTAAAGAAGGCATTTTACACGCCAGTGCATTTTTTTTCAAATGGCGGATAACCGAAACCATGGATAGAAAAGGAATTTTGCATTCATTGCATCGAGTTCTTTTTACTATTGTATAGTGTATCCTTCATTGGCACATGTGAGGCAAAGGTAGACAATTGAAGGACGCTTTTGTGAGCATTGCTGCTCGAGCAGGGAGCGTCCCCTTATGGTATGTCAACTTACCCGTTGCTGTCGTTAGTCTTCGGACTAGGCCTCCATAAACATATGGTTCTTGGATCAGTGAAATTTTTACGTTAGTGTTGGAAAATTCCTTCACCAGCACGTCGGAGGCCACTTTGCAGTGCTGGATGTTGGCCTGTATGACTTGGAATTTAGTCATCTTTTGAGGGCTTTACGGGTTTTTGGGAGGAGGCAGTGTCGCCTTTACTCCCTTTGCGGTCCGTGCCCTTGGATACTTTTTTCCGTTTGCCCAGTTTGTCCCTAGCGTCTACCGACTTGCTTGGACCTTACTGTGCTTCTTGTTTGGCTTGTGCTTGAGGCTTAGGCTTGGGGCTCTCCTGCCTTAGTGTCATTTGGCCAAATTTGTAGCTGATCTTGAAGTCAGCTTTATTCAGGTTTTCACAGGAGGAATAGTCTACTGCCATAGTTAGGTGAACACTTTTTCCCTCCGTTGTTCTTTTGAGTATCCTCCACTCGTCTGTGTTGAGGCCTTCGTTTTGGCCTTTGACCAGCTCCACCAGTGGTCGTTGCTATCTTCCACGCTGTTAGGGAAATAGGCGTTCAAAATCGTCGCCTTTGGTAGCTCCTTCTCATCTACAGCCTTCAGGTAGGTATCCCTTTACAGAATTCCCAGATTTAGGTTTGGTTTTTTATCATGAGGTTGCATCATATGAGTCCCACGAGTGAGGGAACAGAAGGTCGAACCAACGGAGTGACCCGATATGTGAGTAAGGCATTATGGCAATGAGGTACGCCCGGTGTTCCAAGGCTTGATCGGCAAGGACTGATCCTCTATTCAGCCACGCATCCCATCAGCTCGACCACAACTTTAAGATTTAGGTTTTGTGTGAGGTTGTCTCCTCTCGACCCAAGGAATTAAGCCAAGACCCCTCAGCTTCCAGTATGTGCAAAGCACCAACCGAAAGCCTGGTCTGACGATGGTGAGACTTTTCAGAGAAAAACTCAGCACCGGCGCCGTTTGTCCCATGTGCAAGCGCTAGGCCACGACGCAACAGTTGAACAAGGGAGTCTGATTCCCTTTGGGCTACTCACAGGGAAAGCAGGCAAGTTTAGATTCAATGTGTTTAGCATAGAACAGAAGCACCTTGTGTAGGATGTGGCTTTTCACCACGCACATTGGTCTTGACTGGTGTGAAGTCACCAGCCCTAGTCATTCAATTGGTGCGCCTGTATGTAGGTACATAAATAACCTATTACATATTGAGCGTTTATATTGTCAAATTATGACATTGGGCCTTGGGCCTAACAGGCGTGGGATGACGTAATTAATTTTAACTAAAACCATCTGTTAAGTGGAGGCTTAAAATTATCCTTATAATTTTCAGTAGTCCGGACCTGGTGAGGCACCCATATTGGTATTCATTTTTGGATTTCACTTTTAATTGACGTGACATCTGACAGTTTGGCGAATATGTGATCTGTGATATTTACTGCACTTCTACGTCATGTCCGTTTTGCGATGATTCATAATTTTTAAATATTTCAAATAATTCAATCGTTGAATATTTGTTACAGTATTAATTTTTGTCAAATATTTATTACTTTTTGGTAATCAGAAACATTATTTTACTCAAAAACCATGTAAATAAATACATTCTGCAATGCATGCACATCCCCTATTATCGTTGAATTATAACACCACTACACGTGAATGTAAACCGGCATTCCTTATTCGTCGGGATCCTGTTCTAACAGATCCAGGAAAACCTGTATTTCTTATTGCCTCTCTTACCGTGTCGAAAGGGTTTCTATGCATATGTGCAACTAAGGCTTCATCTTGGTATACATCAGATATTTTTCTTGCTCCTGTGCCGACGGATCTCGAAAGACTTCTTTCTTCTCTCCATTTCCTATATATTCTGCTTACTGTACTCTTACCTATTCCAAATTCATCTGCTACACTTCTCATCGACCATCCTTCTTCTATTTTAGAGCAAATTCTTGCTTTACATACTTTATTAACGTGAGGCATATTAATATTTTCAACGTAAATAAAAACTATGCATTCAAAAAATTTGACATTAATGACATATGTAATGACAAGAAAATTTATTCATTCATTGTTTAATTACACAACTAAAATTTAGCCAAAATCGCAATAAGACGTGTCCCGTTTTCTCTGGCGAGGACTGTAATACCACTAATAATAGTATATTACATACTAAAGTTGAGAAGTTGACTATTTCCCGAGTGGCGGGATCAACAGAAGTATGTATACTATTTTTTGTACCAGTAGTCTAATTGGATCTTGAAACCTTAATAATTAGGAATAAATTTGCTAATGTATATAAGATTGCACTTGTAATAAAACATAAAACAAATGTAAGTAGGCTTCATTTTGATGTTGACAGATAAGTTTTGACATAATTACTGAAACTAAAAGCGAAGTATTTTCTAGATTATTTTTCGTTTTGTTTATGTATGTCTGAAGAAAAAGGTTTTAAATGTATACCACCTGAAATGTACGAGATTGCAGAACAGGTAGTTCAGTACTAGCTTGCGCATGAATCAAAACGCTTTCATACGAAAACATATTCAGAATTTTGACGGTTAACATCCTACAGCGATTGTATGATTGCAGCATGAGTGTTATTCACCTACTATTAGTTCAGAGGTTGAGAAATGTAATTTCTTGACGTTCTATTATGTCTCAAAATTCTATGATTTTTGACTACTGGTACAAAATAGTATATTATGACACTAGTGCATAATCAAGCTTTTAAAGCACGAGTAACGAGTTTAAAGCCACGACGCGAAGCGGAGTGGCTTTAACGTTACGATATATGTATAAAAATGCAATAACACGCAAATATACGTGTAATAGCCAAAACCTGTCAACTTCATATAAAGAACTAATAATACTACAAGGGAAAACAAAAACTCGTATATACTGTTTTTATTAGAAGTAGTCAACGAAGCATTTACAATAATGTAATTTAAATGCAGTGCTTTATTTGTTTAATTTTACCATTTTTAGTTTTATATTTTAAATATCTAGCGTGCGCTAATTCAGCAATTGGATTTCTAACGTTTGTATTATAATATTTTTTACAATCTAAGCCTTTTAATGTTCGATTAATATTTTTGATCCAATGTTCGATTAATATTTTTGATCCAATGTTCGATTAATATTTTTGATCCAATTGTTAATGTAAAAAGTAATAATTAAGTTAATAACAATGCTTTTCAAATTATGCGTACTGCAGACACAATAATCACAATTTACTGCTGATTCCAAAGCTAACTTACAATACATTTTAACATCGCTTTTAAAACAAATTTTTGGTAATAATGCAGATAAAATAGAAAGGCATTTACTAATACTCTTTCATTTTTTAAAAGTGTATCCTTCACTTTCTTCGTCACTTGCGAGAAAACATATGCATTCTTTGCAATGATCAGTCTCTCTTCGAATTCTTCTGACTAAGTATCCGGCTACATATGCATGTATATTAGTGACAGTTATACTTTCTGCTGTTGCCAGATCATTTATTAATACAGGATTAACTGGAATTGGTACTTTTGGTTCCTGAATTTTGCTAATTAAAAAGTTCTTTAAGTTATCCAATACCTTCTGAATTATCATCCTCGCAGTTAGCGCCTGGTGAGTGCGTTGACATAAAATTATTGAGAAGAAGAGTTTTAAAAGCTATTGAAAAAAAGGCTGGGGTTGGATTGACATTTCGTGCGCCATGAGATCTTATTGATCCAAAAAAAATTTCTAGAGGATCTTGATTGAAATTACGTGGACATAAAAATTTTAATCTGCTACCATACTTATTCCAAATATATTTCAAACCACGTATTGTGGTTTTCCAGTTTGATATAGTAGGTGGTATAAAATCATTTCCTTTATTGTCGAAAGTTATGCTATCCAAAACACGCGCAGCTTGGTTCCAAAATTCTATGTGTTCTGACTCCGCAGTAATTGCACAACGGAGTGTTTTTCCTGCTAACGGTTTTACCCTGGATCCATTTACACTATCAAAAATCTTATCCCCGAATAGCAAAAAATCGGCAGTGTCTGATGCTGATTTTGGTAAAGATGTAACTCCTAGGAAAAATGAGGAATATTACAAATGACAATTCAAAAAGATAACATAATACCTAATCTCACAAGAGCTCGCATACTTGCAGACAATGAATGGCTAAATATATGAGCAGCACTACACACTTTCATTTTTTTCATTTTTTCGGAGTACACGTGAGCATCGGTCAGCTTGTAACATAATTTAGTGTCATAATCGCCAATGTCAACCTGTAAGTAAATATGTACATACATCGGCACATTTATAAATCATATAGATTATTTGATAATATGCCACAAAAATTATCAAAGCTCTATAATTATATATTAATAATTTCCTATAACTTTATACTTGAATTATGCAGAATTGACTACTACAAGAAAATGCTAACCTGATAAAATGAATAATATCATTCCATGACGCTGATTGAACTCGAGGTTCCTTCCATTTAAATTTTGCATTATGCAAGAGAAGATTGTTTCGTAATCCCTTCAGCAAATGAAGCGGATCGAACAATGCAACTTCTTCCTTTCCATCAATTACAAACCCTTCGTATCTGTTTTCTACATTGTTTTTGGAACATTCTGAATTAGTTGCTTCTTTCAATTTGTTGAAAACTGTCCTATTTGTAGATAGTTGGTCGCAAACATTAGCTACAACTTCAAGCCCGGCTGATTGAACTGCTCTAATTACCATTTTGAGAGTTTTTTCTAACGGAGCAGATTTCATACCACCTTGCGTAAAAAAATAGGCAATGGGTTGTTTCCAGTTTCTGGTTATCCCCCGAGCCATAAAAACCATTGCATGATCGGCAAATACTGGTTTTCCACCATCACCACAGTTTCCAAAACCTTCAATAGTGTCATTTCTGGAATTATATGATAATCCTGTCTCCAAAAACATTTCGTCAAACATAATGGTACATAATTTATCATTTTCCTTTAAGTTGCTGCAAATAACTTTTAAATTGTTAATTATGTTCTCATTAATGCTAGAATTAAATGGTATATCATTTAATAACTTACTTGAAGTTTTACGGGATGGGAGTGCAAATAGTCTTTGCAAGAGTTTATATCCTTTCGGACTTTGTTTAAGTATTGCTAGTGCCAGCACTTTATCATCAATATTAAACCTTCTACCTTTAGGTTTCTGAGTCTGTAATCTAATTTGTGACAATAGAAATTTGCATGATGGTTCATTAAGAACAGTTTTGAAGAATTCTTCCGGTCGAGTGTAAGTTTCAGCTAATCATAATCGTTCTTTTAAGTTGGTGTATTTTAAATCTAAACGCCTTGCCATTCTTTTCAAATTTGCAGCTATGTGATACAGTTTACAGGCTCTGGAAAGCAACTGTTTCTTTCTCGTAACACCTACGGTTTTCAGCAAACTGCTACGTTTTCTTAAATCTATAGTGCATATAAATAAATTAAATATGTAGTATAAAGTACCTAATTAAATCTTTGAAGAGATGAGTATAAGTAAAATACTTTACATTAGTCAAATTATAAGGATTTATTGCTACAGCATCGCGAATTTGTTTATTTTTGTCCGAATCGAAAATTAGATATTTTTGCGATTTTTTACCCGATTTTATTTTTTCAAAATATTGCCTTGTCGAGATTTAGGCGTGCAATTCGTTGACAGCAAATACATTTCTGTAAACATTTGTTAAGTTATTATAATATATTTTATGTAGTATCATTACAATCATTACCTCTTCTCCGCTTCGGAGCAGACAAAATAATATCCGAACGCTGTGCGATATTCAAACCTCTAGCACCATCAGTAGCAACCGAAAAATCTAATAATATAATATATAAGTTTTTAGTCGTTCTTGGGTACAATTAATGAATATAAAAATGCTACTAACGATATTCAGTTGGTAGAAAACTAATCTAAATCCTGCATTAAGCATCAAAAAATAAAAGCTAAATATTAAAACAGAAACAGAAAATACCCATTGGCCGTTTTCTTGCGATGTTTATCTCGAAGCTCTGTGCTTTTGGTACAATTTGCTGCTGTAGTACTAGAGGATCTATACATAAAAACTTTTGTAACATAATTGTATACATAGAAACTCCTCTAATTCAAACACCCACCAGTTGAAATTTTCTTTACCTAAAATATATACCCAGTCTCTGACCTCTTAATTCCTTTCCTATAAAATCAAACCAAGAAATATCTGTATTAGGCACTTATAGTATATTGTAGGAGTCACCTTCCCAACCAAGAGCGGTTGGGAAGGCGAAGTTATTAGAATTAGTATTGGTCGTTAACAAGAGATGCTGGTAACAGCAGACACTGATCTAACTCGGAAAGACGTTGATGAGGTCGGAGAGATCGAAACTACGTAGTCCATCTTTAATGCTTAATCTATTTTTGTCGCTCTTCCGCCATAAGCGCATTACAGGCATTTTTTATTTTTTTACGTATTATGGTACTGCTCAACCTTTTCAATTCCTTTTATGTAACTTTAATTTTTCACTGACTCTTTTTTTGCAACTTTTGGTGGTTCGACTTAGAGAAGTAAATTAATTAAAGTAAAAATTATGCTTTTAGATAAGAGTGGACCTACAGTAATTATGAATTGTTATAGTTTTAATTACTACATCTAACTTTGATCTTATTTACAATTTTAAATCTGCTCATAAATCCACTTTATATACTTATATTCATATTTATATCCCATATTCCCAATTTCGAGACAAGCATTACCTTTTTTCAATGCCACAACTGGACCAGCAATTGGATATTCATTTTAATTTTCAAATATTCCAAAACAGAATTCTTGAAGGTAGGTATTTCATTAAAATCTATTATGAGCATATGTCTTAAGAAGATAATTTACTGTGCATACTAGAATGCATACCTTTCAGAAAAATGGTAGGAATACTTCTCGGCTGCAGTCCTCTTCGGTTTGACCTATGAGAAGAGTCAACCCGGGAAAAATTACTGAAATGGACATCGCATATTCGGTAATTTTTATACACTTTAATGGGGTCCATATCAAGTAATTTTCCATTACCTACTCTGGTGATCCAGCAGTTATACAGCTATAATAAGCCACAATGTATAAAGATGTATTTTTAGACGTTTAAATTCTTACTTCCTCATCCAGATGTGAAAATCGATGCATTTTATAAAAGTCATTTGTGTTTTGGCAATTTGGCACACAACACAAAAATACCATATTTACAACACTTACCTACTTACTAATTATAACTGATTACAATAAAAAACTCAAATAAACTTTAAACGTATTACAAAATAATAAAAGATCCGATATGAACGCAATAATGACACCTGACACGATAATATAAAAACTTTACGTCAATTTGTGCAAAATGTCACCCAGATGTCACCTAAATTTATTTTAAAATTGCCGCCTGAAATGTTGTTTCTATACTACACCTGCAGTGGCGCTGTTATGGATCGGTATGTAGTATATTAGATTCCCATCTAAATATACTCTCTTATCTATGACTGGCTTGGGATTGGCTGTTACCAAGCAACCTTTATACGCACGCCGTGCGATAAAGACCCGATTATGCACGCTTATGAGTGTGTTTTAATTGGTTTTTGTACTCGCTTATCAAAACCTGTCATTTCACGATTCGATTTGCGTGCGTAAAAAGTCACTTTAAGCACGAGTGCGTAAAAGTAAAGCTGGTACTTACTGGAACTTGATTAATTCAGTGACATTTTAAAATCATAAATCCCTAACCTGAATAATATATGGTCATAAACGATAACGTATTTAACAATATGTATTATTATTATAGTTCTCGTACAAAAAAATATTGTACAAACTTCGTGCGTGAAACATTTCGCGAATTCGTGTCCATAAAGCGCTCGCCTTACGGCTCGCGCTTTAAACTGGTCACTCAATCGCGAAATATGATTTCACGCACTTGGTTCGTAAATAACTATTATGATGCATGCAAACTAAAATAGTATATTATGACACTAGTGCATAATCAAGCTTTTAAAGCACGAGTAACGAGTTTAAAGCCACGAGTGCTTTAAAAGCTAATTATGCACGAGTGTCATACGATATTTTTTAGTATAAATGCAACAATAATTTTAATTATAGAAGAAATCAAATCAATAATTTCAATACATGACATGTACCTATATGTCATTTGACATTTCTTGACATTTCACTGGACTATTAAACGCTTGGGATTGGCTGTTACCAAGTAACCTTTATACGCACGCCGTGCGAAAAAGGCCCGATTATGCACGCTTATGAGTGTGTTTCAATTGGTTTATGATGCATGCATACTAAAAAATGTTTTTTTCTTCAAACGTCAATAAAATTGACATTTCTCGAGTGAGTAGTCGGCCGCAAAGTGTCACTTTTCCTCCGCCGGAGGTTTATTTTTCACTTTTTCCGTCGCTGGAGGGAAAAGTATTATTATAGCAACATACAAACACATCATTTCAATGTTGACAGTGTCCACTTGACAGTTTTATGATATGAGAAACTAAGTTCGTACCTAATTATCGGTCTAAACGTCCAAACATCCTACCAAATTCTTCAATTAAAAATAGGTATTTTTGCATAAATCTTTCGACGTTTGGAGAAAAAATTGCGTATTTTATGTAGAGGAAAAGTAACTTTTCATGGCTTATTCTCAAACACGAGCGCGCCATGAAAAGTATCACTTTTCCTCCGTATAATAGTATATTATTTTATATGCCTCGAGTAAATAAATAACAAATATATTAAACAAAACGAATGGCTATATATACAGGGTGAGTTTTTTTGAATGTTTAGCATTGGGATCTCAGAAACTACTGGAGATAGAAAAACGCTTAAATGGGAAAAGATGCGCAGTTTTACGAGTTTAAACTTTTGTTTCTCCGATAACTTTCATGGCTTATTAGATATTCAAAGAAAACTAAATTTTACGATTTTCTTTAAACATGCTTAGCATCTTAATAGTAACTTTAGAAAAAAAGTGTTCAGACAAAAGTTTTAGATAATTTTACGCCAAATAAAACTATCTAGTTAATTTTTTTTTTTCGTTCACCATTATCGAGTTGACACAACCTTGTGTTTTTTTAAATAGAAACCATAGTTGGTTTTGACATCATTAAAAAGCTTATTTTTGCTGATTATATATTATTATTATGATTATATATTATTATAAGATTTGATATGTTTATTTTAAAAAATAAAGAGGATATAGACATAGATTATATATAAAATTAAACGTGGCAACATTGGCAAAATTTAAAATACATAAACAATAAGCGACCTCGCTAGTTCAGCAGTTTTTGAGGGAGTGAGAGATAATTACCACAGCTGGAATATGCCGGCGGCAGGAATAGCTATCTCTACACTTATTATTCTTATCTTAACACAAGGTGTTCCAAACTCGCATTAACGGGATTAATTATCTTAAGTTCGGTATGCTACAGAATGGGTTACAGTAAGGGTGTCCAGAAACAAAAAGAAAAATCCGACAATCAACAATAACAGTATATTGAAATATTCGTGGAGTTGAAAACACGCTTGATGTGAATAAAATTACAGTGTGACACAACTATTACTTGAAATTACAAATAAAATATAATCTAACGCAAAATACCAAATACAAAACTACATAGAGTTTAATAAACAACAAAATTAAAATAACAACCTTTAAAATTTCTCTACAGTACCTTAATCTTAGATTAATCCTAAAGTTCTCTCTAGTTGATAAGACCAATTAACCTCAAATATCCTACGGTTATGTAGTAAGTGTACACTAACAGAAAACACACGGAATTGCCTTTAATTTTCCGCACACGGAAACCACTAACGCGAAATACACACACAACTTAATACTCACTATTTTGAGCAATCCGCGTTGAAGCTAACTGTCTTTACTTGAGAGATGTTGTTCACCCTTCGATCAAAGTACTGCGTGGACGATGGACTCTCCTTCCATCCTTGTCGCGATTCCTTTTATACACCTTCCAAAGTAACCATCTGGGGAGTAAACATCTCGCGCTTTATTCCCTAGATGCGGATTCGCTGAGTTCAAATCCCATTCGTTGTTTGGGGGTTACGATATGGTGTGATGAGAATCTTCCAATAGGAGTAAAATCACGCGATCACTTTAGGTACAGTTGTTTCTGAGACGACGCAGTTATTCTTTTCTTATATTAAATATCTGTTACTTAAATTTTAAATATATCTTTTGAAATTACATATACGGGGTTGAAAATTTATGACAATATAGTTTACAAAGAAATAAAACTAATGTTTACAATTATATTCACGTCAAGACGTTCCTTCGTACAATACTTGAGAATTTATTACCATATACAGTAGAGTGCATAAGTGATGGATCACTTGTGCATAAATCATTAATTCGCATAAATTTTTGATAAATGAACTTTATTCTAAGATGGATTGCAAAGAAAATACATAATAATGAAACCAAAATACAATTTTGACGTCTTAAACATAAAGTGCCAAATTTAAACAATATAATGCAAATAATTTATTCATGTTCGGTGTATCCACCTTTCGCTCGAATCACTTGTGCAAGCTTGTTTGGCCTCTATTTCCTAGATGTAGGCAAAAGTCCAATGGAATGTGTTCCAATTCCTTTGCAATATGGTCGGCAGTTGATTTGCATTTTTAGGCGACCTTCTACGTCTTTCTCGGTCCAGGTAATCCCACACGTGTTCGATGATATTTAAATCAGGACTCTGAAGTGGCGAAGTTATTAATTTGCAAATGTTTTGTTTTTCCTGATCATCAAGGTATTGCTTAACGATCCGACCAGTATGGTTCGCATCGTGGTCCTGTTGTAAATTAAAATTTTGCCTAATCAGTCGACGACCTGCAGGTATGGCATGTTCCCGGAGAATATTTAAATACGGCGCTGCAGTCAGGCGACCGTCAGTTTTGAAACTTGAATAGAGCATCCACTGTGTGATCGTATTTATGGATTGTAGTCTTCGCCGAGGCGTCTTCTCTGTAGTACTGAACAGTACTACAACCACTTGCATTAACAAATTACAATAGACTGACCGTATTGCTCTGTGATAAACTGCAGGGATACGTGCAGGTAGCGTTCTTTTCTCAGAATGAGCCATTTACCATTAGTAAATGCAACTTAACGCCTAATCCTAAGAAATGGCGATACCTCTCGTAATATTTTCAATGTAATAACGTGTAGAAATAATATTAGATATTTTTTGGGCAACCGGCCGCGAAGTTGTCAATTCGGGAAATGCAATTTCGCGGACGCTGCCCATAGCAGCGGCCGTAAAAGTAAATAAACAAATTAACACATATTTGACATATTTAATCATTTATTGTCAATAAAACAGAGTATTTTGTGTATTTTATTACAAACCTTTCGGATACATATTAATATTAATTGTGCAATTTGTATTATTAGTAATATTTACACCAGAAGCAGTAAAATCTAAATTTTTATTTGAATTATAATTTGAAAGCGTAGCAGTGATTTCATTTTGATTGTAAATACATTGTGATGAAGTACCGGATATTGAATTAGCAATTTTATTTTTATTTTCTATAGAATCTTCAACATACGATTCGGCCACAGTAGCAGATTTCCAGCCACCGTGGCGCTTAAGAACTGATATTGTAGCACCACTGTTAGCAAGGAGAGTAGCAGAGCTCCTCCTAAAACAATGGCCTGTATATTGCTCACTGTTCGGCAACCCCAAATAATTTGCTATCAAACACGGTATTTTCTCTATGCTATGTACCCCAATAACTTGTGCATAGCATCTTCCTTGCTTGTATCTCAAAAACAGCTTATGACAGGTAACATATTTCGGACGAACAGCAATATATTTGTGCTAAAGTCTTATGTAATCTGGATTTGTGATTGTAAAAGTGCGGTTTATGTCCGTCTTTGTATCAGGAACAGTAATTATAAGAATATTGCTGGTGTCTTGAATGTTGTCAACGGTAATTTTTGTTAACTCGTCACGTCTCATGGCACCTGATACGCCCATAATTAAAACTACCTGTAAAACTAATAGTAAATTAAGCAATTTATAAGAGAACTTGTTTATATCTTTGTACCTTCCACAGTAAACACTTTTCATCCTCAGCATTTTCCAAAAATAATTTAATCTGCTCCATTGTTAACACTTTAGACTTTTTGGCTTTATAGCCTACTGCTTTTTTCTTCAAAAAAGGAATTAATTTAAAAAATGTCCTTATATCAATCTGTTCCTTTATATTCAGCATGCTTTTAAGCATGGAGTACAAACTCCATAAGCTGGAACTTTTTAGGGCCGCCGATTTTTGCATAAAATATGCCAATAGCACGTTTTCGCTCACAGTTTTGACCTTCTTAGCGTTGCACCAGACCTTAAAATCGTTGTAACATTTTTCGTATTGCCTCTTCGATCTTTCGGGTATTAAGTTAGAAACTGCGAAATTGGCAGCACTTTTTATATCCGGAGGAGTTCCAGATATAGAAATATTATCACTTTCAGAAGTTTCAGACATTTTACGACTTATTTTGACAACTATTAAGTATTTGTATTTTATTCTAGTCGTGTCATTTCTATGGCAACGCATATAAAGTAAGTCACTTTGAAATTGGCAAGCGGCCTCGGCGACAATTTCTCTCTGCGTACGTTAAAGTGTGTTTTCGCGGCCTTGATATACAAATAACTATTATTTTACGGATTTACTCAGATCGTTGCTGTAATAAACTTTTATTTTCATACTATGTGTTTATCTTTTAATTTATTTCCACTTGTAGGTCAATAAAACAACAAATAATTAAATACCAATTTATTCCATAACATATAATAATATGTGTTCGTTACACAACTTCTTCAGTGGAAGAAAATGAGATTTTTGTCAAAATACTAATAATATTATTATATGTTATGGAATAAATTGGTATTTAATTATTTGTTGTTTTATTGACCTACAAGTGGAAATAAATCAGGAATTAAAAGATAAGTACACAAAGGTCAGAAAATATATATATTAATACTATATGTGTGATCGATAACTTATGCACGCTACTGGTCAATATAACAGAGAAAGATGATGGAAAAAAGTATCCTTTACCTCGATTAACGACGATTCGATATTGGCTCCACAACGTGGCATGCAAAAAACGCCCTCTGTTGCGCCTCTGCATGGCCCAAATGGCCTTGTCTATGATGCCCACGCCAGGGCTGAGGTTATGGCTGATCATTTTCAGTTGGTGTATGAAATTTCGGTGGATAGTGACTCGGACGATGATTTGAAGGCGCATGCCGACGTTATTGTTGACAACGTCCCTTTTCTTGAAGGGGAAAGTCTACCGAAAGCCACCTTAGGCGAAATTAAAATTTTTATCAAGTCTCGTACGCCCCGGGGGCCTGACTCTACTACTAATACTGCCATCAAGAAGCTCCCAGATTTTGTCCTGGAAATGCTGGTACACATCGCCAATGCCATACTCCATCTTGAATATTTCTCTAAAGTATGGAAATAAGCCACAGTAATCGCCATCCGAAAAAGAGTTCCCGCAGAATCACCACTCCCATCTCTCTCCTGTCAAATCTCTCAAAAATATTTTTTTTTGAAATGGTGGTGGAGGAGTTTAACCCCGAGATCATTAACATTTTATGGTCATATGTTAAGGATCAACGTTTCGCTGTCAGAATCAATGACTCAATGTCATCATCAAGAATTGTGTCCGCGGGCATTGCCCAGGATGCCAACATGCTCTTTCTGGTTTTTATCCACATCCTTCCTAGGATTCAGGCAGCACATCTAGCGATTTATGCGGTCGATACCGCCATTTTTACGTCGTCCAGAAGTGAAGCCATCTTCAACGCGGCCTCGATGTAATGCTACGCTGGTCTTCTAAATGGCGTTTAAAACTCAATGGGACGAAGTGTCTGGCCATCCGTTTCAGCAAGCGCTTGCGACCAGCCTATGAGTATCTTGCTGTTTTCGCCTGCCTTGGTGCTCATCAGTGACTTGGGATGATTCTTAACAGCAGACTAACACTACGCCAACACGTTATTGTTGTCAACCGCTTTGGTGCTGCCAAATCAATCGTATATCCGTTTTTATGCACTAAAAGCCTACTTTCGTTAAGTTCATTTATTGTGTCTTCCTCCGTCCTGTCTTCACCTACGGAGCATTGACATGGACTTGCGTCGGCAAAACCCACCTCAAGAGAATGGAAGTCCAGCAGAACAGGATCCTGAGAATTATAGTGAGTGGCCCTTGGTTTGTCCGAAACTCGGACCTTCGTCGCGACCTGGGAATCGCTTCACTCCATGAACACGCATCATAACTTGTACTGAAGACGCTGGAAAGCATACGAAGATCGTCCCACTCGATTGTGGTAAAAACGACAGGCGTAGACGCGGAGAGGCCTCCACTTCTCGTAGTTGTTAGTAAGGTTGAACAGGTGCTTACACATCGGAACCCAAGTTAGCCAAAATTTAAATTCTCCAGATGCTGCCCTTCCTCATTTGGAGTCAACCAATCCACAGCCGCGAAGGGCTGTATTATCGGACGAAGCAAGGACTCGGGACCTTTTCTCAGCCCTAGAAAGCGTACGCAGGACCATAGAATAGTAGGGTGCTACATATGGCTTTTATTTTTAAATATACTGCAATCGCGCTCTTTAACGTTAAGGTAATGCAAGCCTAGTATGTAACCAAAACTAAGATTAAATCAAATTTGTCCAAATACCGCGTTTAGTATTCACAGACTTGCGCCTTCAGTAAAATCTGGTCTGGGCAAATTATGACCCACTACTGGTTAAATCATTATCTAGATTTTCAATAACAGAACGTCCGTTACTTGATAGTGTTTCTCTTATTTCAAATTTAAATCCTGCATAATATAGCTTTTGTTAACTCTAACAAAATAAATAAATAAGTAGATTTAAGTTTCATATCAAAACTTATATTTCGATTACGTAGCTGCCAAATTGCAGCAATTGGCTGTTTGAGATGATATTAAGATATGTATGTATATCTTACGGAATCAAATGATTTTGTAAAACTAATAGTATTGTCTGGTCGCTTACTTTATGCATCCAAATTTAAACAATATAACGTCGCATTTTATCAACTTGAAACGCGCTGATCTAATTTCAACTTTGTACAGGGTGTCTCTCTAGTGCGTCCAAGTACTATATCTCCCCTTGTGAATATTTTTTCTGAAAAACCATTATACGGAGGTTACTTGAATTGATATGGCACATGTTCTAAAATTACTTTCACTTATACATTTTCACTGAACAAACCACAACTTTATTATTTTAAATACAATGGTATAATTTTGTTCAATGCAATCGATTCTACGCATTATTTGCAAATATTTTGTATTAGGGTTGCCTATACCTAAATTCAACTGTTTCGTTACAATTTTCCTTAATCATTTCTTATTCCACCATCTTAAAGAAAAATTAATATTCTAGAACCTTTTGAAGCGTAAAGTACCAAACTTCTGCAGACGAAAGTAAAGGGTCATAGATACTGAGAACTGTCATAACTTTCAACAAAATTTATACAGGGTGTGCAGAAATTAGCAACCAATTCAGATATCTTCAAACATTAAAAATTCTTTTTTTATGGCGCATAGTACTATTTATTGATATATTAAATTTATTTTATATCTATGGTAAATGATATAGGATAACAGCAAGAATATGTCGTGAATTTAATGAGACATATCCACAACCTATGACTGTAGTGAAATTTAAAAGAATTGAAATCAACTTTTTAAATCATAGAACTATTAAAGTTATCAAAAGATCATTTTTCGAATTTTGAAACGACACAAAATGCGACCATACTAACTAAACATGTGGTTAACTGATAGCAAGGGAGATTTGGTGTAAATGAAAAACAACAAAACTGTCACTCATTTGACAACTCTTACCCCAATATTTTATTTTTATAGCTAACTATATGAGAAAAAAAAATAACAGATATGAGTATACTTTTCTTAAACAATAAAATTTCTACGGATTTTTTAAAATTTAGATTAAAACTCGTCGTTAATCTAAATTCTTTTTAAATAATATAATTTCCTGAAGAAGTCACAGATTTGTGACGAAATATTGAAAATAAAGATTTTTATTATTAAAGGACCGAAAAACATGTAGACATTTTATTGTTTAAAAAAAAAACCAGTTGGAACCAATAATCTCTAATAACTCAAAAACTAATAAAGATATGGGACCTTAATACGAACCGATGTATAATTTCTTGCAGAATCAAGTGCTGCAATAAAAACTACTATGTGCTATTTGAAGAAAAAAGAATTTTTAATGTTCGAAGATATCTGAATTTGTTGCTAATTTCTGCACACCCTGTATAAATTTTGTTGAAAGTTATGACAGCTCTCAGTATCTATGGTCCTTTACTTTTGTTTGCAGAAGTTTGGTACCTTAGGCTTCAAAGAGCTTTACAATCTTAATTTTTCTTTAAGATGGTGCAATAAGAAATTATTAAGGAAAATTGTAAACATCTTCGTAACAGTTCAATTTAAGGATACGGAACCATAATACAAAACATTTGCAAATAGTGCGTAGAATCGATTGCATCGAAAAAAAATTATCCCATTGTATTTAAAATAACAAAGTTGTATTTTGTTCAGTGAAAATATATATAATATAATACCCTGTATAAGTGAAAATAATTTTGGAACATCTGCCATATCAATTCAAGTAACCTTCGTGTAATTGTTTTTCCGAAAAAATATTAGGAGAGATATGGTACTTGGACGCACTAGAGAGACACCCTGTACATGTATACGTATTCTTTTGAAATTGTTGAGAGAAGCTACTGGAATTTTAAAATATGTCGTAGGTGTATCCTTCTTAGAAATTAATTAATTGTTCATTTATGTCTCCGATTTGGTAATTGTTACGATTTTCTTACAATTGTTAAAAAGAATAACGCTGTAATGCGACAAATTTTGTGTAGTGTTTATACAAGGTCGAGGGAGAATGGCTCGCATTATAAACCAAAGTAACTCCGCAGGAACCATTAGTTGTCTTCAGTCATGGTACGTCCATTTAACTTTGTAGTTTTGATTTGTGTCATTGGTAAGTATACACGCTTACATATTTTATTGCTTTTTTGTTTATAAATTTGAAAATAATTGTTTATATATTATGTATTTCGGGAATGAAACGTATGTTTTAAAAAATATTTCGGTTTCTATACGATTTATTATATTAATAATATGTTGGATTATTTTTTAACATCATTTCGATTTTAATATAATAATTTTTGCCACACCTCACAGTTTTACCTTAATTTACATTTGTAAAGTTACTCCCATTAACTTTGTTTTAAACGATATCCACATCCGCATATTTTAATTTCATTCATATTCCGTATTACATATAGACAGAAAGAGAGAAGCATTAGATACATGGACAGGAAACTCTCTCTTTGATATTTAACCACTGTGGAATAATTAAGCAAACAGAAACTATTTATGTATGTACGTACTGGTGAATTATTGTGGTATAGGAACAGGTTCCTAAACGTTATCAAATTGCAAAAGATGTTACAGAGGAACTCTCTCTTCTATAGTGAAACCGTGACATCAATACAACACAATACAAAGATGCAGAATAAACCGTTGTAATTTAATTAGATGCAGTGACATTTACTTTCGCGCACAGTCTAGTAAGTATAAGAGTTAGGTACTTTAAAATAAAAAGTGTGTGAGTAGTTGAAATTCCAATTGGTGGAATGTGCATTTCGCGAAAAATTAAGCCGTTCATGTAAACCTCTTTAATATTTACTTTTTATTGATAATGTTCAATAATAAGCGGAAACATGTTTTAATCTGCCATAGTTGTAACAGTTTTTACGTTTTGCCTTGACAAGAACAACTGACACACTGCTCGATTCCATTACGATTTTTAGCATTGTTGAATGTCAGATGTTATTGCATATAGAGGCGGTTTTCAGTTCTAAATGGGGTACCGGTTTCAGCACAAATAGTGTCAATCAATACAGCAGAACGTAAATACATGCATTGTACTTACAAAGTAGGTATAAGGCCGGTTTCACTAGATTACCATGGCTACTACCAATATTTTTAATGCGAACGTCCCCATGAGAGGCGCTGCAATGCAATAATGCTGTTCAAATGTTAATTTGTTTAATTTTGATTTAATTGACATTTGTCAAATTAATTGTCAATATATAATTGCGTTAAGCGTTGTGCTCAGTATTATTGATTATTTTGAGTTCTTTTCTTTCTTCAAACGCAATATTTAATTACTTTGGTTTTATTGTTTCATTTTGTATTTAGTTGCATGTTAATTATTTTAGTGTTCTAGCAGACACTGTTTTCGTAATCCAGCGAAAAATATGGATATGTTTAAAAATGGATCAAGTACTGTGATGATGAAATTCGTAGTTTGCCACCAGAAAATGTATATCAAAATCGAAGAGTTTGCAGAAATTATTTTACTAATGATCAATTTGTATCTAATAACAGATTGTTGTCTACTGCATATTATCCAGTTTTAAAAATTCCCAGTAAGCTTTCGGCCTAATTTTTATTATGCGTTTTGTTGTGCCAAAAAATTTAGCATTTTAGCGATCGTGCGCTTTTCACCTATTTTTATCAACGGACTAAGGTAGTTTTGAATTGAATTATTAATATTATGTCGTTAGTATGATTCGAATATTTTTTATATTATTTTTATGGGCGTCTTACTTTGGTAGACATCTACGATATTGCTTCATACTAATGAAAAATGATTTCACTTACAATCATTTTTCGGAGAATTTTTGAAGAAGTTCCAGCTGAGAATTTGCCAAATTATAACATAACAATATAGTGAAAATGTATGGTCTCAACCTATAGCCATGAAAATCTTCTTCTGGAACCGGATCTGGAATACCTACCATAAAATTTTCGTATTTCTCTGTATTTAAACCGGCAACAGCAGTGAAAGCATAAACTTCCACTTTTATTCATATTGTAAATAAATTGTAGCAGGGGGCTAAATTGCTTATAAATGATATAATTACTCATCATTAACTTAAATTTCTGTTTCTTTTTTCTATTGTATAGAAAAATTCTTTTGTATACAGAATTATTGTGTACTTACGGTCCGATTTCATAATAATGTCCTTCATTCGGTTTATTTTCGGTTAACTAATGAGTATGGTACTTTTACATCAAAAAAGCACTTTAGGAATATATCAATTAATGATCGCCTAACACTAATTTCTGTTATGAAACGCAATTTGTATTTAATAGTGACTTTAAATAATAATACGGCATTAGGTTTTATTACGAAATCGGCCCTTATTTCTATCAAATATGTTATCCTTTTGTAATTTACTTTATTCATATAAATACAATATAACTTTATATACATACTTGTTATTTATGTTTTGTATTAATTTATTAAATATAAATTAAAATAAAATGCATCGTACGCTTTGGTATATTTAAGCGTGGCGCTTTCGCATAATAATGCGAACGTACTCACTAGATGGCGCAAAACTTGGTTATGATTGACATGCATTATCTGATGTGGTAGGTATCTATACACATCAATGTTTACCTGCATATTTTACTTGTCTATCTTTAATAATTTATTAGAAAATGTTGCTTCTTTTAAGCTGCTCTACACAATATTGAAAAAAGCTCGATGTAGTGTATACGGTGATAGATAAAATTTTTTTTGCTATATTTTAACCTATCCATACCAAACGATAACATTATCTAAGCTCTAGTATCTGTTTTTAGAATTACAAATGTTAGTTGTATGTGTATATGTATGTATATTCCTAATATACTTTCAAGTAAAAAATGTCGTATGAACATATGTTGAAATTACCTTGATTATCAAGCTAAATATATTATTAATGTTATGATTTCTAAAGTTTTGTTCGTATACGAAACGTCAATTACTTTAATTAGTTAGTCTTGCCCTTCCAGAAGGTGGTCATTTTGAACACATAAGATAGTTGCTAGTTTGCTTTTGTTTATTCTGTGGTTGTTATTTTACTTTTTTGCAATAAAATACTGCTACATATTACGATTTGTATCTGAACTGTTGAACGTATTTTTGGAATATGCTCCCAAAAATTGTACAGTACGTCATGCAGCACCTTGTACATAAAAAACTGTAGGTGACGTTAATGACGTGACATGCAAAAAAAACAAGAATCGGTAAAATATAACCGATTAATCAATACCCGATATTTGCCAAGTATTTAAAACTAGTGCCGAGTGGGGTGTGTGAAAATGTATAATATCCAGTCATATTTCTCCTCTGCTTCCAATTAACGGGAGCTGATCATGAAATCCTTGTCACAATCTGCGCAATAAAACGGGATGTAAACGAATACGGAACCGAAAATTTTCATTGCCGATAAAAAAGAACAATATTATGTACATACTACAATGTTTAGAAAAAGATCTAATAAAAAAGTAGAAATGTTGTGGATGACATATCAAATTGATTTGCATATTGGAATATGGCACGACTTTTAAGAAATTATGATAGGTCACAAAATTACAATTTCTCTGCCATGTGTGTTAATACGATTTTTGTTATTTCGATAAGTTTAGAATTAAGAATATTTTATTATATTTTTCTATTTTAATAATAAGTAAATAATAAAAGCGTTGTTGTAATCTTTTGCTATTTGTAATAGTTAGCAGGTGTGCGGTATGATCTGAAATAATAATAATAGAATTTTTGTATTAAAGGACGACAGCTTTGTTTAATAAAAATGAATTTGTTTGGTGTTTAGTGGGTTAAAGTGTTTAGTGTTCTAAATATCTATTCACTATTTTTCTAAATAAAGTTGTCATAAAAAATCTACACATTTATACAAAAAATGGACTTCACAAACTCTTATTTGCAGATAAGCTTATTGGAAATTTAATAAAGTCTTACCTATATGGCGACTATCCTTAAAAATGCATTCAATCAAAATATATGACGCCTGACGTGTGCTTATAATATAAGTATGTATGTATTTGAATGTGTTGTTTTGCCTCTTTTGAGTATTGGCAGGCATGTTTGAATTTCGCTGACATTTTAAGGTGATATATACTCTAAGCAAAGAATAACTAAATTTTGTACTATTCCACTATAAATCACAATGAAATAGCACAGTATTCAATTACTTAGTACCAAATTTATTATAATTTATTATTTCTAACATCATTGAATTGGTTTATGTGAATTAGTAGACTCCTGTATGCAATATCTTCAATGCACTTAATGAAGAGTAGTAATCGGAAATGATAAAATCGGTATCCATTTATACGTAGCGCTTAATCACATTTTAAGCAATGACGACGCTATTATTGTATTATGTACTTAGAATCACTGTATACTGCTGACGTTACTTCTATATTACTTTTAATTCACTTCATCAATAGCTTTGCATATTCATTAATATAGAAGTAACGTCAGCAGTAACGTTACTTCTATATTACTTTTAATTCACTTCATCAATAGCTTTGCATATTCATACTTATGTGAATAATAATAAGTTTCCGTCTTCTTCTCATAGCTTATGTGACTGCTGCCGGAAGGAAGTCCACTCCAGAACCGGACGATGTCTCCATTTCCGACGAATGTCCTGAACCAGATGGATATTTCGCGGATGCCGAACAATGCGATAAATATTATGCATGTAACAATGGGGTAGCTACCGACCGACTATGTCCAGATGGCTTAGTGTTTAATGATTTTAGCATAGATTATGAAAAATGTGATTTACCCTTCAACATCGATTGTTCACAAAGACCCAAATTACGTAAGTATCTATGCGTGTAGTATATAATTAGTATATAATTTATATTAATGTATACAATTGGTGTTGCCTCTCGTATTGTACGCAACCATATTTGTTATACATTTTACCGGTGTAATCTTTACTAACGGAATTTTTAACAAGAACGTATGGAATATTGTGTACGTTGTCATTGACTAAAATTTGTTCTTGACATTCAATTTTAACCTTGATCATAGTTTGATTGTATATGCTATATGTAGAATTTTAAAATATGTTTACTGAATTTAATCTGATTTTGCAGAAACACCGGATCCCAGTCAACACTGTCCTAGAAGACATGGGTACTTTGCACACGAGCAAAAAAATATTTGCGATAAATTTTATTATTGTGTAGACGGCAAATTCAACATGATTACCTGTCCTAACGGTTTAGTGTATAATGAACGGGCCGGTATATGTTCATGGCCGGACGAAGCCAAGAGGGAAGGCTGCACTTCTGAAGGTAACTTTGAGAATAACAGCTATAGAATTAATTAACTCTTTTCTTGCCAAGGTTTTAACATTTTCTCTGTTTAATGTGAGATGCGTATGCTTGCTGTAACTTAGGGAGATATTACTGTTTACACCTTTGTTTTTAATTTTTAATATTAGGCTAGTAAGATCAACTAATTTCTTTTATTTAAGTTGATTATTCTTATGATATTTTTTTGTTATTTATTTGGGTTATAATAGATATATAATAGATTTTAGCGATTAAAAAAGAAGGTGTGTAACTACAAATATGTCCATAATTTAAAAGTAAATGTTGTAAACAACTTTTACCTAATTCATCTTAAGACAATATTTAACACCTGACGAATGTACAACCTTAACAAAAGAAAAACTCAAATTTTGTTTACCATTCAATCTTAGCCCATAAACATTTTTAGTTATGTATTATTTCTTGAACTATTTATTTCACAATATTTTACAAGTAAAAATATATTTCTATAGAAGCAAGGCATATGTCTAAGTATGTATAAACACGCGTATCTACATCGGTTTACTTTCACTATTTAAAAAGTAAATAAAGTAAACAAGGTAGTGCATAGATATGGAGAATTCTTCAGAATTCTCTAAAAATCACTAGATCCCAATATTTATTATACATTTTATTACTATAACAGTAAATTTAGTGTCAAATTTTAAAATACGCACATATATTATATATATATACATATTTAACTTGTATATGTCTAACGTTTTTTTTGACTCTTTGATTTTATTACACATGATACTGATATTGCTCACATTATAAATTCTTACAGTACATACCTACTTAATAGCAGTAGAGAAATGTTCTTGTATATATTAACATAATACAATATTAATGGTACGAAAAGGTACCTACATTGTTAACTTTTGTAAAACGTGCGTATAAATTTTAATAACCAACGCTAGTAGTAACCAATGAATACCTTCAAGATGTATACGTAAAATTACAAAGATTACTAAAATGTCTCTTTCGTATATTATTTTAGTATTAAATAATGTTTTTCTTAGATATTTCTGATTTAATATGTATTTTGAAAATTGACCAAACAAATAGATATTGGTTAAACTACCAGTTTGTACTACCGCAAACTTTTATAAAACTTTGAAATGGTCGACGAAATCTGCGTTTATTTCTTTTACGATTATTGTTGTTAAATGTATTTATTTAATTTGATTTAAAATGTTTCATTTGAATAATTAGAAAGCAATATTAACTTGCAACCATTGTTTTAAATAAAATATTTGAATTAAGGAAATTCAGAATGCCTATACTCGATTTCCATCTTCATACCCATGTTAAATCTATAATTTATTGCACGTTAATCTTCAACTGTATACACATTCTTACTTGTTATATTTTTGTCATATAAAATGGAAATGAAGTGTTCAGATCCCGGATCATTAATCTGTAGACATGGCAAATTCGATGCACATGTCAGCAGCGTATGATGCAATGGTGGAATATTTGTACACGATACGACTGCATACTATTCGTAATCTGCAATTCGAGGGTGCTTTGAAACGTATGGCGAGCTACCGATTGCAAACCCGATAACACTCGAAATATCTCTCTCTATATAAGTGGTACAAATATGCCAACATTACTAATCTATGTTAATAATCGAATCATTGACTATGTACTGCGAATAATATCACTAATGTATAGAAATAAACAAAAATCAGTGGGCTCGCCTGATATAGTCTAAGCAAAAGAAAATAAGTAAGCTTTAAATAACCAGAGCAATGTAGGTAACAATAATTCAGTTCAGTTCAGTAAGCATCATTAGTATTAGTAACATTCAAATTACTTACTATACGTACTATAAGTATATTATAAAAGGTAGATGAGTAATAGTAATTTATGGTACAAGGGTGTTATAAGGGAAATAAGTCATAGGCAAAAACAGAGTTGCGAGTGTCTTGTGATCTATATCACCCGACTTCCGTACATTATTTTATCCAACACCTCTAGAATTTCGTTAAAACAGTGTTTTATGATAATGACAGTTGACATTTTTATTTGACAAATTATTCGGTTCCGCCACGTTCAATGATGAGGAACATTAAGTTATTTTTATTAAGTTATTTTATTTAAAGCCACGACTCGTTACTCGTGCTTTAAAAGCTTGATTATGCACTAGTGTCATAATATACTATTACATACGTGGCTTATGATTTAAAAAACTCACTAGTGACTTATAGGCCACTTTAGATAACTGCAATGAGCATGATTATGGCCTCATAATTTAATGGTGTTGGATAAAAACATAAAATTTTTATCTAATCTCCGATTGCAGTGCATACTTATGCAGTGAACATTTTGTTTGTTTTTCAGATGTATTTCAGTTTGAATGCCCTAAGGTTAACGAGAGTATTGCTGTTACTCATCCTAGATATGCTGATCCAGAAGACTGTCAATACTTTTACGTCTGTATCAATGGGGATACACCACGAAGGAACGGTTGCAAACTTGGCCAAGTTTTCGATGATGTCCAGAAAACATGTAATTGGGCTCGACACGTACCTGAATGGTAAACATATGGCACTTTTAAACTTGAATGTAAAAGTTCAGAAATTGTATCTTGTTAACTTATACATATGTATATTCAAATAATTTCTTTTAAGTCATAATCGATTTTATTTGTAAAAGAATTTCTAGAATTTTATAGTGGAAATAACTTAAATATTTTTGTTAGAATATAATAATTATACATATCTTTTTGTAGTGCTGACTGGTATAAAGGTCAACTAACTGATGAAGAATTAGCAGCTCTTGAAAATCCGCCAACACGTAAACCTAGACCAGCTACTCCTATCCGTAGGAAAGGTGCTAAAAAGCCAAGACAGGAAGAGGATTAACTTTGTATTTTTTGTCATTAGTTAAGAATACTAGTTATATAAGAATACTATTTATTTACCATACATCGCCTACGGTGTCCTTGAGTGTTTGTAAGTGAGATTACTTTTTTTACGAAAAAAATTCTGTATGATTATATTTTGAAATAAAAATTAATGTTTATTAAGTGTTTTTTTTGGAATAATAGTATCAGAAAGTTTTGGTTTTGTAAGAATAATATGTGTCGGTATCTACACTTCTTAGATCTTTATGATATAGTTCCCGATCACAAAGTTATGATTACTATTATAAATTTAAAATACTATAAGAAGACAGTACCTAATTTATTCATAGCTCCGACTCCTACGATCACAATTTTTTTTGTAAGATGCCCGTTTAAATACACTCGCACTGTTACAGTACTGTTAAATTTGTAAGAGACATTTTTTTAGGACGTTGACGAGTGCATTTGCTGTCCCTCAAGTGGCCCTTTCGAACCGCTCTAGCTGCACTACAGTAACGTCCCTAGCAGGACATTCTTCATAGTGCCGGGCTGTCTTTTCTTTTTCCCGTTGTACCATTCCCTACGTCCCCCATCTATCTTCGATGTCTAGATGATTAGGGGTTCGGAAGCTCTGTTTGTCCTACCACTTCTTTCTTGTTCATTATGTTTTTTATCATGTTCTTAATCGTCCGCCAGTTGTCTGATGACTCCGGCATAATTTCTACGATGTTATCTGTATCTAGCGTCTTGCCAGTTTTTTCGACCACGTAGCTTCTGTCTTCAGACCATCTTACGCAGTTGAAAACGGTGTGCTGTACTGTGTCTACCTCTCCACAGTATATGCAATTTTCACGGGTGGCTTTCCCAAATCTCTTAGCATACGTGCCGAAGAAGCCATGCGCAGATAACACTTGCGTAACAAAATAGTCCACTTTTCTGTGTCTGCACTCAATCCAGCGCCGTATATTTGGAATAAGTTTCATAGTCCATTGTGCCTGGTTCGTGCATTCATTCCACCTATTTTTCCATTCTCTAATGGATGCTTCTCTTGCCTGACTGCTCCATATTGTTGCGCCATTTTCGTGTGTGTGCTTCCTTTCGCCCACAAGGATGTCGACAGCCAGCGTACTTCAGTATGAAGTAGTAATTGATGGAAGTGTTCGTCATTTTCTTCACACAACTGCGCAAATAACCGCGTATTCAATGCGTTGCTTCGAATTCGGTTTACTGCATCAATGATTAATTGAAGAGATTCATGCAATCTTGTCGCAGTGTTGTCGATGGATGACGCAATGTATTGCTAACACCCCTGACACATTTTGTTTTAAATAGCTTATAAATCCTTATAAATAACGTCCAACCATGGCAGGTGCTCCATCTGTAGCTACTGCTATTATATTTGATAAAGGGATTGCTTTTTCAATGAAGTAATCCTTCAAAACATGAAATATTGATTCACCTTTAGTGTCGGTTGTCAAAGTTCTTGCGAAGAGCAGTTCTTCGTAGGTTTCTTGATTCATAATAAAACGAACATATGCCAATAATAATGCTGTATTACCAGGTAAAGTTGACTCGTCCAGTTGTATAGATAAATGGGCCGTTTGCAAATAATTACACAAGAAGCTTTCAATATCAGAACTCATTTCATCAATACGTCTTTCAACAGTATTGTTGCTTAAGGGAATTCTTTTAATCAGATGCAGGTTTATGTAAAACAGTTTTTAAAACCTCTTCAACGGCTGGCAAAATTAACTTGTCTCCGATGGTATGCGGTTTTCCGGATTTTGCTATAAGTAGCGAGATATTGTAAGACGCCCAAAAACCATCATCGTTTCTTTGTGACGTCGAAGCGAACATTCTGTCCAGCGTGAGTCTCTTCTGAAGTTTATCTTTGAGTGTTTGAAAGTATTTCAAATCTTTATCTGTTTTATCGTGGTGACATCTTCTCAGATGGATCCTGCAGCTTAGATGGTTTCATAGCATCATTGCCCAAAACTTTGTTGCATAAAAGGCACATAGGCAATTGTTTGTCCGACAATGATGGAATGAAGCCGAACTTCAAATAATCAACGCTGTACTGTCTACATTTCTTTTTAAATTCGGACATGGCATCACTCATCTGTGGGCAAAATTAATCTATTTTAATAAGACATAATGTCAAGCAGCTATATATTAAAAAATCAAAGTCAAATTTAAATCGTATTGTCTTAGATTTTATGGCAGGCATAGGTGTACAGCCATTATAAATGAATGTGAGAAGCTGTACAGTTGTGGATTTCTTATTTTCTTAATTTATCTTTCAAAGTGGTAACATATTGTATGTTAATAATAAAATACATACGTAATATGTATGTATAGTTGTCTTTTTTTAGATTTTTCCGAAAACATTCCGTAATCCCAACATCTCCTTGCAACAATTACTTCGGATTACGGAAATTGCAGTATAATAATTATAATACCGATTGCTTAAACTTTGAAAAAGAAATTGTTGAGGAGTACCTACTCGTGTAATTTTGCATGATTTGAATATTAAACTACTAATAACTGAACTCATGATTGGCGTAATTTGTTTCTCTTTGCTAACTACGAGTACAAAACTAAAATTTAATAAAAAATAATGTACTTACTTTTCTCCGGCACTCTCAAATAAAATAACACTGATTCACTATAATGTGTGTGATAAACTACTAGTTTATATATTTTTTTATATTTTCTAGCACTTTCCATTTCAAGATTCAGGAAACGAATAAACGTGTTTGTCTCACATTCGTATTTATAGAGTGACGAATCGAACAAGTCAGTGCAAGTTCGCGAAGCTCTGAGACTGCGCGTATGCTTGTAACAAGATGATACTGGTATATCATTATGTGCAGGTTTTTACAAATTCAAAACTTGTAAAATGTGATGTTTTGCGGCCACAAAGCGAAAGCCTACATCCTACAACTTACACAATTTTATAAACATATGTAATAAATGTTTTACTTCATAGGTACTTTTATAAATAATGTATATCTCTCTATATTATAAGAAGAGAGTATAATGTAAGTAAGCTGGTACTATCAGTGTATGTTGTGATCCACTATCGTGGACTCCCATTTTCATTTCATGGACCCCCAATATTTTTTTCGCTGACGTAGACCCCTTGCAGGTTGTCATAGACCCCTGGGGGTAGATATAGACCACTTTGGGAATCACTGTATTAAGGGGCTATTATCAGTTGTTGGTGGCAAATTTGAAATTGCGTTATTTTTACTTGCAATAATTTTTGTGAAGAATGATTATAAACAAGAAATTATTACTGGAATATTAACATTTAATTATGAATTGGTGGATGAATAGTAAGTGACAGAAATTACGTGTTTAATAAAAAAGAATTTTTTTTTATTTTTTAAAGTAAAGCATTTCAAGAGTTATAAACTTATTCGTCCACTAAATATGAACGGAAATAAGCATGGTGTACATTATAAAAAGAAATATAATGCTAAATAAAAAAAGAGTATTGCAAGAAACATATCCGGTAGTAAAACAGATAACTGTAGACGTTGGTTTGGCACCTTTCTAAAAGACGGGCACATCATCGCCGCAATTACTGCTATTCGAATTTACTTTATATTCCTTTCTACGTGCTTATACTCCTTTAACGACATGTCTCTATGTCACGATCTTGCTATCTCATTTTGTATATTGCTGTCTTTCATCTCGCAGTATGATCGACAACTGGTACTATTAACTCCCTCTGTTATCCAATTTATTTGTAATGACAGCCGATGTTAGTATAAGATGTGCTCGCTAGGAGTGAAAATAGACCCTTAATGTATCCAAATGAGAATCTAAATAAAATACCATTGTGACGACTCCTGCGCGACATTCGTAATTGATCGTTCGAATGAATTGCTTCATATACGAAACGAAACACGAAATAATCTACAATCCTACTAACTTTAAATTTTGCGCGTCATTCATATTCGATCATTGGAATGATCATTCGATTATGTAAAGCGATTATTTCGATTCATTCGATTATTGAAATATATCGATTATGCCCAACACTAGTTATGGATTATTCAACGCCTAAATATACCTAGAATATTTACAAATCGTCCTTACACAATTGAAAAGCTTACTGAAGCCATCCGAAACGTCTGCGAGGAAATTACACCACATAATTTAAAGAATACCTTGAATAACATGAAACGAAGAGTCGTGTTATATATAGAACATGAAGGACACCATTTTGAATATTTATTCTAGCTGTTTTTTTTTTTATTAAAGGTTTTAATTAATTTTCAGCGATGGATATAACCACAACATGCATAAATAACCTGATCTGTAATAATCTGCACCATCTACACATAGGGTCTGACGAGGTAATAATGAGACATTTTACAAACTTTTAATTTTTAAAAGTGTTAACAGAATTATTTCTTAAACTAATATTAATATGTATATGTAACTTTTGTTGAGTTTTATACTTCAGATAGTGTTTTTAAAGTATATATCTTAATTTTTGTTATACAACCAAAAAAGTGTGTCTCATTTTTAACAAGGATTTGGGGTAAAAAAGAGACGGTGCTGTCCAAATATGAGACATGATTATAAAACCATGAATTTAAGCTTTTCCATTGCACAAGGGGAATAATGATACACGAAGGGTAAAAATGCACCTATTACAAACAAAACTTTTATGAAATTTAACGCAGAAATATAACTGAAATACATTTTAAATCTACGTAAAACTTAACTGCCATACGAGTTTACACAAAAAAGACTATAAAAATAAAGACATTGTCAATAACATAGGTAAGTTCTTATCTACACATCTATTTTATACCTATAAATGATGTTTAGTGAACTACATATGTACCGAAATCAATTGGAAAGCTATAGTGTCTGGCTGTTCTCTCAGTTCCACTAGTAGGAGCTGGAATTGGAAGTTTCAGTATTATATCTTGCTGTTGAACTACCGCAACATCGCTTATGGTAGGAAATACAAATGTTTTGTTCTTTCGTCTTAAAAAACTAATGTGATAGAGTTCACCTTCCACAGATTCTACACGTCCAGCATAATGAATAACATTTGTCTTGGTTGGGAATTTCACTAACACAAAGTCTCCTTGTTCAATATTGGCTTCACTTATGTCATCAGTTTCTTCCTCTATCATATCCTTAAGACTTAAGTTTTCTGTTTCTGATTCATCCTGAAGGTTGACCGAAATATCACTGTCGCTTTCACTTTCCACCCGTGACTTCTTTTGTTTAATTTTTTTCTTGGGTTTTTGTTTTTCGTCTTTCTGCCTAATATATTCTATAAATTCTGAACTGGTAATGACTTTTCCTTCCGCATTAATCTTACGTCGTTTTTTGGTAGTCGGTGCTGATCTCTGAATTTTTTGTAATAGCAAATCTTCAAAGGTTCTGTTACCGTTATTAATGTTGTTTTCTGCTTCCTTTACTACTTCTGTCTCTGAATCCAAAGTACGAGATGGACCTGCTGCACTAGTTTCGTCAACAGTGACTTCTTGTACGCTAATAAGATCCTGAATGTTTGTCGGACTTTCTTTGTTTCCAAATTGTTCGTATTTTCTAAGTTTTTCTGGGTTGAGACGTTCTTTTGGATATTTGCTTCTGTCACATGGATGAATGCCTGTATGATAAAACGCTGAACGAATGTTTTCTTCAGGTAAACCTTCTTGCCAAATTTCTAGCAATAAATCAGCAAACTCAGATTTTGTCAATTTTCTTTGATTAAGACGTTGCCACTCAATTAATTTCTTATTCCACTTCAACTTTAGGGGCCCAAAACAACACTTATCGAGAGGTTGCAATAAATCAGTGGTATGTGCTGGAAGCTTTAGGAGCACAATATTTTGTTGAATAGCTAGGTCGATAGTTCCTCTGTCTAAATGACTTATATGCCCATCTAATACTATTAGAAGAGGCCTTTCTTGTACATTTTGACAAAATTTCTCGAACCAGCTATTAAATATAGACACATTCATCCATCCCTTTTCAGAGACACTATATTCAGCGTTCACATTGCTTGTACCTTTCCATGTTGACCATAAATTTTGGCCTTGATATATTATTAGCGGAGGTCTCGATAAACCTGATGCTGACACACACGCCATTACGGTGATGTTTTCTTTCCCCGAACCTTCTATGTTTCTATGGACCTTCTGGCCTACTTTAGCAACACCCCTAATTCTCGTAGGGTCTGACGAAAAGTAAGTTTCATCGAGATTATAGATATGTGCTGGTTTATTTTCTAAACCCAACTCTTTAACAGTTGCTTCTACAAGGTCAAAAAAACCATAGATTGTAAAAGGATCGCTCGTTGCGCTACGCCTACACTTTTCAAGTTGTTCCATCTTTTTTTGACTGAGAGAATTGCGTTTGCAAAACGCAGTAAACCATTCATTACCGGGGATATTGTTTCGAAAATTATTTGGTATATTGTTTTCAGTAACATACGTTCTTACCGTTAACTTTACTTCCTCTTTTGTAAGGGCGAACCCCCATTTAGCCATGGTAACAAGTTTTTCAGTTAAGTCCTTTTCTTGTTGATTGGTTAGCACAGTTTTTCTTCCGCGTTTACTATCATTTACTCCACGAACACAACGACTTAATTTAGATTTATCAATATTGTACCTTTTTGCTGCTGCGCGTATAGTAAGCTTTTGCTGTTTAATTAATTCTACAGCTTCAGCTAACTGTTGGGCTGTGTAACCTGTTGGTTTTGGTACATACACACGGGCATTGCGACTATGATATCTATGGATCACCTAGGCACTTAAAAACACACTAATAATCAAAGCATACCACGCGTCAGATTAAACCACAACAGGAACCACATATGTAAGGTTATGATAGGCGTCTCATTTTTGCACTGTGCATGTCTCATATTTGTACCACTAGATGTCTCAGTTTTACCTTCAAGAATCGATTAAGTAAATTTCTGTAAAGCAATAAATTTTACAGATTTTTTCTTTGGGGAACATAAGCAATACCTCTTAGTCAACAACTTATAACATTGTCATGGGTCTATTATTCCACAGATGGCGACATTCGCAAAAGTTTTATGACAACGTTTAAAAATTCCAGTGAGTATTAAATCACATAAAAAATTATTAGTTAAAATTCTATGGAAACAGTTTAAAATCTAGAGTTAAATTATAACATATTAAAAAACAAAACAATACAAATGTTCTACCAAATTTTTAGAAGAAACGTAACTAAAATGTGATTGCTACTTAAGTGTCTCATTTTTACCCAATTTTTTGGCTGTCTCAGAATTACCTCATCAGACCCTAAATATTAACTGACACGAACTTCACAGAATAAGTCAACTTACACGTTTTTAAACTTACACTGCCACCTTATGTTTAGAACAAAAATATCATGACTCTCTAGAAATAAATGATATGATAAAATGTTGTTAAGTATATAGTAAAATTTGTTCAGAATAATAATTCCTTTAAGTTTGTAAAATGCTAACAAAATCAAATAAAAGCAAATAACTTTTAGAAAATGTAGCACTGCTACTATTAATATTAGATTTAGTTTTAAGTAAGTTATTCGTTTATTTAAAAGTCCGCCGCCTTTATTTGCACATTTCTCAATATTTGTCTCAAATGCAGTGAACCAACGTTCACTGTTCTCTTGTCACCTCAAAGGAAATTGAATTTAGAGCTTTCGTTATAGGATTCTTCAATATATATTTTTTTAGTATGCATGCATCATAAACCAATTAAAACACACTCATAATCGGGCCTTTATCGCACGGCGTGCGTATAAAGGTTGCTCGTAACGTTACTCGTTACTTGTGCTTTAAAAGCTTGATTATGCACTAGTGTCATAATATACTATTTTAGTATGCATGCATCATAAACCAATCAAAACACACCCATAAGCGTGCATAATCGGGCCTTTATCGCACGGCGTGCGTATAAAGGTTGCTTGGTAACAGCCAATCCCAAGCGTTTAATAGTCCAGTGAAATGTCAGGAAATCTCAAATGACATATAGGTACATGTCATGTATTGAAATTATTGATTTGATTTCTTCTAATTAAAATTATTGTTGCATTTATACTAAAAAATATCGTATGACACTCGTGCATAATTAGCTTTTAAAGCACTCGTATCGTTAAAGCCACTCCGCTTCGCGTCGTGGCTCTAAACTCGTTACTCGTGCTTTAAAAGCTTGATTATCACTAGTGTCATAATATACTATTCTTTATTAGTAAGCCATTTTGCTTGTTTAAAACACGCAAACGCGTGCGTAAATCGCTCATTAAAACGCGCGTGTTTTAAAGTTACTAGGGGCAACGTTAGCAATTCAAAAATAAGTCAAGTATAAATGTCAACTGGCATTGATTGATCTGGCTAAATAACCTTTTACCAATAAATAGTATATTATGACACTAGTGCTAAAAGCTAATTATGCACGAGTGTCATACGATATTTTTTAGTATAAATGCAACAATAATTTTAATTTGAAGAAATCAAATCAATAATTTCAATACATGACATGTACCTATATGTCATTTGACATTTCCTGACATTTCACTGGACTATTAAACGCTTGGGATTGGCTGTCACCAAGCAACCTTTTTACGCACGCCGTGCGATAAAGGCCCGATTATGCACGCTTATGAGTGTGTTTTAATTGGTTTATGATGCATGCATACTAAAAAAGTTATTCATACATCTGTCAAAAACTGTAATGATATATTTTATAATAATTTTATCGAAAAAAATTCCTCTAAATGAATGTGAAATGTGCAACTGATATTATTTGAAAGTTTATATCCTCGATTTTTTAAATCGGAAACACCAATAACTCCAACCAACTGTTGTGACAGACTGTCCACAAGACTGTCTACAAATTAGTTTTAATTTACTCATATCCATGGCAACCAATGGTGTACTAATGTCACATCTCATCACAACAATTTTACATGATTAATTGGTATTTGTATTTTTAGTATTGAAACCAATAGGTATAACATGATTTTAAAATACACCAATAAAAAAAATAGTATAAAGTATTCGTGGTTAACTGGTCATTATTTCAAGCACACCGGCTTCGCCGTCGTGCTTGAAAAATCGCGCGTGTTTTAATGACCCTATTATCCACTTATACTTTAATATACTATAACATTTGGAAGTCTATTTAAGTACATTGTTTGTCTTATTTTACCCCAAAAGTAAAAATCCATGATCATTAGATCTGAAAGTCTCGGTAACTAACAAAATGCGACCAGTATTGGCCAGTAACATTGATAATTATGCGAGGAAGGTACAAATGCTTATTCATCTGGAAAATACATTTTTCTGGAAATTTCGATCAAAACTGTTTAGCTCTCCTTGCTCTATTCATGTGTCGATTCGGGGACGCACTATATATTTTTTCGTTAGATGTCTTAAAAAGTCTATATCTTTTGGTGACACCCTACCTGGGAACGCTGTATATTAAATATAGTAATATTAATATATTATATATAAATTTAGACTTTTACTTTAGTAAAATTTATATTATTATATTTATAATTGTTTCATATGATGTGGAGTTTATTTATAAGGATGTGCATTTATAATATACTTACACATGCAAGAATAGTTACTTTTTTATGTATGAACACATCAACTAACCTTTTATTGGCACCACATAACTTATAATGTTGTGCATGGATCGTTATTATTGGACCGTACCTTAAAATTGCATGTTGAAGTATGGGTATAGCAGGTCCATTAGCACTATGAGAAGCCTAATATTTAAAAATTAAATCAAACTTTATTTATAAATGTAAAACGTAAAATGTCAATCCTTTTTAACTTTTCAAATGCACCTATAGGTAAATAGCATGAAAACGTATATACATATGTATGTACACATACATTTCTTTTCAAATTGTAATGGGTGATGGGGTAATATATTTTTGCTCGCATGTTTCACGAACAGCTAGATAATTGGGTACAAGATCAATTAAAAAGTTTAAAACTTTCTTGATTATCTTATGAACAGTGTTTATTGACAATAAATCATGCTTAATCTAACATCTTTCTATAATGCTCAGCTGGTAATTTACACAGAATGAGACAATATATTAAATCAGAGTATTGTTGTAATAATTTCATTTCATTTAAAAGAAAATAAATAGACTTTTTGCGACTTGTTTTGTTAAATATATTTCACTTATATTTTCAAACTTTCACGATATCCGTTATAGTTGGTGAAAGCAATTCACAGCAATATTTACATAATAAGTAATTATTGAGTTTAATAAAAAATTAACAATTTAAGTATTCAAAGTTAAACATATTTTGTGTTAATCCAAGTCAATAATAATATAAATAAACTAAAAACGCTTAAACTTTGCCGTATTTTTTTAGACATAAGCTAAATTTCATTCTGACAACCTAAAGTTCTCACTACACTTGCTGTGTTGCAGTAAATACTCCTAATAGTCTCTGTTTATTTTTCAGATGTTTATTTTTCTGTTATTTTTCAGATTTTTCCAAATTTAATTCATCGCAGTATGTTCTTTTTTAATCTATGAAACAGAACAACAAGAAAGAACAGAATGTGCGTCTTTGCCAATACAAAGAAGATATCATAACTGGGCATATACTTTTATTTGCTTTTATTATTATTTCTAATACAATTAATAAATATAATTGGAAGCATATTTTTGTATTTATTAATTATGATACCGAAAACAAAAAATAATAATTATTTTATGGTAAAGAAGCAATGTGAGATGTTTCAGAATAATATAGGTAAGTTTACAAATATTTAAGCCACTTAATTATATATTTCAAACAAAGTGTTTTATTGATCGCTAAAAATACCTTTCAAAGAAATGTAGATGACGTAGCAAGGTAGAAAAACTTTTACTTTACATGACATTGCACGGGTTGGCTGTATATTTCAAGGACTATTCAGGCAATAAATAAGCGAATGTAGTGTATGCTTACGTGTAGTTGCCAAATATTTGCTTCTTAAAATTCCAGTGAAGTGTAGATAATTTAATTTAAATTTTCATTATTGTAAAATATTTGTTTTAATATTTTTGGTAATGATAAACTTCAAATACTGTATGAAGTTTGCGATAGTTTTCACTAGAGAATTATTGTACTTATACGAAGCACTACTTATATAGAATATATACATATATGTATATAGTGCCCGTGTGGTATTTTTTATCAAATTGGTTGAGGACAATATGTAATTTTATTGTTTCAATTTACATTTAAATCTCCGAAGTGTCACCTGTAAGTCAATCACGTAGATATGACTATTTAAAATGATAATGTTTGCCCATGTATTTTCCGTTTGTGCGTAAGGCAATGATTAAAAAATAAACAAATGTTGAAGCGGTAAAACAAGTACCTAATACAACAACGTCCCCGGCTTTTTATGTAGCATCTACAACTATTACTGGAGTATTCTAACAGTACTTGCAGTTGTTTGCATATGATTCGCGTTTACATCCGTATCATTTGCAATTATCAACAATTTCCTTGATAATGATGATGTGGCATGAAAAATATTACGTTTACCTCTGAAACCTGATTCTATTTTTTATGAAACTACCAGTGGTTCTATGGTAAGTTGGACATTGTATAGTAGTTAGTCGAAGAAGGATTATGGAGCCTAAACTTCTTTGAAGACATCAAGATTAGAACTAGAAAAGTTTAAACAATAGGCAATTGTAATGTTTAGGAACTTTATATGGACGGAATTTTGATGCTATTTGTAAGTATGTATGTTTCAGGATGATGAATCATAAGGTCCTTCATGTGCAAACTATACCAACGATAACATTGGAACTTTTCGAAATCAAACTACTAGTGTAGTTACAAACATGACTTCACCGCAATCTTGCGATTTAACACTTGTGATTTTTTTATAAGGCCCTACGTAAATGATCTATATATATTTCTGTAACTACTTTTATGTGTTACGTTCGTTCCTGATTGTCTTATGTACTTCGTAGTATAGACTAAATGAAATTTAAAAGTGTTTTTCATTTATTTTTGTGGTGCTTCGTTATGAATTAGTAACATGTGTTTTGCAGTATTACGTAAAATAGTACCTATATTACATACTGAGAAGATTACTATTATTAAAAATTAATAATAGTCTTCTCAACCGAAGTATGTATAGTATTTTTTGTACCAGTAGTCTAATTGGATCTTGAAACCTTGATAATTATGAATAAATTTACTAAATATGTAAAATTGCACTTGTAATAAAACTTATAAAATAAATGCAAGTAGGCTTCATTTTGATGTTGACAGGTAAGTTTTGACATAATTGCTGAAACTAAAAGCGAAGTGTTTTTTAGATTATTTTTCGTTTTGTTTATGTATGTCCGACGAAATAGTATATTACATACTAAGGTTGAGAAGTTGACTATTATTGCCCGAGTGACGAGATTAAATCCCGAGGCGCGCAGCAATGCAAGTACATACCTACAATTTTTTAAAATGGTTTACGGGCAGGATAGGCGACAACGCTGTCGGTGACTTGTTATTTCAATAAGTCATGACATCTTTAAGAATAGCTTATATGCTTCAAAATACTTGTTACAAAAAATATATAACTATTATAGTTTTCGAAATATTTCTAAAAATTTTAAAAAAGTGCAAATTTTTCAAAGGTGTTGTGGTTCAAAATCGGAAAATTTTGTTGCTAAAGAAGAAAGTTGAATAGTAGAATTTCACTTAAGATGCAATATACAAACATGTATAGGTTTTTATTTCCATAGAAACCAGACCATTCTTACAGTGTCCCACGTAAAATGCAACATATCAATACACCGTGTCCGTAAATGTTTGAAGCTGACGTCTATTGGAAAAAAACGCTTGGACACGTCGATTTGTATTTTTAAATGCGCATTTTTTTCAAAAAAAAAATTATACAGGGTGTGTCATGTGACAGTGGCCAATACCAATTTTCTTATTTTAAATGGAAACCCCTGCATATTATTTATTTTTTGGGTTCTTCGGAAAATTCTAGACATAATTCATGTACAATGTCCCATACCTATCTTCAACTGTTTCGGAAATATTAAGTTTTTTCAGATTTATTACAAAAATTAACATTAAAAAAATAAAATTATTTTATTTCACAAATTCGCTACATTACACTAAAAATCTATTTCCCATTTAACTCTTGATATTGATAAAGTGAGTATTAAAGGAAAGTAAAATGCATCCCTATAAAATGATGCCAACTCAGGAGCTCATGGAAGACGATTTCGATAGGAGAACGTATTTTTGTGAACAGATGATGGCAATGTTAGACAACAATGTGATCCAATTAGAAGATATTTTATTTTCTGACGAGAGCACATTTACACTTCACGGCCATGTTAATCGTCAAAATTGCCACTATTGGTCTAATGAGAATCCTCACTGGATGAGAGAGAAACATACGCAATATCCTCAAAAAGTTAATGTTTGGGCCGGAATTGTTGGAAATCACATCGTAAGTCCCTTTTTCATTGATGGTAACTTGAATGGAGATAAATATTTAGAACTGCTCTAAAATAATGTCGTGCCAACTTTCGCAAACTTATATCCTAATCCAGCAAACCCACAAGTTCCTGCCAATACAGTATGGTTTCAGCAAGATGGAGCACCGCCCCATTTCCAAATCAATGTCCGGCAGTACCTGAACCAAATTCTTCCAAATCGGTAGATAGGGAGGCGCGGATCGATAGAATTGCCAGCACGATCTCCTGATCTGACGCCATTAGACTACTTTTTGTGGGGATATGTCAAAAGTCTTGTATATAAAACTAAACCCCTCAACTTAGATGACTTAAAAAGACGAATCACGCTTGCGATTAGATCAGTCACGCCTGAGATGTTGAGTAATGTTAGACATTTCTATACCAGATTAGCATTTTGCCAAGACGTTCGCGGCGAGCATTTTGAACATTTACTATATTGACATTAATGTTTTTTGTTTTTTTTTTTTACATTATTAAGAAATAATCAGTATTACCTACTTATTAGATTTTTAGTGTAATGTAGCGAGTTTGTGAAATAAAATAATTTTCTTTTTTTAATGTTAATTTTCGTAATAAATCTGAAAACACTTAATATTTCGGAAACAGTTGAAGATAGGTATGGGACACTGTACATGAATTATGTCTAGAATTTTCCGAAAAACCCAAAAAATAAATAATATGCAGGGGTTTCCACTTAAAATAAGAAAGTTGATATTAGCCACTGTCACATGATACACCCTGTATAATTATTTTTTAATGCGCATTTAAAAATACAAATCGACGTGTCCAAACGTTTTTCCCTATACACCCTCATTTATTTGTTATCGAATTTATTCCATTTGGCTGTTCCACACTGTATAAACGAAACTCGTGTTTTACTTAAAGAAATAGTTTAGTTCACAACATTCATTTCATTTAGTTACACAGGGTGATTGGTGAGAATGGCCTATTAAAAGTATTATACAAACGGATCGGGATTTTAAAACAAAATTTTGCAGTTGGATATGGTTGAATATGAACTATCACGTGAAAATATTTTTGAATAAATATCACTTCCGGTTAACCGGAAGTGGGCATCAACTTCGATTTTTTAAATAGCATGCTATAAAATAAATTACAAATTCAGCTTCTATGATAAATTTTACACATATTTCATGTATCATACCCTATACCTAAATATCATTCCTTCTGAGTTATTCGCAATTAAAGAAAAAAAGTGACAGATACCGATCTTACTTTATAGTGATATTACTTCACGTAGGAGTAAATGAGGCGAATGAAATTTTGCATACGCACAGCTGATGTTATGTAGTTATACAGCATTTGAAGTTTTTTTCTGTAACATTATACAGGGTGTTTAAAAACTTAGTTGCTTATAAATAAGTTCAATCCGCGGAAAGTACATTTTCTTAAATGGAAAGGTATATATTTTATTAGATATTATGATTCTACAAAATATTCTCTTTGAATCCGTATTAGGTGTTCCTATACCTAAAATGTAATGTTAATAAGTTATAACGATTTAATTAACCTCGGTACCTAAAATGCTCAAATATGTCAATTTACAGAAGCAAGTGTGCTTAGCTCATTTGTTTTACATATTGAATTATAGGAATAAGGGATCCTTTACGCAAATAACACCAGATGATTAGCAAGAATTATTGGAATACGTCTCCGAATATAGAATGCCTCAATAGAAATGGTTGCCATGTCGAACCATTTAGATAACTTATTTATTTGTGTTATTATTATTGTTGTTCTTATAATTTTTCTACTGTCTTTTATATTATCTTTTTTATTTTTTTAATTTTACCTAATTTGTTATCACTAATTATTTAGACCTTTGATGTAGATTTACTTTATGTTGATTATTCAAATACCAATTGTTGGGAGTATCTAGGAGAATTCTTAGATAATCCGTGATCAAAAATGTTTTCACTTAATATTTTTGATCAAAAAGAAAATTTGCGAAAAAATTATACAGCGTTCTCTAGCATGTACACTCGGTACGACTTAGACCTCTTTCACACTGGCGATTTATAGCAGCGCGACAATCGCTCACGGATTTTACCGATGTATTCCCTATTCCTATACACACTAGCGATTCAGCAGCGCGGCTTACTGTGCATAGAACCGCATAGAAAGCGACTAAATCGCGATGCTAACTCGCACTGCTAAATCGCCAGTGTGAAAGAGCTCTTAGTCTTTGAACAATTTTAATAAGGTAACTCACTAAAATCGTTCGAAGACTAAGTCGTACCGAGTGTACGTCACTTATTAGATTGGTTTGACTTTGTAAACATTACCTACGTTACTAGAGTAGAACTGTTTTAAACGAGACTAAGTTTACAAAATTCAGTTTAACAGAAGCTGAGTTATTAGCGTTCACACACAAATGGTGATCATAACAACTTCTAACTTCTATAAGCATAAGGTTTTAGTAGCTCTAATACTACAAAATTATCTTAATCCTGTGATTATAATTTTTGCAATAATAATAAATAGTGTTGTATACTATACTGGTACAAGCTTGTTTGTTAATTATTATTTTAATTAGCAAATATATTACTCTATTTTATTACCATGTGTGTGTTATTAATTAACTAATTATAAATGTGGGCTTAGTTTTGCGATACTGTAATACAAGGTCGACCCGTGAGAGTTTAATATTCTGTTCCCAGACTCTAATTTTGGAGTAGGCCAAGAAGTGACAAGTAATGCTGTATCAATATCTATGTATGTAACATATATTATATATTGATTATAACATTAAGAGCACGATTGACATACAGTTTCGCGAAAAATTCTTACAATCATGCGTTCGCTCATTGACTACAAAAGATTCTGATCATCAAACAATGAAAGCATAGTTTTTCTCATGAACTTGCTAAATTTATCCAAAATTCGTTTACAATTTAATTTTATATGTGTTTTTGCTAAAGGAAAATGACTGAGTATACAAGGATATTCACAAAACTAGTTCGTCAAAACTTTTCGATATTCCCGAAATCCAACAGTTCTGAAAACTTGTAGTTAGAAATATTGTCATCTAAACTCATTAGCTACATTATTTACGGTTTTGTGTCACTTATTTTAATTGGAAATTCATATCAACTTTCTTAATTTAAATAGCATGCTGTATTTGTTAATTTTTTTTAATCGCGCAGGCAATTCTACATTAAAGGCCCACTGCAACGTTATGTTAAAAACTTTGTATTTCTCTAAGCATTACAGTTCAAGACCTGACATTTGGCGTGTTATTAATTGAAGGAACATTCAAATTTTAGTTTTCCAAATTATGTCTGAATAATTAGTTCTATGAAAACCCTTTATTTCATTATAACCTTTATAGTCATGTGGATATGTTACTTATAATGAAGCTCACTTTCATAGATAATTTCCTTTTTTACGCACAAAATTGTGTTACTTTTTGTCAAAACAGCGCATCGTATTAACCATATAATTATTATAACCTTTATGTTGATGGATATGTTCGGTTCTCGAGTTCTCTGCCGTGTAGAAAGGGTTCATACTTGACATCATTTCTTACTTCGTCAAAACAGAGCATCGTATTAACCATATAATTATGCATATTCATCACACAATTTCTGAAATCGGATAACATCGACATAACGCTGTGTAAAAAATTCAATCACTAATGTAGATGCATAAATTCTTGCGTAATTATATCTCTTTAAATAAATGTATATGCATTTTTACTTTAATACAAAAAAATGATTAATTTCCTATAAAAATCCGATCTAAAGACCAAATTAATTAATTTTTTTAACGTTTAAGACGGCAAAGAAGCTTCTGTATTAATCCTGTATTAGTAGTAGTTCTGATGTATGCGTGATTAATTTTTATTATTGATATGATAATAATATAACAGCAAACTTTATCGAGTTAACATGGTCTGCATGCATTAATTGCTACACAAGGAAGTTGTTTTAGATCAATTGCGACACAAAGACACAATGAAGTATGCCGATTTAGAAATAATGATCAATTCGCAATACGTATTTGTTAGTATATAAGTTGAGATACAAGGCGACAGAGTCCTTTATCCCTGCTGCTGCGACAAGAAAGCTATTGACCTTTCATACACACCCTACAAAATTAATGCTAAATGGCATTCCCGCATACGCTATTTAGTTGTAGAAATGATAGTGATTTTGAATCTAAGTTATATTAATAAAAAATAGTTTATGTAGATCTACATATATTCAGTTCAATATAGTAAGTATGAATATATATCTACATACCCACAGTTTTCTCGACATCTTGCAATGCTGTGATCTAATTCAATTTATTTACCTAAAACTGTTTCTTGACAGTCTCTTTTTCAGCTAGTGTTAATCGCAATTATATGTGACATTGTCTTTGGACTTTAAAAATTATCTAATCAATATAAAATTTTAGAAAAGTCGGAGTACTTACGGATAATTGTTGAGAACAATGCAGCAACAGATTAAAAACTATTATTAAAAGTAAAAGTTAATTATATATTTTTTGTGGTGGTATATGAGTTTACATTAATATTACAAAATCAAAATTCTAGCATAGTGAAGTAATTCGAATCAAAGTACAGAATGATTACTACTGATTACTGTACCATATCATTTACTATATTTTATATTGTCTTTGGTTTTCATAATGATTTTGCTAGGGGGAGTCTTTAAAACCTAATAATATAGTAATTAATAATTTTAGAAATGTACACAGTAAGCAATAATTAACTCAAGCGCAATTAATAAATAATACGATGTATTATATAAGTGTAAGTTTCTATTAATAGAAACATAAGAACGACATAAATATATTTTTTACATATCCGACATTTTTCATATTTCTAAGTGTTCATAAAATAAGTAAATTGTTGGATATAGTGATTTTTTAGTTGACATGCAAAAAATGTGGCATGCTCAAATGATTAAGCGGGGATAAAAAGGTTAAAACTTTTAGAGATAAAGGCTATAGTAGGGATGTAGAAACCGGTCATCCAAATCTAAATAACTTATGGATTGTAATATAACGCTACGTATAACATTTAGTTGAGCCACCGTACAAGAGCTTTTATATACCACAGCCGCAACACCTTGTGTAGTTCTTTTCTAGAGGTGAACAGTATTTCACCTACACGATTTATCTATTTTAGTTTCGCATTTAAATAAGCAACAGAAAGAAATGAAATTAATTGCATTAGTACTAGTAATCGGTTTGGCGACATTTGCACGTAAGTTTTTGTTTTTACTTTTGTTTTGCTAAATTAAAACTACACATAATATTATGTTTTGTTGTACACATACATAACATTAAAATAGCAATTATATACAGTATTTCTTGTTCGGTAAGTAGAATAAACCAATTCATACTTTCTCTTGAACTCCTTTCATTTTTCTTTTAAATTTGTACGTAATACTAAAGGTTAACGATGCATACGTAACAATGCATAATATGGAAAATTGAATAAAATTATGCCATCTTCTGGCTTCATATTTCTAAGGTATTACTAGAAGTTTAAATCAGCCCGGTGAAAAATTTATTCCTTTCACTTGTGTGTTCAACATAGTAATAGGTACTAATAAAGTGTAAATTGTAAATATTAATATTACTTAACATACGGAATGCTTCATATTAATACTATCGTTGATCATCTATATTCTCTAGTTTCACTAGTTGAATAGTTGATAAAATTAGTATTTACGTTAATGTTTATTGTCATTAAATAATAGTTATTATAATTTTAATATTATTTTAATTCGTGGAATTATAACAACTGGAAAGTTTATTACACCGCGTCACATATCAGTAATGAGCATATGCAGATATCTCCCGGAATAACAGGATATTCCTGCAACGGAGTTTTGCTTGTAGACCGAGTCCTGTTATAGTTCTCCTACCTGCGCGAGCACAGAGAAGAGTATTTAAAAATAAATTCACACATTGTAGCACTATACATATAATGAAATTTATAAAACCTTTCATCTAAAAGAAAATAGATAAAGATAACATATACTCAATAAAAAAATATTACAATTTTTGAAAAATTGAGAATCTAACAATCGCTATATATATGTTTTTAACCTATTAATAAAATAATTATATTGCATCAACATTTTTAATGCCAATATTAGAAACACTTGGAATTAGTTGACGTTTGTGAAATTATTTCTTTCAAACATATCAGCAATATACCATTGTTGACCAAATTGTTTTTGCTACCATTGTGATGTGTACACAAAGAGTAAATATGACGAAAAATCTAGTACAGCTGCATAGTATAGTTTTTCATGACTTCTTGGTAAACTGTTCTAATTTATTAAATTTTGGTCAGCTCCATGCATTTGTCATTAATGTGTCCACTATTTGTAAAAATATCTTTGGCATATAAAGTACCTATGAAATATATAAGAAGAATGAATTAATTAATTAATTCTCTATGTTGAATATTCTGTAGCTTCTTGAATTTTTTCAATTGTAATAGGTGTGGTTTATATAAATTCGTTATTTTGCCCAAGTTTAAGCAAAGAATGTTATATGGAAGACTTCCAGATTTATGATTGTGTTTGTACATGTTGGTTGGAGAATTGATAAAACAAAATCGCTTCGGAAATACTGTTAATAATGGCAGCTGTATAGCAAATTCCTTTCATTCATATTGTAGTTAGTAGGTATATCAAGGTTTCGGGCGAAGACTTCATTTTTGTATTTATTGACCTTTACAGAGAAAGAGATCCATATTTAATAAAAATATATGATATAAATACATTCTTGATGTTTAACAAATGATAATTCGAAACAAAAACATTTGCTGTAACCTTTTCCACATACTTTTGGCTAGCATGCATGTATAATTAAAATGCAAGACATGTCTACATACAGGTAGTGCTAGACTACCTGTTTGCAATACAAATTCCACATTCGTAAATAACATTGGATTTGTGTATATTTAATCAATTATAAAATTCTGATTGCCTTTCACATTTAGCAGAACCAAGAAATAATGCGAGACTAATAGATACCTATTCTCTGTGAACTGTAGTAGTAGTAGATAGCTGCCCAAAAGAAACGACAGATTAAAAAACAATGAAGTTACTTATTAATATGTTTTAGACGTGGTTTTTTTCTTAGTCAAGGACCTTATGCTAATAAATTTACAGACGATATAATAACTTCAGTTGTTAACTCATTTGTGCATCCTTGTTTATTGTTGGAACGAAAGTAATATAATTGTTTCATTGATCATTAAAGACCGCAAGAATTGGTTAGCTTTCAGCGGCAGTACATCGGGAGCGTTAAAGGCGCGCGCCTATCGTACGAGTATAAATGTAGTGAAATATGTAGTTTGTAGGCAGTCATCGTAATGTGGTGTTGCATGATCATGCATTGCAAGTACGCGTACCTATAATTCGGTTGCGACGCATTTAAAATGTCGAAAGTTTGTGAAAATGCTTCAACGTGTTTGTTTGCTAATAAGATAAGGTTGTATATTATGTCTGTTTTCATTAATTCTAGTATAAAGCTTCTCTAAATAACGCCCATTTTTATTTTGGTAAAGCCGATGTAGATACGGCCCTGCTACGCAACCACATTTGCGATCTTTTTTGATCATATGAGTAGTTATTATCTTTTACATAAATATTTCGGTGTACATATACTATATACAATACATATTTCTACAGTTATGTATTTCGAAATAGCAATTGTAAGTGAATCATTAACTGTAGCATGATATAATGTCATAACAATAACTGTTTTCTATATATACATACATAAGTACTCGTATATGTATACTTATTACTGTAATTTGATGGTTTTCGTTAATTAGCTGTGCGTTGTATGTAAGTTGTAATATGATCTTGCTTAACTTAAGATGTGATTATATTATAATTGTAGTATAGCTCTTCTTGAAGATGTTATGAATATGGAACAAAGAGCTTAATTTATACATTAACATATAACAGAGACAAATTTCTCTTTGAAGTGTAAGCTACTTTTTACGGGAAATATTTACAAAAATAACAATTTAAAACTATGAAATTGTATAGGTATATTAATGAAAAATTGATAAATAACCAAAATAATAAGTTGATCAAAATTTTATAATGAGTGGTCAATACATTACTCAAAACACCTGATTCCGCATATTTTCTAACAATTTGCAACCAAAAAATACGATGTTATCGTATTGTTTATTATTAGCATATCATTTACAGACATAACCTTCCAGATGTTTTTGATGGGAATTGATGGAGTTTTCCTAGCGTTCAGGAGATCATTACAATACTATAATATCCTTTTGATGACACTAATCCAAAGTTGTTGTACAGAGTCACTCAAGTCTATTAGAACTCCAGGAGTTGTATATAAGATTCAGAACCCATCCGCGTAGTAATAAAACGTATTCATCTCTTGCGTAAATTTCAATCGTGTTGCTTTAGTAAGAGTAGGTTTAAAAGTTAGAGGGGAAGTAACGGCTGTCACAACGTTAACTAAACGTAATTAATATGATCGTGGAGCTAGTGGGGTTAGCAGCCAACGGCTTAGTTAGTGGGTTTAAAATATTTTCGATGCGGAGAAAATGTTTACCAACAGACAAAATTTATTCTACTCTATTCATTTTTTGTTACCGTTAAATTTAAATTAGATGTTATATGACTTGCCAAAAGAGATAATCGAGTTAGCTTTGTTTCTCCTCTTGCTGCAACCTCTGCCTTAGCATTTAACTTAATAAAATTGTTGATTCGTTTATAAGGTCATCCTAAATTCTAGGCTGGCAGTTAACTTGAAAACCTTGCCTTAATTTGTTTTTGTTTTTTCTTCTGCGGTTAGCAATTTACTTTTGGGCAACTAACATGTTGTGTACTTTATTGTATATAGCAATAAACGCACTGTTAAAGAAGTTTAAATGTTCTCTTGTATCTATTAGAAGGAAATGCTTGTTTACAAAATTATGTGAAACTACATAAATTTTATTGGATATATAGGTTCGTACATGCATGTTATGGAACTGTAAATGTATATAAGAAGTAACTTATAATTTCAGTAAATTGAAGTTAGAATGTTTATTATTTGGTATTATTAAACATTATTTTGCACTGCGTTTGTTGGTTGAGATTGGTTCTTGTTTGATCACTGAGATGATATAACCTGATGATGAATAGATCTGGCATATTGATGACACATACATAATCGGATATATGTATTTCGAGAGTTATCGGGTTTGCAATCGGCAGCTAGCCATATGAATGACAGAAACTTTCAATTGCAAATTAGTATGTAGTCGTGTCGTGTACAAACATGCCACGATCAGTGATCTCGCTTTACCGTCCAATATGATTTTTTCCGTATATTTTAAATAAAATGTAAAATTGCACGTGTACGCTGCTGGAATTTGTGTCGAATTTCTCATCTCTAGTAATGAACTCTTGATTGTAAAATAAAATGCTGTCGTATAAAAAAACACTGCCAAACATCATATACTTATATAATGCTTAAGGCGTATAGGATCCAACTGCTCTCAAATGACTGATTAAGATTAACATTATTCTATGTATATATCAACATTTCATATTTGTCGATAATATTTTATTATGGGGAATATCTCGTATTCATAGTTGAAATGTGCCTTCTGTTATACAATATAATATAAATCAACATCATGAAGAACGCTACGAGCCATGCATGTGTTTCATAGAAATGTTATTAGTTTGCCGATTCCTTAAGCAATCATCATCACTTTCTCTAAGTTAAAGGTTAAGCAATAAAAACTTACAGGTATGTGGATGTAGCAAATCATTAATTCATGAATGTTATATCATTATCTACTAAAGAATGCTTCCACGCAGCCAGAGGCTGTTCTAAAAATTAATTTTCCTGTTGTCTGTTAATGTAATGCGTAGCCTTGAATAGGTAGAAACACGAAAGAAAATTACTGTCAGTGTAATACCGTTAAAATGTCAATTATTACATTATGTGCTATCTTTAGATTGTTATACAAGAATACTACGAAACGAAGAATATGCATAACAAAATCTCTACATTTGATATTTAATTTTTTGTTTTATATGCATTAAAATATGCGGTTATAACATATGCGCTGCTTTTAAACTGAACATTTGAACAGCTTGTAATACATATTTTAAGTATTCCGAATAAAACATATAGAGTATGGTAGTAAGAAAACTAAATAGGTACACACAAAAAGCTGAATAAGAATATGAACGGGTAAATTCATACACTTTCAAGCTATTTTAAAAAGAAAGGCGGCAAAAGAAACAAATCAAGACATTTTCGATAGTTCCCTGTTTTTATATTGTTGAGATTAGGTATTCAAAGCGATAATTAAATAATTATAATTAAATACAAATCTGTCTCATAGTTCTTACATTGTAATATTAACAGGTAGGTCATGTGAAAGTTTTACTTAAAAACCTGTTTATATTACATTGCATTTGCAAATAATCTCATTCATAAAACCTGTTACCATCAGCAACCTTTGAGTTAGCACTTCAAAAATTTGGTTGACCTTCCTGTTAATATAAAATTACTGGAAAATACACCAAAAGTGTATTCATTTTGGTTTTTAAGGAAAAATTGAAAGTCTAATTTGTTTTTCAAGTATTGGGTAATTAAATAATAGATTGTATCTTATCTAATTAAAATACAGATATGCGATAAATGTACGGTTTTGTGTAATTTTATAAGTTATTGGTATGTCTGTAGGGTAAAATTAAAACGTTCTGTCAACCTTTGATTTAAAAGCAGTGCTACCTAAATCATACATGGGTAATTAAATAGAAAATCCAGTCATCGTAAAATGTTATGCCTATCTACCTTACTTTAGTATTTAAAGATCAACACGTCATTCAATATTTCTCTAATCAGGGATGCCGTATAGGTAACTGATGATAATCTCGATTTTATAGAGTATATAAAGACGTGACTATTAAAGAAAATTGTAGATAGCTTTACGCTCCTTACATTGAAAATATGTTTTTGAATAATGATTTAATAAATAAATCAGAATGACGGCCATATAAAACATATTTAACGTATTCCTTTCCAATGTTCTATTGCTTAACTTTCTTCTGGTAAGTTTTTGTTTTTTTCTGACATTTAGTTTAAATTTGGGTATCTGTCGTTAAATATTTGACGCGTGCTATTCACAATTTTGTTAAATGTAAAACAAATATAAAAAATCGTTATTTCTATAGTAATTTTTATTTCATTCGCTATTCCATTTGACTGATATACACTATATATATTTGTATTATACATAAATATCAATTATTTTTATATTCAAGGATTACTAAGATATCAAAATATATTTAAAAAGCGTATTTTTCGGACTTTCATCAGAAAAGCGTTTACCTATAACTCGAAAATCGTCAAAAATATAGCCTAATATGAATGCTGTAGAATTATCTAGTATGTTCAAAAATCAAATAATAGACAGGACATTCCATTTAAGAAAAGTGAGTTTCATCGTTTTGAACTTAGGTTGAAATAAGCGTTAATTTTAGGGGCCAGTATAGACAGCTTAATAACATGCTTAATATTTCAGTTAATAACTTGCCAAATGTGAAGTCTTCAGCTGCAGTGTTTTCAAAAATACAAATCACTTTTACAAATAACCTTGCAGATGGCCGTACCATTAAAAAACAATTAATAATTTAAAAATGGCTGGTTTTTGATCGTATGCATGCTTAAGTTTTAGTGTAAAATTTTGATAAATAGAATTGTAACACTAGACAGTTTACACGGCTCTGTTTTCGAACTTTAGAAAAAATTCTTAATATTTCAAATAACTAAATGTGAAGTCTTCAGCTGCAGTGTTTTCAAAAATACAACATTTTTAAAATAACCTTGTGGCCGTAAATTAAAAAAATTAATAATTTAAAAATGGCTGGTTTTTGATGTAGGTATCTACCTTAAGTTTTTTTAAGTTTTGATATAGAATTGTATGCGCGATTTAAAAAATTCATAAAATATATAACATGCTAGTTAAATTAAGAAAAATTATGTGAACTTCCGGTAAACCGAAAGTGAGACAAGAACGTAAATAATTTTGCCAAGGAGGCCAAGTGACACTTCTCTCCGTAAATAACTCGGAATATATGCGTATGTATATATTATCCTTTAATCGCAGATATATTCTCACTTGTAGGTCAATAAAACAGGAATCAATTACAAGTTAATTTATTCTTGAACAAAATTAATTATGTTTTCGTAACAAGTACTTCATTAGTGATTGACATATAGGGTTATGTATATAATCTTGAACAATGTCAAAACACTTGTTAATGTAAATTTAATAAAATGTAATACTTACTTAATAAAAATGAATGTTTTGAATTATCTGCATACAAATAAATTTTTATGTGAAGCTCTAACAATTCTATCAGAAATTAGGAAAAAAGGTGGCAGAAAACCTAGTCAAGACCTTAATTTTACAAAATTCAATCGTGGATTTAATTACTTATTAGATATAAATTACACTTAAAAGATCAATATCGGTATTAAAATTAACCACGGTGTTTTCTTTTTTGATAGGTATATAGGTATATAACTTTGTCAATTAGGTAATCTTTTTTATTAATTATTTTCCTTTTTTAAAATCCTAATTAGGGCTGACAAAAAAGACATTGATTTGGGGATAATTCAATTTATACGATAATTATATTAAATTTACATTAATAAGTCTTTTAATATTGTTCTACATAGATTGTAACCATAATCCAATAGGTATATATGATTTTGTGTTTTTCGATATTTTTTGTTGACAGGCGTGACTAGGTATATGTTTTAATATTATTAGACTCGTATTAAATGTTAATTTCTTCCAATGATAAAATATTTTTTATTAAAACAAAATGATTTGATTGGAATAAATTGATTTTTAATCTATTCCTGGTTTATTAACCTAGAAGTGGAAAGAATGAAATATAGTTATTGTATATACAGGTCCCACTATTTTTACTGTAAAATATCTACTGGATTCAAAGAGTAAAACTTATAGCAAACTAATAAAACCAAGCGAAAAAAATATTTACTTTATACTTTTAATGTTAGTGATAAGTACTAGTAGTAGTCGTTTTATATACATTTTTCACTAAAAATGGCTTTCCAAAAATATCATAGGTAGGTATTCTCCACTGTCTTATTTTTGATTTCAAGCAGAAGGTTTTGTTTCTAATATATCATTAAAGTCTCCAAATTACAAACAATTTTTATAAGATTTGTGGCACAAGATTAATCACTATAACTATTAATGTACTGGGTAATTGTTACGTTTTTACTGGTTTTATTTTTATTTAGTTTTGTATTCTGATTTATGATGAGCATATTAAAAGAATATTGGACTCTAGGCTAAATCTATATGGCTCTACCAGTTTTAATGTAAAATATATTCTTGGATCGAGTTGATCTTTACTTGATGTAAATCCATTTTCAATGTGAAATCAAACAAACAAATGTTTAAGATTTACACTATATTTAATAACGACAGCTGTTTCGCTTCACTGTAATTTCGCCAGGTTGACATATACAATAAGAACTATCTACGTAGTAGGTACTCTTCTATAGGTACGACTTTTGTATATAGTGTGTGCTTATTAGGAATTCTAAGAACTAAAATATAAAGAACAATTTCTTGTCTAAAAGTGTCGGGTCTGTACAGAAAGTACGTGTACCTAACTAAATACAGGTACTGCTAACCGATGTTACGTGTGAAATTAGGGAAACTGTATTACTGACTAAATATATTTAACAATGGGTATGAGTTTAGGTGCACTTTATCGTTTAATAAATTGTCTTAATGTTTATATTCAGTCAGTTTATATTATAGTCAAGGGTATCCTAGTAGCACAAAAATTGGCCCAATATCGGCTCCCTGTCGGCTATTAGTCGGCATGATATTAGCTGGCGATATCACGCCGATATACGAAGGTGTGAACATTTTGCAATAGCGGTCGAATATCACGCAATGATAGTCGGCCGATATTTAGAGAAAAGTCGGCGCTCGATCGGCAGGCGACGTTGGCCCAATGTGTCCGGCCGATACTCACCCATTCGAGGAAGGGAATGTTGGATATATGTATGTATATCTGTATACGACATCGTATACCGTCGTTGTGATAAGACACGTTCGTGATAGCATTTGCCTACATTTACTGAATGCTATAAGGTGATATTGATGCAATAATATACAATGCCATTTGCTATTTCGTCAACACTAAATTTGTAGTAAATATTAATTATAGTGTAACTAGAAAATTAGAAAGTGGTATTAATACGTATAAGTACACAGTTTTTACTGTGTATATACGTACTACGTCACACTATAATACCATTACTACAAATTTAATGGTGAGGAAAAGTCAGTATATACTATTACATCAATATCATCTTATAGCATTCAGTAATACCCGTTTGCACCGTTTTGTATTAAAGCTTCGCTTAACTTGAGGGACGCTTAACTATTAAGCTTAGTTTAATTTCAAATGATTGGCACCGTCGAAAATTGGGACAGGTTTAGTTGGGTTTAGTTAAACCGGGGTAATAATCGACAACATTAGTACATTTGCTCCAAAGGTCCTGCGTGAATTGTGTGTGATCGTGTCATATCGAATGTCATTTGTCATTTACACCAATAGGCGTTTACGAAAATTGGAGCGGCTTAGCCGGTAAATGTATTATTATTATTATTAATTTTATTTAAAGGACATAACATATATAAAAAATACAATAACATATATTTCATACATATATAACTTCCACGTTGCGTCCCTCTTCTTCGCCACGGGATATCATCTCGGGCTACTGGAGTTGAGGGCCTCATGTTATTACAATAATATAAGTGGGCGGCGGAGTCCGCGCGTTTTCTCAAAGTATCTCTTTAGATTTCAGCATTCCTTTTATTTTTGCTTTGAACTTTGCTTGTGTTAATTCTTTGATTGCTTTTGCGAGGTTGTTGTATATGTTTATTGTTGTTGTCGTTAGTAATTGTGTGTGTCTTTGCTGGTTAAATCTTTCCGTTCTTATGTCGAATATTCTGCGTGTTCTATAGCTGTGTATTTCTCTGCTTCTAGTTAAATGAATATTGATTTTTATTTTGTTCCTGTTTATTTTATGTACTCGTAGTAGTAACAAGTTACTCAATGTAATAAGTTGTTGAATGTTGAGCTCTTGGGTTTCTTGGTATACGGTTTCTGTTGGCGTTCTGTAGTCCATTTTGTATAGGATCTTTATAATTCTGTTTTGTTTATTTATTAAATACATATTATGTGATGAGAAAAGTGCGCGGTAGATAGCTTTTCTGAATTGGGTCGGTATTATGTATTTTATTTTATTCAACGCTGCTATTACTTTCCTATTTTGTTTTAATATTTTCTCAACATGCGAATCCCATTTCATATTGTTTTGTATAGTTAAGCCTAGATATGTAATTTCAGTGTTACTTCTTTTATCTGCCTGCTCTTTAAAGTAATGTTTATTTTCGGTTTTGTCCTTGTATTAGTGAATACCATATAGTTTGTTTTCGTTTCATTTATGGTAAGGAGGTTATCTAAACACCATTGCTCCAGTACTTTAACATCTTCTAGTATCGTCGTCTCTATATCTTTTATATTGTGTGATCAGTATAAAATACATATATCATCAGCATATAAGTATATCTTTCCTCTTAAGCGGAGTTGTAGGAGGTCATTTCTGTATAAAATGTAGAGGGTAGGCGGAAGGTTTCCTCCCTGGCGTAGTCCGTATTCGGCGCACAAGAAGGTACTTTCAATGTTTTCTATTTTAGTTGTTTGTGGTCTCTTATGTAGATATGTTTTAATCAGTTTTAGAATCTCGTTTGTATAGCCATATCTTTCCATTTTTTCTATTAGTCTTTGCTTGGGTACGGTATCAAAAGCTTTCTTCATGTCTATGGAGAGAGTCACCACAGTTTTGTTTTTATCTAACTCTCTGTTTATTGTGTTTGTTAGGTCGTACACTGCAGATGTTGTGCTTGACCGTTCTTGAAATGCGTATTGGTTCTGGTGTATAATGTTGTATTGCTGTATGTGTCTCATTATTCTAGTTTGTATGACCTTTTCTAAAACTTTATTTAGTGTTGATAGCAAGGAGATGGGTCGGTAGTTTTGTGGGTCATGAACATTCCCCTTTTTATATATTGAAACAATTATTGTTCTTTTCAGATAATCTGGGTCCATGAATGTTTATATACGTATTTACATATGTTAAAAACACTTCAACAAATGCGATGCATTTTACGCAGCCATATGTTGCGCATGCGCATAACCAATGTACATCGTTGCTTAAAGTTAAGAGACCGTTAAGCCTAGAATATTAACCGTTTAAGTAAAGCTACGCGTAACTATATTTACGTTAAGCTTAACTAGCGGTGCAAACAAATTTTTAAATTCCGGCTTAAAGGTAAGCTGCGCTTAAACAATGCGGTCCAAACGGCCATAAATGTAGGCAAACGACAACACGAACCTGTCTCATCGCAACAGATATACCAATACTAATATCACAGAACAACAAATTTTATTTTTTTTTATGAATTATATACAAACTTATTTTGTTTTATATTCCTAATAATTATTATAAAAACAAATATCTTCTATCACGTCTGGTATTATAAACAAATGAAATTCATATTGATTATACAATACTAACGCACTAACTAAGTATGTATATGCTATTCTGGGACGTATTTAGAAAGTCTTTCTTTTCACTTTTCTTTTATATTGAGATGAAGAACATTCCGAAATTAAAGTCCAACAATAGTCAGCATGTATCTCGCTATTCCACTTGCTCTGATAGCGTTTTTCAATAGTGGAAATATCCTGATGAAATCTTTCCCCATGCTCGTCACTAACATCGCCAAGATTCGGGGGAGAGAAGTTCAGGTGCGAATGCAAGAAATGTATTTTAAGACTCATATTACAGCCTAATGCATGGTAACTTCTAAGAAGTTCACTAACAATTTCCTCGTAATCTTCAGATTGTTTATTTTCTAAGAAATTCTTTGTCACACTTTTAAATGCATCCCAAGCAGTCCTTTCTAAATCGCTCAAGAGTACGTCAAATTCTCGATCCTGTTGTAACAGATTAATCTGGGGTCTTATAAAAATTCCCTCTTTAAGTTTTGCCTCAGATATATTAGGAAATTTTTGTTTAAGGTATCGAAATCCTGCTCCCTCTTTGTCCAATGCTTTGACGAAATTCTTCATCGGACCTAATTTTATGTGTAATGGCGGCGAAAGTATTTTTTGAGGCTCCACCAACTAATTATGGACTACGTTCTTTTCTCCAGGAGTATATTGTATTCTGGTTGGTCATTGCTTAACAATATAGTGCAAATTTTTGCTCGACTATTCTATTCACAAAGGAAACGGCAATACTTTGTGAATCCAAGTTGTAGACCAAGTAGAATTGCAAATAAGTACTTTGAGATCAGCACTGATGTACCATTGATAGGTTTTGTAATTGATTTTATCAAGGAGACGGAGGAAATGGTATCATATGTTTCCTTCATGTGCACGGCATGACCAACAGGAATGGAGGGGTAAATGTTTTCTATATGTAGAAGGGCACCTTTCAAACTCAATTTAGAAGCATTTAGAAGAAGACGCCATTCTTCCGGTTGGTGTTTGTAACCTAATTCTCTAAACCGTCAACATTTTTGCAAAATGAAAGACCTTTTTCAGTTGAAAAATACTGTGACAGTTCTTTCTGGCGATTTCGGTATACCTACATAAATACGCGTACCCGGAGCTACCAACTTCCATCCTTGCAGTCTTGATCCTAATATTTCTGCTTGAGTTTTTGATAAAATTCCAATTGATTTATTAAATGAGGCGTGTCTTCTTGAGGTGACAAATATTCTTCATCTGTCTCCGACAACTCTGAAATGCATTCTTCTATCTCGATGTTCTTGGTTCGAAACATATTCCGAATGAAAAACTCGAAGGTCTTTGTACATCAAAAGGAGCAGTCTGTCGAATGATTTGAGATCTCGAACTGTGTTATTTAATTCCAATTGATTTATTAAATGAGGCGTGTCCTCTTGAGGTGACAAATATTCTTCATCTGTCTCCGACAACTCTGAAATGCATTCTTCTATCTCGGTTTCAACATGTTCTTGGTTCGAAACATCCATCCAGGACTTAGTACTGGCAAAGCTTCCGAATGAGGTAATTTTATCCTTATTTTTACTGGAAAACTCGAAGGTCTTTGTACATCAAAAGGAGCAGTCTGTCGAATGATCCTTTTGCTCTCGCCAAATCATAAGCCTATCAAATGGCATAACTATGCTCTTACCTTTTATCCAACAGTAACAGCACATCGTGCACAGACATTGTGAGGGGTCCACAACTTGTCTCGATTTGTAATTTTTAATTTAAAATAAAGGTATACCTATATAATGCATTTTTTCAATACCAAACGCCAATTATTTAAAAATATTTCGTCCGGAGGTGGAGTTGAACCACCAGGTATAGCTATCGCGCAAATATATGCGAACGAGATGTTGTAATGAGTTAGGATAGGCAACAATTTTGACACCGAAGTATATTTATTTTCTTGGCGTAAGTACATGTATATATAGTGCAATTTTTTGTTTGTTTTTAATATAATAATTAGCGTTAGGAAAAAAAAATGTATTATATATACATGCACTTACTCCAAGAAAATAAATACACTTCGGTGTCAAAAAAAATAGAGGTTATACGATTTTTCTATTAACGGTGTAATAACTCGTCTATGCTGTTGAACGGTGAATTCTCCACATACATACATAACAAAAACAGTTACACCTGTACACACCTACGGGACATTGCGAATTCAAAAAACGTTTAACTAATGTTACTACCATACATTGAGTCAATTTGAGTCAAATAACGTGTCTGTAGGTTACTATAATATATACTCACATATGCACAGATCTATTAATTCCTTGATTTCATTAGTTCTAGAGAAAAAAGGGGACTGGTTTAACGACTATGACGTATAAATGAAGCCCAAACATGTTAAATCCTGTTCAGACATGCCGGTTAGCATGATAATAACTTGATAGTTTCTTTTAACTTATTCATAAAAAATATCTTTAGACATACAGTACAAATTCATGTTTTAATTTAATTTAGAATTGTTCTTTATGATAAATAATATTGACTCTGTAAATATTAAATAATGCACCTTCAGCTAGTGTCGACATGTAATAAGGGATTTTATAGTTAAATAAAACTAATGGAACATAAAAGATTTATTGAAACAGACCAATTTTCTATTTGTAAAAATATTTTGAAATAAATCAGTATTAAATAATATGAATGCTCACATATCCTGTTTCGCCCAGTCCAAGCCTAACGTAATTTTATTATTGTTGAAACAGCTCTTTCCTAGTTCCAAGAACTTTTAAAAACCTATTTTTCGACTAGTCCATAATATTCACTAATTTTGCATTACAATCTGTTTGAAATAATTATCTTAGCTTCATATTCATTAAATATTTTCCCACCTCCTTTCTCTTATACAATAGATTTCCAGCCCTAGAATTTAAATTTATGCTATATGAAAAATTAAATTATATTACAATTTACATATTATATATGTATGTACTTACATCTAGTGACGTACCTATCTAAATCTAAAAATGGACGAAAAATCTTTTTCATGCATATGTGTGATTTTGATATAATATTCACAAAATTGCTACTGCTAATATTTTCATTTAAATCAGCCTAAACCATGTTAACTTATCTTTACTTTTCTTTAATTTAACCCCGTTTAATTAAAGAACCCTCCTGACTATTCGGTACCCTCCACGAACACTTTCTTCATGTCCAGCTCGTAGTCTTCTAGCCGTCTTCGTCGGGTTGTTCGCGTTCTCCTTCTCTCTTCCTTTCTTCTCTCCAGGTTTCTTCGGTGTTTTCCATATTTTCATTCTTCTCTTCATAAGCTTGGTTGTCGTAATTGATTATTTGGTCATCTTCTTCCTCTGCGCCTTCTTCTTCTTCCGATTCTTCGCAATTCTTATAAAACTTTAGCTGCAATACATGAGCCTTTGTAGTTAATAAATGGCAACTCTTTGCTGTGTTCAACGTAGTTACTTGATAAGTATAATTAGGTAATGCTTTTGCTATCACCAAAGGTCCCCAATATTTTAGCTGTCTTCTTGTCGGTTCACCGGTAATCTCTGGCGCTCTTCTCATAACCACAATATCTCCCACATATTTTATCCCAGCGTATCGTTTCTTATCGTCTATTTTTCATTTTCTGTTGTTCATTCAACATATTTGCCCTTATTTCTTCTTGTATCTTCCGAGGCGGGATCCAATCTTCTTCCCTAACCTTAGCAACCTTTCTGATTATCCCATCATATTAAATAATTTCTCTATCATATGGTCTGGTCCTGTTGGTCCTGGTAACTGCTGTGCATCATCGTTCACTCCACCACTAATACTGTCATTTGTTTCGTTATTTAGTTCACACATATTGTCTATAGTTTCATTATTTACTTATCCACTATTATTCATTTTGTATGTTTGTTTACAAACCGCACACCACCGTTATTTTGTTAGGTTAGCTGTCTGTCACAACTTGCTTTACTGCCAACTGCTGATACCCAAAAGTTCTATAGTTCAGTTCAAACAACAGAAGGACAAAAACTTGTTTACCATCAACTCTAAACTATTTACACGGCAAAATTTAGAACTGTGTACATACGTTTCTCTCATTTTGGCTTACACACCATTTATGTTCCCACTTCTAACTTCAGTTCCATCGTAGTTCTGGGCTATCATTTTTTTTTACTTATTAACGAGCATATTTTGCTTCATTAATGCCACAAGATTTCCTGGATTCCACAAAATTGAATATAATCAATCATTTTCAAAATAATTTTTTTTTTATTCATTATGTTTCGTAGTAGACTATCTGCATGCACTACTTGCCTGAATCCTGAGAATGTTTCCTCTGCCAATATATTTATTAGACTAAAGCCAGTCATGAAATGGTTTTTCTATCTTTTGTCTTAATCAGACATATTATTCTTACAAATAACACACGTTTGTCACGCGCTCAACGATCCATGCCGTTAAACAATAAATACAGAAAACAAAATACGGCACTGCTTACTTGACAATCCGTGAAACATTTTCATAAATTTTCTTATTAGATTGTCTATTACCATAGCTGTTTTTAGTTTTTGCACTCTGATTTAAAGTTAATATAGGCATCTGCTGTGATGTTATTTGGTACGTTTATATCTATCGAAATCGTAACACACAACATGGTGTAGCGTGATTGTGCGGCAACTGCTAGTTACACATAATAACTAAATATGGCATATACTTACCACACGCATAGGCAGAGCTTATTTCGAGTGTTATCGGGTTTACGTTCGGGCACAGTACGACTAGCTGGCCGAAGAATAAGAACCTTGAATTGCAATCGAGTCGTATATATCAGTGAGCACACTTAACCATCCAATGGTGAATACAGTGCGTCATTTCTGTTTGTAATTTAAATTAAATGCAAAATTGCATGCGAACGCTACTTGCATGTGGAAGAAATTGGCCAAATTTAATAATAACACAATAAGTAACGAGCTGAGTCCGTTTGCAGTGTCAAAAAGGATTGCCACCCGAGCTATTGCTTAACGCTAAACTTCAATCATAATGGCGGCGACAAATTAGTGCGATAAGTCATTGCTGCACTTCTTTTAATGACGCGATAATTAACGATGTTAAATACTAGCGTGGCCCTAGAACAACAGATATAGATTTTTAAATACGAATATGTTTAAAAATGGCGCCCTACATGTTGATTGGATGCTAATGCCAACTAGATGCAGGTTGTGTTTCCCTTACATAAATGTATGCCTATTTATATGTTTGCGATATGTGTCTTTAACATTAAAATAATAGGTTATTACTTCCTTCTTTCTAGCATTTCAAATACTTTAATTAATTATCATATTATTATTAGTATTAAACATATCCATATAGCAATTTGTAAAAAGCTTATGTAAGCTTTCAATTAATTCCAGAATATATATTTTTTATTAATGGTTATTATTATTAATGGTTATTATTTTATTGCAGGTGCGCAGTTCAAATGTCCCCCAAAAGACGGGCAGTATGAAGATCCTGACCAATGTGACAAATTTTATGATTGCCAAGATGGTGTAGGAGTAGAAAAACTTTGTCCTGATGGTTTGGTGTTTGATCCTACAATTAGGAAGATAAACAAATGTGACCAACCGTTCAATGCTGATTGTGGAGATCGTAACAAATTACGTATGACAAAGTTTTGATAAATATTTTTGAAATTAATGATTAAAAAAAGCTGGCGTTTCCTAGTGTTCCTTTTACCTACGTAAGATGTTATAAGCAATATTTGTGTTTAAAATTTTGAAAGTGCATTCAGAGACCACTGCCTATAATTTGTTTAATCTTACGTAATATTTCATAAATAGAACAAATTTAAATAGCTTGTTTATTTCAGGCAGATAAACATCTAGAACATTTCATTTACACACTTTTTGTTACATGTTTCTTATACTAACTTATTTACTGTGTATTTATTTATAATCCACTCCATATTCAAATACATCAACTTGCGAATTTATATTCATTAAGACGTTTTTGTTTCTTTTGATGAGTACAACACATCGCCGATACATACCTATAACTTTAATGTTGTGGAAATATATCTGTAAAAATTTTCTTGTTCACCTTATAATTTTCTTATAAATTAAAAAGACTGACGGCGACCTGCAAAGAGAATGCACGATTTAACTTCTTTCTTGTTACCCTTATCAAAATTTTGTTATTTATACGTTTGATTTTCAATAAAAAATATTAATACAAATTCAAAGGAATAACCATTAGTTGGTTGTATTTTAGTAACTAATACAGTAGCTATCAAATTAAATGATATCGTCAAAAACTATAATTTAATGTGAAGTCCTCTGACATCATCAATGAATCTGTAAATTACCAGGCTTCGAATGTTATCCATTAGTCATTGTAGGCATTTCTTATCTTAAAACTAGTTTGATTTAGGTAAATACCTATAATTAACTTTCATTTTGTAGGCAATAGAAAGTACGCGATCGCGTAAAATAGTTAAAATTACATTATAATTGTTATTATTTCTGGTTATCTTGTGAAATTATTTGTTTAAATTTATAGTTGTGTTAGTAAAGTATTTCGAGTTGAAATATTTTTCAAAATTCAGTGAGAATATATATATGAAGCTTGTTGCCAATTTATCGCATTGAAAGTCAACATTTGTTTTAGAACCACCGAAGCCATCTAAAAATTGTCCACGTCGTAATGGCTTTTTCGCGCATCCTGAACCAAGTATTTGTAACATCTTCTACAATTGCATTGAAGGAGAAGCGATAGAAATTAAATGTACAAACGGTTTACATTTTGATGAATACAGTGGAACCTGTGTTTGGCCCGATGCAGCGGGACGTGAAGGTTGCGAATCCAAAGAAAGTAAGAATTGACTTCATTGTTGGCTATACTTCTATAGTACTTCACTGATCTGAAAGACCGACAATCGTGTCAGTTTTAATTAGTGTACGAAATTAACAAATTATTATGTATATTGTAGATAAGTTAAAGGATGGCTTTGAATGTCCAAAAGGTTCTCAAACAGATGCAAATGGTCAACTTGTAGTTCATCCAAAATATGCTCATCCTACCGATTGCCAAAGATTTTATGTTTGTTTGAATGGACAAGAACCAAGAGACTTAGGCTGCCAAGTAGGTGAAGTCTACAATGAAGAATCACAAAGATGCGACGCTCCAGAAAATGTACCCGGATGGTAAGTCTACTTACTCACTTATTCGGCGTAAATATAATATTTCTTTCTATCTTTAGCGAGGACTGGTACAAGGATGAACCAAGCAAGCCGCCAACGAAGAAAGTATAGTTTCATTGAATCACTAATTGCTTCTTTTTCATTTCGGCACTGTTCTTAAATTTCTTTCGAGATACCGTTTCTCATACTCCTGCAAAATCTTTGTTTCAATTGTTATCGTCGCAATTTATTTTTCCTAAAGTTTTCTCTTACTTTCACTATCTCTATTTTAAATCGTTCTAGATATATTTCTTTTTTTTACGGTTTTTTATGTCATACTGTGTGATTCGTGTAAATATTACAATGATAGATATTTATTTACACTATAAGCGATTTTGTTAAATAACATCCTAAATTTAAACATGTGTGTTATGTAATAATAAAGGTACGTTTTATATAAAAAACCAAGGCGTTTTATTAACAAAAATAGCCACGTAGCATAGCTTCACATATCTGCTATATACTTAAGTGAAAGTGTTGGTTTGACCTTTATATTTCTTTCTTGTCAATCGGTGTGCTATTAGATAACTACTCAACATTAGCGTGAAATATTAACATTGTGATAGAAGAAAGTTATGTAAATAACTAGAATTATACTTTCTCCATTATTTTTCATTAAAAAACAAAGTAATAATGAATACTGAAAATAAGTGTAAAAAGCAAGTAATTATCTGACTATTTTAAGTTGTTATTCAACTTAAGAGAATAATAAAACAAAAAAGATTGTTCAGTAGGATAGATAGAGTAGATAGTAGTAGGATAACGTATATCGTAACTTTTACTGATATCTAACTCATGTTGATAAGGGAAGATCAGCAACTTGTAAACGCAGATTTCGATGAAAGTTTAGATATAGGCTGAAAAAGTAGGTACCTTGATACTTAAATCGGTCGAATTGCCTGCTTTTTCTCATATTCTTGTAATTATCTTGGAACCGATAACAGATGTTTTCCTCAATATAATTTGAAGTGTATTATTTACTAAATTAAGAAAACAAATTATACACCCTCACTTTTGGGTATTCGGTCTTCTATCTTTTCGAAAATAATGTGTTTGTTGTAATATGTAATACACTTCAAATCATATTGTAAAATGTAATATACAGGAGCACAGTTACTGACTATTTAAATCAAAGGTTACCACGTCGTTGGATTGGTACTAATGACATCCTCAGGTGGTCGGCTCGTTCGCCGCCCGTTAAATTTTTTCTTGTGAGGTTACTTGAAAGCTGAAGTCTACAAGGAACCAATAACAGATATGGGCGATCTTTATAATAAAATGTATGCAAATATTCAAAAAATTATTAGAAATACATTGTTACATGTTTGCGTAAGAGGACTAATAACGCGATATACCTTATGTAGCAATCAAGAAGACAACAATTTTGAATATCTTTGTTAGTTATATTCGATCCATTTAGAGAATTATAAAAAATTAAGACAAAAATTCTTCGAACACGAATATCTACGAAACCGTTAAATTTTTGAAACTAACACAAATAATAAGATTTGTAAAATCTTATTATTTGTAAAAATAAATTTTTCCTTGACGATTAGTTACATTCATTATCGTGTTGCTCAAGCAGTAAGCGCCGTATTTTATATTATGTATTTATTAGTTATTTGTACTATTTTTCGCTTGAATTGTTTGAGATACATACAAAATTATTAGTAGTATTTTTTAGTTATTTTTACAAAAAATGCAAATAAATATATTTTTGAATGTTTCTGTTCTAGTTGGGTGTATAGTTTGTTTTCTTAATTTAATAATTACAAGAATATGAAAACAAAGCAAACTTCTGAAGAGTGCTGTATCTGTCTGTTTCTATAGTTTATTGGATTACTTCCTAAGATACCAAATAAATGCACTATAATTGTCTTAAAATGTTTTGCTTGAAAAGTATTTTCACAAAATACTTAAATGTTGCAATTTGCATTGCTTTTTTATTGTTTTAAGAGGTAGTTCATTATTATGTAACTTGTGAAATATACTACTTTATTAACAAAAATCGCTCTAAAATTGAATTCATGTTTTTTTGCAAATTCATTACTGTATATTCCAATGTGTGTCAACAGCATATTGAGCACTGCTGTTCAAATCATTTTTAAACTTGTTCAATCAGTTACACTATCAAAAAGTGTATTAAAGTTGCCCAAAACCAGCGAATAACTCTGTTTTGTCATTTAAGTCACATCTATTCAGTTAAACAATTAAAGAATACATTCAAGGGAAGTTGGGTTTTATATTCAACTGTATGTTACTAGTTGATACTTCACTAGCTCATCATTCTATATATACATCTATTCAGAAATGTGTAGGTTGACAGTGGTATATATTTACTCTATTTCTTACTAATTAATTTTTTTTGTTTTTACATGTTAGGCTGAATTCACAGTAGATGTATTTTGTTTTTCAATTGAGAACTACGCGGTGAATAAAAAAGTATGTACACTTTAGACAATAGGGACTATTTCGTGTTATTCTCTCTGTAATATTAAGTTAAATTAAGGTAAGAATTCAAACATCAAAAAGACGCGCTACGTTGATGACCTCAAGAGTGTCTTGTTGACGAAGGTGTTGTTTTTGAAAGATTGTTTATGTTAAGTTTGCGTTTAACTTAATCTAGAAGATTTTCCTTAGCACGTTCAACTTCAGTCCTTTTTTCAATGCACCTAGTCTTAACGAAATTTTTTAATATTTTTTGTTTACTCCTAAACTCTCATAAGAAAACATGTGTATCAATAAAAGTAATATCTGGCATCTCATTTCGACATATCACTTTCGGAAGTATCTATTTCTCTTGAATCGTTGTTGAAACGCGGGGGGAGGAAGGGGGAGCGGTATACTAAAGCTGTACAACATATGTCTTAAGCAACGGCAAATATAAACATAAATATTCAACACCAAATTATTTTTTCTTGCATACTGAGATAGCTACACTGTTCGAATAAGTGACGAGCATACTCTGTATAATCTGAGCATGGAAACCGAAGCGGGTAGAAGAACCCGCTTCTACCCGCTTCGACCCTTCTTACTGTGGTGCAAAGTAGTTGTACTTTGTGCGTAATGGAAGGCCGTCTGCGTTACCTCAGCGAGCTTTAGCGAGAAATGGTTGTAGGTATGCACATGGTAGGTGTTTCCCGGGAGGGCCCTGCGTGACTGCAGCAAGCGACGACCATGGCCTTGTGTTTAGCATTATAGCGTCGCGTATGTACTCCTTAAGACGAATTGGAGCTGTTTGACCAGCAGAAACGAAAAGCGTAGTCACTACGCGAACTGTACGGATGCGTTTGCTACAGAGTGGACTGCGAGCGCGTCGTGCGGTGCCAATCCGTCGAGGTAAAACATCGATGGATTTCCGAATGGAGGCACATTTTGTTTTCCGACGAATCTAAATTCGAACTGAGCGTCTGTGACACGCGAATTTTGGATCATTGGACACGTGGTGAGCATAAACTCGAGCAATTCATTCAACCATGCCATATTATCGATTATATATGGTGGACGTACATGTCTGCTGCATGTACAGCAGACGTTGACATTTCATCGATACACAGATGAAGTGCTACGGCCCGCTGTGCTTCACTACGTTCGACGGCGCCCACATCTGCTATACATGCACGACAACGCCTGACCGCACGTTGCGCGTGTTGTATAGATCTTTGTGGAAGAGCACCATAGGAGCCATGTGGGTACCATGGCTGTCATCGGTTGGATATTTTGACGTAATCCGGCTCCTCCGGCTAACGTTGAGAAACTATGGCAGCATGGTTGGCCATCCCTCCCGCTGCCATACGATTTTAGATTATATTTAGCTGACTTGCTACGTTTGGTATGGATCGGCATGTGTCCATAGCCTGAGAGAAAAGATAGTAAAACTAATATAAAATGGTAGACGAAATTAAGGAAGGAAGGATAATTAGGGAGAATGGAGGAAGGCAGGAAAGAAGGGAAGAATGGAAAGAAAACTGGAGAGAAAGAGTAACGAATTGGTTAGGAAGGGTAAAGCGATAAAGGAGGGAAATTTTTAATGAAATGTTTGAAGGAAGTGAGGAATGAATTGGTAAAGGATAAGAGATACAAGTGATGGTTTAGGAGTGGGACTTACAACTTGGGGAGGCGGGAGAGTGTTTGGCAATTGATTTGTTAAACCAGAATTCCTACAAACTGAGCATGTGAGCGGGGTATAGGCTAACGCCTCGGTACCCGCCGTACAATATATACAAATATCAATCGGATGCCATACGACTTATTGACTCCATGACTTATCGTGTAGCACAGATACGCGCTACTAGCGGGGGATACTTCCGTTATTGATGCATGTCCTCCCAGCAAAACTGTACCGCTCTCCAAGTGAGGGTAAGTTACGCTACGTTACTACTACTTCTATACAAATTGTCATTGCGTTAGAATCACACGTTCAAATTATACAGTATGTGGTCGTCACTTTTTTTCAACAGTATTGATTAAATAGAATGATATAGATAAACATAATTTTACCCAAGATCAAAATTAATAAATAAAAAAATAGTGTATGTTATTTTCATTAATTTTCAAAGATAGTATGTATTTCAAAATTATCGGGTATTTTTCTACTATTCTTGCAATAGTATATGAAGCTTAAAATTCCTTTCATTGCAAACATGATAGTTAAGGAATTTTGTCAATTAAACTGAAACTATGTAAGTTTATTTATAACATGTACAATTTTTAAGTAGGTATTTAATGTTTAAAATAATGACAATATTTAAAAGATAATTAACTATCTATTTGTGTTTCAGATACATATTTTGATAATAATATTAAATGAATTGTGCATAATTACTGCAAGTAATTCCAACAACATTCATAACAACTTTATTCTCTAATGAGAATATAGAAAACAAGATACAGGTTTGTTTAAATTAGATGAATTATTCTTAAGAACTAGTAAAACTGATATATAGATGATATTCTTCAATCCAAACTTCAGGACTTATAACAAGAAAAAAAGTCATTATGTTTTCTTCTGTTGGGAGGTATAATTTTTATTTAAATTTTCTTAAGGTACTGTTTATGCAGAATTTAAATATCGACTTTGGTTTACACTTTCCATTTTTTAAGTTAAATAACTCCTAATTTAAGCTTCTATTATGGAGTGTCAGTCGGCTTTGATATATGCGAATGTCTTTATCCTCCCTATTTATTTTTTTTATTATTATTTTCTTTTATTTGTGGTGGTTCCTTAGTTGTAGTGACTTCGTAAGCTGTATTACTTGTTTGGCTATCACTGCAACTCTCACAGTGTAGAATTGTGTGTGTAAATTCTCTTCAAATGGCTTTGTGACAGCATCATATCGCCTTCTATAATGCCGCGCTGTTAATCACTTTGCTCCCAACAGCGAACGGTAAGTCGATCCGGATTTCAACCCTCTGAAAAAGTGACACCGTCCCTCCAGAAAATCGAAACCCGGCTCCTATCGTCCTGCCACAACAATAGCCAGCCGCCTAACCACTACGGTTATCGACATGTTTCCTCCTGTATTCTCTTATCATTTTACTGTGAGTCGTAGGTAAGTAGTACAGTTTTTAGTTAGTTTCTTATAGATTGTCATCTTAAAAAGCCTGCGAATTTGAGAAATTGTTTAGTCTTCTTAACACATCGAAACTCATTAAAATATGTGAGTCGCCAGTCGATTTTTGCGTTCTTCTTGTAACCCCGAAATATAAAGGGAACAACAAAGTACGATCTAAGATTTACTTGGATCGACTTATGTTGTTAAATGGAAGGCACCTATTATTGACAATATTATTAGTCTTCATCCATCAAACCTAGGCCAAAATTTATAGTTAATGCCTAAGGTTGAGTCGATGCTTGAGCACGCTAGGTTGACATAAATGTTATTACAAATGTGTCGAAATCGCATACTCAAGCATCGGCACAAGCATAACTATAAATTTGGCCCTTATGTACTATTCCCAAGTGGCGGCCTCTGGTGTCCAGCGTACTTCCCACTCAAAACGACTGCGAACGCCAGCAAAAACCCCAAATATAGCCAGCCATAATACTCAGTCGGGAAAAAAAACCGTCAAATACCCAATATGACCTCGAATACCGCTTCCACATCTACAAAGTTAGCAGACGCCAACACTTCTCACCTGTTGCTCGCTCTGCAAGACTTATTAGTGCAACTTGAAAATATCACAAAAGCGTTGACTAAGCTGATTCCAAGCGAAAATTCAAACAACTATTATGGGCGTCAAACCTACTAAAGTTCCTCCTAAAATCTCTCTGATGGCCTGAAATGCAGATGGGGTTAAAGAAAAGTCTGGAGAGTTGAACCACTTTGTTTTAGAACACGAACTAGATATCATTATGATCGGCGAAACCTGGTTTCGCCCAGAGATAAATTTAAGTGTAGTAAGGTTCACCGCGCGAATCGTCTTTCTGGTCGTCGTGGAGGAGTAGCTATAGATGTGAAAAAACATCTTGAGCACACACTGTTATCCCACTTTCCGGCCTCCGCTTCGGCGTTGGTTGCCGGTGACCTAAATGCAAAACATCGATTGTGGGGGTGCCGAGCATCGAACGAATATGGTAGGCGATTATACAGAGTGAGTCACGACTATTCCCTCGGTCTCTTGTGTCTAAACACTAAAAGATATCAGTTTCAAATTTTAGTCAAATATGTAGGACAATAAGGAGCACATTTTAAAATTATTTGCAAGTATACAGGGTGATTAGAAAAAGTACAGCATATTAAAGTTGGGTTATTTTCAGTAGAACATCCTATATTGTATACCATTTTTGGATTCTACGTCATAAATTACGATAACTTTGTTGATAGTTCCCTATACCTATCTGCTGCCAATATCGAGAAAATTTGATTTTTATGAAAATGTCGGCTTTCGCGAAAAAATTAAAAATAGGAAAACTGTATGACTTGGACGATTTACATCACACATTATATCTAAATTTAACGATTAAAATGTTATTAACGAAATTCTTCAAAAACGCTCTAAAGTTGATGCTTTTTCACATCTAAATAGGCCATGTTTTCTAATTGTGTGTGGATAATTATATTCCTTGTAAGTTGTATTGTAATGATAAATAAAGCTGGAAATTATGTTGAAGTAATTTGAATATCAGTTTAATACATTATTAAAGAGTAAGACAAAGTTCAAATGAATCATTCAAGTAATTGAAAATTCGTCGCGTATTTGAATATTATTTGTTTGAATTGAATGAATATTTGACTATTTGAATATCAAAATGTCGAAAACTCCCATCTTGTTTATAATATATTGATATATTTGCACGTTGATAAGTTATGCTATTAGAATTGAAAATAAATAGTAAGTAACCGATATCATAAACAAATTAATAAAATTACAAATATTAGACAAAAAATAGATACCTACGTAAATAAGATACAAAATTGTCAACCACATTCAAATTTAACATATTCGGTTGAAATAAATCTCCAAAAAATGTCTACTTTGTGAAAGTTGAATTGTGAATAAATATAAATAAATTATCTAATGAAATAGGTTACAGTAGATATTCACATTGATTGACCATCTTATTGTATGCATAATGTTGTAGGTAAAAGAAGAATCTTCTTCCTGGAGTGATTGAATGAAATACATTTTTTTTTAATGTGGTGGGTGCTTAGTTGGAGTGACTCCGTAAACTGTATCGCTTGTCTGGCTATCATTGCAACTCTCGCGGTGTAGTTTTTGTGTGTGTATGTTGTGTTCAATTGGCTTTGTGCCAGCATCATATCGCCTTTTATGATGCCGCGCTGTTAATCACTTTGCTCCCAACAGCGAATGGCAAGTCGACCCGGGATTAAACTCTCTGAAAAAATGAATTGAATTGATAAAAATCGGTAACGCCCACACCACAACGCTTAATTAATTAATTCAGGACGCACGTTTCAGGAGCTAATAGATAGATTTTTATTTGTATCATACGAGACCACAGGTTTTGAAATAACGATATTTTTTATTTTAGTTTCATATCTTCGAGAATACTCCGGATCGGTGGAGTATTGTTTGTTTGTTTTATTCTTCATCTACTAAACGTAATAATTGTTAAAAGTATACGATTTATACGTAGGAATTAATGACAGTCGCAACTAGATCAACATATGCTAATTTTAAAGCAGCATGGCCTCCTATTTAGATGAAAAAAGCATCGGTTTTATGAGGTTTTTAGAGAATATCGTTAACATTTTAATCGTTAAATTTAGAGATAGACATCTTTATAGTTTTTGGTAGGGGGTTTAATATGCTTTCACATAAGATGGATAAATACAGGATGTTTCATTTAACTTAAAAGAGTTATTGATGGTTGAAAAAATATAAAGTATGAATTATTTTGCTTAATGTCATGTAGCTAGTATTAAAATACTCTATCGGTTGATTGAAAGCACACTTTGTCAAAATCACTTCTTACAAATGTAAATCGTCCAAGTCATATAGTTTTCTTGTTTTGAATTTTTTCGTGAAAGCCGACATTTTTATAAAAATCAAATTTTCTCGAAATTGGCAGCAGATAGGTATAGGGAACTATTAACAAAGTCATCCTAATTTATGACGTAGAATCCAAATATGCTATACAATATAGGGTGTTCCATTAAAAATAACCTAACTTTGATATGCTATACTTTTCTGAATCACCCTATATACTTGCAAATAATTTTAAAATGTGCTCCTTATCGTCCTACATATTTGACTACAATTTGAAACTCATATCTTTTAGCGTTTAGACACAAGAGACCGAGGGAATAGTCGTGACACCCTGTATAATTTCATCTCCTCCAACTCGGTTGCGGCTCACGCTCCCCTTTCCCTCCTCCCAACGAGCCGTCATTTTTCCTACCCGGCGCTGTGCCGGATATTCTTGACTTGACCATCTCCAAGCATCTCCCCTCTTCTGTTCAAGTGGAGACCGTTACACACATTTTCGTCCATATCGGGGGTGATATTCACACCCTTGAGTCCGCTCTCCGGAGGCAAACAGATTCGCCCTAATTTGAGGCAGCGATTAGGGAACTTCTAACACTCCCTGTAAGTACGCCGGAAACTGGAGATCAAGTAGAGGTTGAAGCGCGAGATATAACTAACCGCATATCGGCCTGCCAAAAAAGACGCTCGCCTTTTCTGAACCTAGACCAGATCGATCACTTCCCAATCGCATAAGAGCACTCATACGTGACAAGCGACGAGCGAAAAAGAATACAGAGAGGAGAAATGGTGGGAGAAGGCCTCCTCCCTTGCTCTTGATAACGGCTCATTTTGAAAGATGGCTCGGGCACTTAAACTCATAACTTATAACGCCCTCTCGAAGTTCCCTGATTCTTTGCTCGACAGACTGGTGAGACTAATCAATTCCATCCTTCGCTTAGAATATTTCCCCAAGATCTGTAAATTTGTTCATGTAGTGACCATCCCGAAATCTGGTAAGAATCCTCGATTCCTCCAGAATTATCGTCCCATTGCGCTCATCTCGTGCTTAGCCAAAATAGTTGAAGCTGTTGTCCTGGGTAGATTAAAGAAAAAAATCTTTGTCAACGACATTATTCAGGACGAACAATTCAGGTTCCGCGAAGGATTATGTTCCAACTGCTCAGGATTACTGAGGCTATCCGTAACTCCATCGAGGCTTGTGAGATTCTGGGAGCGGTTTCTTTGGATATTGAAAGGGCCTTCGATACTGTATGGCATAATGGGCTGATTCATAAAATCCGCAGGAATCAACCCACGCTTGATACGTGTCCCCTCATCGTTTTTGTCTGGCCGCAAGAGTCGAATAAGCTATTTCCACCCCTAAGCAAATAGCCGCCGGTGTCCCACAGGAATCCCTTCTCGCTTCAACGTTGTTCTTGATATACATGGCAGATCTACTTAAAATCCCTCAGGTGCAATTAGCAATATATGCAGATGATACGGCCTTATACACTTTATCTCGCAGTGGGGAGATCTTGTGCAGGCGTCTGCAGGCACAAGTTGATGCCATAGTTGAATGGGGATCCAACTGGAGGTTAAAGCTAAATGAAACCAAATGTATAGCCATCAGGTTCACAAATACGCGTAGGCTGCCTCCGGAGAATATCTGTGTAGGGGATGTCAAGCTACTTTGGAGCCAATCAGTCGTATATTTGGGAGTTATCTTGAATCGGCGGCTTACTTTTCAGCAGCATGTGAAAAAAATATCAGAGAGATTTCTGGCAGCAACATCAGCATTATTCCCATTCCTTTGCTCCTGGAGTACTTTATCCTCGAAGTTGAAAGATTTGATCTACATCTCTTTCTTGCGTCCCATAATTTCATATGGAGCCCTTTGTTGGTCTCTAGCGAAGATAAACCTACAGAAGCTAGAGGTTCTTAAAAATAAGATCCTTCGGTTGCTGGTTGGAGCTCCTTGGTTCATAAGGAATGAACAACTCCGAGTTGACTGAAAAATCCCATCCCTTAAGGACCATGTGTCAACTTTGACCACCCGACCGACCACCGCCCAGCGTAAGAGTCAACAGAGTGCTGAACATTGACAATCCATAGAAAGTCTACACTTACGAAGATCACAACGTCTTAGCAATCGCAGACTCCGGGACTGAGGGACCCCAGCCACACAACCACACTTCAAGGGCCGGATGGGTCCAACAGGGAGATAAAAGAGCTAAAGAACTTTGCGTTCAACCCTGGACGAGAACAGAAGGACCACCGGCCTTATGTATCTTTCATACAGATTTTCATAGTCGTCTGATTTATGTTTTTTTATCTTTTTTTAAATCAATAGCTTCGGTTAGTGTATGTACATTCTTGTTTCAGTCGAGTACAAGTTTACTCACTATATCTTTTCACAAATGGTGAAAGAATTAAATGTTTAATAATATCAACACTTGTTTGTTAACATTATATAGCACAAACTATATCTTCATTTCAGATTTTGAAAATGATTTTACTTCAGTTACTTTTGGTTAATTTGGCAATAATTCCAATTGTATGTATATATTCTATGTATACAGGTGTCCCATCAAAAACGAAACAAATGAATTTCGCTAAACGGTTCGCAAAACGGCTACAAATTTACTTTGTAGGGGAACACGCGTACGTTATAAATACCCAATCTCCGCAAAAATTATTGTGTGGGCTGAAATTTTTGGTGATAAAATTGTTGGATTTGAATTATTACACTATTACGCATTACTTCACGCATAATTATCGGCACATATGATTGGCGAATATGAGTAATTAAGGATGCGTGAAGTTGTTTGCAGTCTTCCGGGCACACTTTTCCATCGTAATGTAAGTCCGAATTAGAATATAATAGGTACGGTCGTTGCTTTCTTATGAATTTTACCACAAAAGTCCTGCGATCCAAATGATATCCCTCAAGTGAAAGTTATTCTATCTATCCAACTATCAAACTTATTTGGCTCGCCGTTAGTGAACTTCAAAAGAAATAAAAATCGAAAACTCATTGATGGGAAAATTAAGATGTAGTGGTTCTCTTATTTATTCCAGTACCTCGAGACCAAGACCATAAATAATATTTTTACGTGATGGTCTTGCACCAAATCAACGAGGAATATTTTTGGCTGGCTGTTTGGTGACCTTGTAAAACCGTCGATGGGTTAATTAAAAGTTTCTGATGCATTTAGAAAATTATAATAATAGAAGTTCCAAACAAAATTTTTACTTACCGCGATTAATTTATGAATTCATGTGGAGCGTATATAATCTATTATTTTGAGTATATAATAAATTGCAAATCTTTACATAATAATGTCGATATAGATATAAAGAACTAAAAAGATTTTTAGTTATTTCCGATGACGTCAGAACCAAGTACTTGTATTGCGACCAAACTTCTACATCTGCCCAAAATATATAAGGATGTATAGGTTGTTAAAGACATACAAATAAAAATTATACAACAAATCCGTTGTGAACAATGCAACAATGTTAACACCGACATGATTTTCATTTTTTATTTCATTTAAAGGTCGCAAATGGTCAACCAAATGATGTGATGCAAGGTCATCATCTACGGTTTTACCATTTTTTTTGGAGGCCACAAACGGCCAGCTCTATAAATTTTATTGTTGGGTAGAGGTCGCTTAAGAGAAATTAGAAAAGTGTCACGCAAGCAATAATTATTTCATTCACACATAACTACAAAATGGACAAAAATTATATTGACAAAAATATGAATTTTAACATACCAAATAGCACATGTGCAAAATAACACAGCATCGATTTTAATAATGTGTTTAAATATACTTGCTTTGCTTAGATTTACATCAGCTACTTTTATTAGCTGAATAAAATAAATCGTTAGATACTTACATGTATTACACAATAATTAATGTAATAATTATTTTTTCTCAGTTATTTGTAATATAAGTACCCTATTTTGCACGAAACAGATCGTTATTACGATTGTTTTCTTAATAAGGACCGCGCCTTCAGTTTCTTTCTTACCGAGAAATGAATATTCCATAGTTATGTCATACGAACTAAGTTCTGTTTAATGTATGATTAATTCACTCCTTTGAAAGTTATATAGAGTAACGCTCGATTGTGCACTACATGAATTCTAAATATCGGAGAGAGAAGAAATGATAATTTCTAGCGGAATATATTTCAGTAAAGAATCGGCATTCCTATTGCTATCGAAGGAGACGAACAAGTATGCACATATAATAAATGCGTTGTGGTCGAAGGGTAAAAGTGTTTCTGTGTGACTTTCCTCGAGGTGACTTTTAAATTCACGTTTCCCCGTCTAGTGCACTGGTTTTGTGAAAATATTTTCAACTTTGCGCGCACACAATCTTTCTTCGCTTGTATTTGTTAGATATTAAACTAAAAATGTTGTGGTTTGTTTTTTTATTATTTTCTACTGGTATTATTAAAGGTAAGATATAATATTTACAATAAATACCTATTAAGTAGTTATTTTGATTAGTTGTTCCTAAATACTTTTAACTTTACAAAAAAGTAATACTCATTTTGGTATATCAAATAAAAGCTGCATAACCTGTTTCTGAATGACGAAAAGTTACAAAAACAAATTTATTGACACACTTTTGCTTGAATTTGTTGTTATACGAGTGTGATATACTACTATTATTTTTATCTACTAAGTTTTTTATTGATATGTACATATATATAATATACTGATATCACATTCACATTGAATTTTGTTAGATATAAATATTATAATCAGGTATACATCGTGTTAATAAAAAAATTACGTTATGATAACTGCAAGTGCCAATGGGGCTGAACTAGGACCACGATTTAAACTAATCTTCTAGTTTCAAAACGTGTATTTCATCAAAGTTATGTTATGTTAGGTGGACTTTCTTAATTTTGATTGAGTTTTCGAAAATCACCCTAATATTTCTTATTATATATAAGCGGTTGCAGTAAATTTGGTGGCCTGTCCCGTGTAAAATGTTAAATTTAATAAAGCTTAATTGGTGTTTAATATTGTATCAATAATTAGTAGTTCTAACGATATATATGCTTTCATGTCTACGGATGAGATACAAACTTAAAACCATTAAACCTGCAGTTAGATTGAAACATTCTTTCTAGAAGAATACAACAGAACACAAAATGCAACATTTTTTAACCCTCATGTCCTTTTCATGCATCGATGCGGGCAAAAGGCAGAAATTTGAAGAAATGAAAGTGTACCTAAGTTTTGTCACAATCGGCGGTAGGTATGTTTTACTTTTCAAAGCACAAAGGTTAGCAGCATATTGGTTACTTATCGCCTACTTGTGTTAATGTTGCATAGATGTTTCTTCACTAAACTTTGTGCGACTGAAAGCACAGTCACTGCTGGATATGCTATTTAATAATATTGAAGCAATGAAATTTGAATCTGGATGCAATGAAACAAAAATTATAAAACAGGACACATTACTTATAAATTAAATCCTGAAGTAGTATTTATTGTTGCCATATTTCTATGATTAGAGAAGCCTTTGCGTATCTGCACTAATAAAATTTTGCCCTTCACTTTTGAATGATAAATTTGGACATTTTACTTGGATTGGGAATTTCTAAAATACACTTTCATGTCAAAATCAATTTAACATTATTTAGTTATTTTCAATTTGCCTAAATATACCTATTTGGTGATTTTTTATTCAACGATTATAATTATCAATTACATAAAATAGATGAGATAAAATAGAATTAGATAAAATAGATAGACAGGTACAAGATAACTTAAACACTACTATTTTGATAGCCTATACATTCCGAACTATTTTCTCACGGTTTTGGAATGCATGATGTAACACTTCTTTCACCGATAAAATAAATTCTATAACATCTAGAAGTATAATTAATATTACTATGCACAAGCAGTTTTACTTGTAACTTATTATGTATACTGCTCCTTCGGTCTACTTAATTTTTGTATTAATGACTCCGCATTTTCAGGTTATCATGCTCAGAAATTTACATGCCCGGAACGAACTGGTTTCTTTCCCGATCTAGAAGAATGTGATCTTTATTATATTTGCTCGAAAGGTGATTATGAGCAGAGGTTGTGTCCAGATGGGTTAGTTTTCGATGACAGTGATCCTAATAAAGAACGCTGTGATATACCCGCCAATATAGACTGCGGTGACAGAACAGTGTTACGTAAGTATTACCGAGTTAAGTTGCTAAATATCTTCGAATTGTAACTTTCTTAGTGTTATACTTTAGATACACACAGAATAAATACAAGTACTAAATATAGTAGTGCAGTAAGTTATTTAAGTAAATTAATGTATAAAATATGTATATTAAAATGTTTGTGTACTAAGTTAATACAGGCCATGCACAGTTACCCAAAAAGTAATGTTCCTTCTTACGTTTTTAAGCTTGATTAATTTTAAACAAAATTCTATCTAACCCGAAGAAATATGTGCGAGTTTAATAGAACTTCGCATATAAATTCTAATTTAAATTATTACAAGACAAACTAGCCCTGTTTTGTTTATGTTTTATTGCTTTTAAAAGTTTATGAAGAGACATTATTTTTGAGTGGCTATATATGCCTTTATATCATCTAAAAATATAGAAAATTTAGTACCCACTTAACATCCTGGACTGTAAGTTGAGTATTGTTTGAAGAAAGATGATAAGAATACAGTGAATAGCTCATCAATGTAGGTACTTATAAGTCATAAAATGAATACACTTATACAGAGGGTCCATTTAATTATTATTATGTCCTCATTTTTTCGAAATATCTCCATTAATATTAATTTGAGGTCATATGTGGTTTACTATTTTTCTATTCAGAACTTATTGATCTTTTAGAATTTGATAAAAAAAATACCATATGCTATTTGAAAAAAAAAGGTTGACCTTGCTATGACCTTTGCGTTTTTCTTTATAGTGACAACAGTAGTGCCATCGAATGAGCTCCTTCATATAGTTAAACTTTTGTCTAACACTTTTCTTCATAACACTAATTGTTTCGAAGATATTACAGTGTTACACTTTAAATGGACCATCCTGTATACAGGATGTAGCACCTAAGATGCCTCGGTCCGTAGCTCCTTTATCATACATTATATCGAAAAAAGTGTAAGAGCAAAATTGTCCACAATTACAATCACCATGTTTCTAAAATATTTTTGGTCATCAGTGGCATAATACAATTTTTGACCGAACCTGTAGAAATTAATCCATCAACGACCGTTAATTACCGTTATTGACATATGACTATCGAAAAGTATTTCCGAAGAAATTGAGAGACAATTGCGAATCATCTATAAAAAGCAATGCGATAGCAACAAACTTCCTCTTTTTACACAGATTGTTGAACAGAACGTTTACTCTCCGTCAAATGTATTAAATAGCCACGGTACACCGTTGGGCCCAAATAAACGATTATCTTCGATTAAAAAGTACTTTAAACATCAAAATTTTCACCTAATTTTAATTACCCTTACGAAGAGGACGTCGTCCATCCACCATCCATCTAGGCGCGCGAAGACAGAAGCTTGTTTTTTTAAGAATATTTTAAAATATACAGGAAGTCTCATTTAAAAATATGTTTTTATATTTTATTTAAATATACACTGCCTGGTCAAAAAGATCTCCATACAGGCCGCAGCACTTTAAATCAACGGGTCTTGTTTACTGAGATAATATATTTATAACCATTCCGTACATAATTCTAACGTGCCATCGAAAAAAAACATAATTGGTGTAGGCTATGTAAATGTATTTGATCGTTGCTTTAGCCACTACCACATAATGACATTTATTGTTTGACATTTTATTGTAACCAAAGTTTATAAACTAAAAGATGCGGCAATATTAAAGGGGGTGATTGCCCAGGTTATTTTATACAATAAAGTTCCTATAAACATAGGTCCGCAAATGCTTCGTTACCGATCTACAGCGTGTTGAAGTTTAATTTAAAGAAAGCGGTAAAAATTAGATTTTTCCAAAACGACTTGAGATATAATGACATTTTAGGCGTGTTAATAGCTGTAGGAGACATACTTTGCAATACAACACGATGTTTTAGTCGTACTAGTGGCGCGCGTATTGGCACGTCACAGGTTATGTTCTCTAAAAATAAAAATATCTTTTTATTCTTTGTTCAATTGTGAAGAAAAAAGCTCTCTTAACTTTTTATCGTACGACGTACCGTTTTTTAGTAAAAAAAAAAAACATTTTGAAAAATAGCTTGTGACGTGCCAATATGCGCGCCACTGGTACGACTGAAACATCGTATTGTACCGCAAAGTATGTGTCTCCCACAGCTATTAACACGCCTAAAATTTCATTATGATACTTCAAGCCGTTTTGGAAAAATCTAATTTTTACTGTTTTTTTTAAATTAAACTTCAACACGCTGTAGATCGATAACGAAGCGTTTACGAACCTATGTTTATAGAAACTTTTTTGTAACGTGCCATCGAAAAAAAACATAATTGGTGTAGGCTATGTAAATGTATTTGATCGTTGCTTTAGCCACTACCACATAATGACATTTATTATTTGACATTTTATTGTAACCAAAGTTTATAACCCCAAATTAAATGTCAAGGAATAAATGTCATTATGTGAAAGTGGCTAAAGTAACAATCCATTCACATAGCCTACTCTAATTACGATTTTTTTCGATGTGTCTATATTATTATAACACATGGATAAACTGCTTGGTATTACAAATATGATATTTTATTAATAGTTGTGCGTAGGTTTTCACGACCGCTGTTTACGGCGTTAAAGTTTTCCGAATGTTGTCACCCCGATAAATTTACACTTAAGGCTTCGCTGATCATGCTATCAGCTTGTTCAGAAGGTTTCTAAAGACCAACGTTATTGACTTCTGTTTCTCGTGATATATCTTATTTCTTCCTCGCTTTGCTGATTCGTGACGGTTACAGTTCGATAAGCTGCATCCATTTCCATATTGTGGTTACATCGATCATCTCGCAAAGTTATTCGCTAGATGTTGCTCAGTTAGTACCCATATTTTCGGTTGAAGTTACTTGGGTTTTGCAACGACTTTGACGATGCCACAACTACAAAGTGCTATCAGAGATTAATACGAGAATCCCTGGAAATTATGAAGAATCCGAGTAATATAGAAAAAATGGATACAAACTGAACAACACCCGGCGAATAACTTTACGAGATCGTCGACATAATCTGTTAAATATTTGTAAATATTGCTCTGCTTGCGTCACAATTGCATATATTTTTGTTAACATGCTTTTATCAGAAATATTTTAATATGTGCTCACTTTCGGTACTTTCTTTAGGTACTGTACCCCCATTCAAAATTGCATATCACATTAAATATTGCCAAGCGTTATTTCTAGATGATTTACATCAATGTGTACCTACTTGCCTTTTTTCCCGAGTATTCATCAATGTTCGTGTAATCTACTAGATTTCCTTTCTGTATTTTAATTTGGTAACGTCTTTACCTCAATTGAATATCTTCTTACCTTGCAATATATCTATCGCGAAACTTGATAGACGCGCCGACGTGCCAAAATATATGCATTTCCTATCAAATTGAGTATCTTTTTGTGCATTTATTTCTTGTTTCTCCGCAATGAAATTCTCCCACACGAGGAATCAAAGATTTAGCTTGGCGGAACCGTCGTTAGATTCGTCGCCGTTACTATAATCTTCAAAGAGGTATGGATGTTTAAAGTACAGGACTGCAAGACTAGTAAACCGACCAAAACAAGTGTGGAGAATGTGTATATATTCAGTGTTTTATGTTATTTTCTATGTTGTACTAATGTGTAAGGGGTGCTAGTTGTAGCGGCTTCTTATTGTATTGTGTGTTTGACTATAACTCTTGCTGCGTAGTTTGTGTGTGTGTAAATATATTCAATGGCTTTGTAATAGCACTATTTTGCCGTTTATAATGGAGAAACCCTGTAAATGTTCGGGTATTTTCCTTTATGAATTTATCTAGCGCGGTCTCTTAGTAGCCTAGTAAAAAAATCATTAAAATAATGAAACAATGATAATGTTAAAGTATGTTAGAAAGTTAGTGATTCAATACTTCACAGTAGCGTCTATCGAGTTATTTTGTGTAAGAATTATTATTCTTTCAGAGGAACCAAAACCAAGTCCAGGATGTCCCAGAGCTAACGGTTATTATCGTCACACTGATCCACTAGCTTGCGATAAATTCTTTAATTGTGTCGATGGTGTTCCACACGAGCTTTCATGTCCTCCGGGCCTAATCTACGATGACATTGCTAGTACGTGTGCTTGGATAACAGACACCAATAGGAAAGATTGCAAAAAGCCGAGAAAAGGTAATCCTGGATTGTAGACATTAACATACTACTATAATAAATATTGCACTGATTCAAGATGCGTTGGAAGATGGATTTGTATGTCCCGATGATGCTATAATGGGACCAGATGGAAGAAAATTACCGCACCCGACATATCCTCATCCGGATGATTGTCAGAAATTTTATATTTGTAGAAACGGTGTAATGCCTCAGAAAGGATCTTGCTCTGGTGGCAAAGTTTACAATGTTGATTTGTTAACTTGTGATGATCCTGCTAATGTCCCAGGATGGTAAAGTGTAAAGTTTGATGTATTCGATATTTAGTAACTATTTTCTGTTACAGTGAGGACTACTTTAAGGGAAAGAATTAAAATGCCATAAATTAATTTTTAGAATTTAGAACATAAGTTGTGCTAGTAAGTTACATTTAAATATACAATTTTAATGTAATCATATTGCTTTTTTTGGTATAGTTGTCGTTGTTCATCGACTTATGTATAATTCTACGGAAGAGTACTTAATGATTACGAATATATGTATTAAAATTTTAAATCAAATTAATTTATGTTATGTATAGCTTTAATATACAAAGTATAACATACTAAATTGGAGTTAGCAACAATATTCGATCCAGGAACTGACATAAATACGAAAAAAAAGAATTATTTGGAAAGTAATGAAAAAACGAGTATTTATTTGCGTTACAGTTAAGCTACCCCTCATGCAAGACTAGTGAATTCGATAAAGTTTACAAGGCGCATGTAAAATGCCGAACACAAGGAAAACTTGCTTGTAGCGAAACAGATTAAAATGTATTTTCACAAGATAGAAAATTCATAAACGTTTCTCGTTTTTTTTTTAAATTTGTATATACGAGCAGGTACATTATTACTTATGTACAATACTGTGCAATAAAATCTGGGACAAACATATTAAAGTTGTGTAGTTAAGGTCTCATACTCATGGAATGTCAATAGACTACTGTCATTTTTTCTCCATAAATTAACATTAAGCATTAGTTCATATTATATTATACACTAAAATGCCTTTAAATATGCCTCAACATTTAAATCAACTAATGAAAGCCCGCATTGAGTCCAAAATATTCAATATATTTTTCGCTTTATGTATTATCTTTATTCTGTTATTGCTTGTATTCTGTTACAAAAATAATGTATTAATATCGAATGTTACCTAAATTTTTGGTTTAAAATTCGCATAGACCTACTACTAAAAGAATTATGAGCATAGTTGTACAATCTTTTGATAATCTATAATGTGGCATATTCATGTATAACCTTTGAAATCTACTCAGACCATCTGAATATGCTATATGCAGTAAAATTTACTGTTTTAAGAAGCCATTCCCGAAATGTACCTACCTAACTGCGACAGTTTCTAAGTATGTGTATACTGATAAGCACTCACAACGACCAGTGGAATAATACTGAACAAGTGTGCTTTGATACGGACGCTCCAGTTTCCGTCAACGCAGTTCGCCCTTCCACGTTCTACGCACTGCACTGAAACTTGCTCCTCTTTGTCGAGTCTACTAATAATGATGGTCAATACCCAGAAACCTTCATAATCGAGACTCGGATCAGAATATCACGTAAGAAGCATATTCTTCCCAATTTAGCAACGTTTACTCAAACTTTTTATCTACATACCTTATTACCTTTGATAGTCTCTTGGTACTGGATGGTCTTTGATGGTCCAGGTGCTCTGTACTTAACCATGGTTACAATCTAATTAACACATGAAAAGCAATTTAATGTTAAAACAAGAATTATCTGTAGTAATACCATAAGAGCTTTGAATTTATCGATAATTTCACGAATGCTTGTTGCATAGCGACGAAGACGAGTGTCAATTTGACAAGCATTTAACTGTCAAATTGACACGAGTCGAAGTCGTTATGCAGGAAGTATGAGTGAAATTATCGATTTTAATTCTAAGCTCGTATGGTATTTGATTAGATTATTTTACTTAATACAAAATGAAATTTATCTAAACTCTTTATTTATTAATTCATGTATACATTACACGTTTTTTGACAGAACTTTAGAAATGTCTATACTTATTAACCGTATTTCCATAACAACGCCTAATTATTCTACTATGAAAATTATCGAAAAATTACCGCTGTAATTTCGAGTTGCTTCAGTAATACGCGAATCTGATTGGTTTATATTTGTATGTGTAAAATAATCAGTTATACACACACCTGATGTCTTTTTGACTCCAAAAAATTTTTCATACGCAATAAGCAGATAACTAGTCACAAGAGTAACACATTATTTTGGCAGACGACTTTATACTGATAGAAAACGTTAAATAATAAGTTTTTTTGTTAACTAAACGAACAATTTTGCTAAGGTAAGTGAATTTTATGCCTAAAATATCTAAGTTTAACATATCTATTAAATTGTTTAATGTAATATAAATATAGTGTATTATATAAAAAGAAAACATATATTAAACACTTTACACTAATAATTTAGAAAGCCACCCTCTCTTACATTAATTATTTATGTGTAAAAATGTAAATACTTTTATCGCTAAAACACCTTGTTCCTGCCTCTACTTCTTTCTTTTTCTTTCCTTTGAATCTTTTCTTCTTCGTCTAGTCCTTTCTTTCTTCTTTTCCTTCTCTCACTTTTCAATCTTATCCAAAATCTTATTTATATTCTCTCATCCGTCATTTTTCCAAAATCAATCCAGATCCTTGTTTCTATCAATTTTCAAACGTTTCTCTTTCTCCTGTCTCTCTAATTTTCAATCTTCTTCTCAAACTTTTGACTTTCTATTTTATTATTTTTTTTCTTCTATAAAAAAACCCTTTTTCTTTACTTGACTTTTCTCTTTTTATCAACTTTTCAAAAAAACACAAATCTCCACTTCTCTTGTTTTTTTCCGCACCTCCTTATCGTTTTTTATCATTATTATTTTTCAAATCCTAGTAACGTGTGTACGTTGTACGTGTAATTTTGACAATGTCATTCCTAAATTTTGACTCTAATGAATTTTGATGGAAATAATCGAAATGACATAACATGACAGTATGTTTTATTTTGAGATGGTGATAGAAAGGATATTTTTTTTTAATCGTCTTAAAAATAAAGCAAAAATATAAAAAATACGAAATCTCGACGTTTCGCCACTAATGTAAGTGACTTTCTTATGAGCAAAAAGTGGATAGCGTCAGAAGGTCTCAGTATGTCGACGTGTAAATCACGCAAGGAGCGAAAATCTTCTGACAAAAAAAAACTGATGTGCAGCAATATATGTAAAACTGGATAGTGAAGCGGATCAATGAGCAATGAAGCGTAACGGACGGACATCCAAATACTGGAGAGCTGCTAACAATCATCACATTTGAGATTCTTGGGATGTCTCTAGACTTCTATTGCTGCCTTTACCTCTCAGGGAAAGTAGGTTGTAACTTGCTTATAATAGATATTTGATTAAAACAAATTTTGTGGAATGTGTTGAGAAAATGTTAAGGTGTGTGTTAAAGAACGTGTTCTAATATACCGTTGAGGTGTTTTGATCCTAGTTTGAATTGAGCGTCCAATTTTTCCTATGTATACTGAACCACAATTATAGAGAATTTTATAAATGCCTTTTAGAAGAGAGGTAAGTGTCCTTGGACGAAACAATAATTTTTGAACTTTTATTGAACGGTTAGAGATACCATTGATATTTAGTTTGCCGCGAACATTAAGAAAGAGCAGGGATCCGTTTCTTGATGAATTTGGTGTCGGGGTGTTGATTACTAAGGAAATCTCAACCATATCTCAACCATGTTTTAGATTTTAAATGTTTATTTTCCAATGTCATGTTTTCACATGCCTCTATGAAAATACTAGCTACAACCAGAAAACTGAGAAAACCCATGGTGATATCAGAGATTTACCGGTAGTATTTTATCTGAAAGGTAAAGTACGTTGAAGTGAAGAATTTTTCGGGAACTTGGATAGGTCTGGGGATTGACTGTCTCGGATAACTGATGGATTATTTTAACGAAATCGGGAATGTGTTAAATATTGCTCGGAATGGCATATTCTGCTTACCGATTTTTGAAAGACAATACAATCGAGGTGGTTTAGATTCTGTGGGTACTAATCGTTTTTGTATATCTGAAGGATTGTCAAAGCATTTAGTTAATGAAGTGATTTGATGTTCAAATTTTGAAGTGGGATCACGCGACAAGGGAGTGTAACTATTATCTTGCAAAAGATCTGATGTTTTGACTAAGAACTGTGATGACACGGAGATAACTTGGGGCTGTATGTTTTACTTTAGACAAATTTGCTTTGCAGCATTTGGGACAGAGAAATTTTCTTTTCCGAAAAAATATTTCAATCGGCTTACAAGAAGCGTGGACATATAAGCGTACATATATAATAATAAATTCTATGCCTAACAGATTAAATATGCATAAATAATGTAGTAGAAACACAAGGTACAATTACCTGATATTAAATTAATAAAATTACTGCTTTTTTATTGTAATGAAATTGGCTGTTTTTGGATTTCTTTTTCGTTTTATTGAAGTGCAATGGCATAATTGGTTCGTATCATTTGTCAGTTTGACAATCAAACTTTGTTGTTTGTCGTGTTCAACTTAGTATGATGCAACGAAGTATTTTTAGAATAAATAGAAAAAGTGTTCCGTGGTTTTTGACGTGGACAGTACTTGGTGCCATGAATTCGTAAACTAGTGATTTAAAAACACTGTTGTTAATTTGAGAATAGTGAGTATAGCGGTGGCTTTAATTGTCAAATACGTTGACAAGTATTATTTAGAAAATGTTATTTCTATTAAATATTTACCTTCTGTGTATAAATCACCTGATGGGTGAGCACGGGGACGACGATTACGTTATTCTTTTGCCTGAGAACGGCTTTCCAAGAATGGATGAAGTGGCTGATACTGATGGGGTTCTTCGACAGTTTGTTGAAAACGTTGAAACTGCCAAAAATCCAAACATGTATAAATATGTAGTATCAGTAATAGTAAATGATTACAATATGTGTGTTGGAACTTATATAAAACCAGCCATTACATTAACAACATTCTGCTTTCTTGACGCTAAAGTTACAAAATTCCACCAAGTAAAAGTAGCTACGTGGGAATCGACCAAAACTAATGGTAAAGGTGAAATAAAAAATGTTGTCGACATGTTTATCCACCCAAATTTTGGTGATACGACATGTAATTATGACTTGGTATTATTGCGGATGGAGGAACCTTTTACTTCCCAAGGAGTAAATATGATGCCATTGAAAAGGACAGTTGCGTTGCCAAGACCAGGACAAACCTGTTTAGTGGTTGCACCATTTAATGGTGCTATATTGGTAAAACGATTGATTTCAAATAAATTAGAAATGTGCAAACAACATACAGAATATAAGCGATTTGATACATGTAACGAACGGAGAAGTTTAATTTGTTTGGGGGTTAAGGAACACGTTTATGGTGCACCACTTATATGTAACAATAATTTTATGGGTATTCTTCCAACAAATATTGATATAAATCAAAATTTCACCGTTGTACAGGTTTTACCTTCTTTTTACCAATGGATTCAAATGACAGGCAAGCTTACTACAAAATCTTCATCATCTTGTATTTTTAATAAAAAAAGTTACATATTATATTATTATTATATTCTAGTTATAATTATATAAATTATTTTTTCGTAACTACAACAAGTCTGTTACACGTAAATTACGAATAGAAAGGATTCGCTGATGCAGAAAATACTAATATCATACATATTGTTAGGTTACTGTTTTACTACATTCAAAACTAAAAATAAATTCGTGCGGGTGACTATATGTATGTATATACAAATATATAACTACTAACAACGCTGATTAAACATGGAAGTATAGATGTCCACTCCATATTTCAACATTAAAATTGAATGTATGAAGAGGTTTTATATAACTAGCTAAATAAACATGTTTATTTCTCAAATTATTAAAAACTTTTATATTTTACTTTAATTACTAGAATTCTCCAGCAAATAGAAAAACGTGAAAAGCATGCAATATTTTGGTAATATTTCAATCAAAAGATGTGTTTTTGCGCTTTGTAATGTCACACTTTTAGGTCGTGTTTTGAGGACGTGAATAAAATGTATATCAAGACGTAATTACGACGGTCTTATTACGTTCTACCAGGACTGCAAAACAAATAATGCCTATTGCAAAACGCAATTAATGCGAATATTAATGCTTATTGTGCCATATTACCAGGACCTAATACCTACTGTTACTAAATTACTGTTACTAAATTATACAAGTATTTCCATGTGTAAGTGAAAATACTTCAGGAATTGAAAGATAAGTACGTAAAGGTCATAGATATATGTATGTGTACCGGGTGTTTAAAAAAGATGCGGCAATATTAAATAGGGTGATTGCCCAGGTCATTTTATATAGACACATCGAAAAAAATCGTAATTAGACTAGGCTATGTGAATGGATTGTTACTTTAGCCACTTTCACATAATGACATTTATTCCTTGACATTTAATTTGGGGTTATAAACTTTGGTTACAATAAAATGTCAAATAATAAATGTCATTATGTGGTAGTGGCTAAAGCAACGATCAAATACATTTACATAGCCTACACCAATTATGTTTTTTTTCGATGGCACGTTACAAAAAAGTTTGTCTACTACTACTAGTGTCTTTAATGTGGCAGTTTGTTTTGATATGCGTGTTATCGTGTATTATCTTTACATTTAAAAAAATTATAGAATTTTCTCTTTCAAATGTAAATGGTATGGGTTCAATGTATGTAAAACATTATCAATTTTATTATTCGGTATGCAGCATATACAATCATCTACATACCGCTTATTGTACATAACAGTTTAATTTGTTTAGTGAGACCTGCTCGAAGTCCTCCATTACTAAATTTGATATAACAGCAGATAATGGAGAACCCATTGCTGTACCGAAAATTTGTTTATACAGAGTGTTTCCTAATTGAATGTCAATATTTTAGGGGACAATTTTTTGGTCCATTTTAAAAAGAAAACTTCATATGAACGTATGACCTAAACGTCTTAACTTTTGAGATACGGGGTGGTAAAGTTTTCAAAAATAAATAGTTTTTCATTAATTCCTGTAATACTACTTTAGATATTTTAATGAAATGTGGTAGGTATACGTGTACTATGTATCAAGAGGCACCACATTTTGTTTTTAATTCCACCAGTGGCGTTCGTACGGAATTTCAGCTACCTATTTTGACGGACGTTTAGGTCATACCTTCATATGAAGTTTTCTTTTTTAAATGAACCAAAAAATCGTCCACAAAAATATTGACATTCAATTACGAAACACCCTGTATATTGTGTCATTGTACTGAAAATATGTAGAATTTAAACAACACACATGCAGCCAACATGAATTCATTTTTTGGTAAATTTGTATAATTAGCTTATTACTATTTTGACACCTATTAAATGTCAATTTCTTCCACTGAAGAAGTCTTAACGAAATAGTTATTTACGAACCAAGTGCGTGAAATCATATTTCGCGAATGAGTGACCAGTTTAAATGGACACGAATTCGCGAAATGTTTCACGCACGAAGTTTGTACAATATTTTTTGTACGAGAACTATAATAATAATACATATTGTTAAATACGTTATCGTTTATGACCATATTATTAAGGTTAGGGATTTATGATTTTAAAATGTCACTAAATTAATCAAGTTCCAGGAAGTACCAACTTTACTTTTACGCACTCGTGCTTAAAGTGACTTTTTACGCACACAAATCGAATCGTGAAATGACAGGTTTTGATAGGCGAGTACAAAAACATAATTTTATATGTTCTGGAATAACTAATTTGCTGTTTCATTGACCTACAAGCGGAAATACTTCAGGAATTGAAAAATAAACACAAATAAGAATTTTAAAGTACATTCACGTTTGCAGGATGTGGCACGAAGAGTTTCGATCAGAAGTTTTTAGGGATGCAGTCATAGGGGAAATGTGAAATTTTACCACATCGTCGATAATGCTGATTTTAAATGTAATATTTGCGCAAATGTACACCGGAAGTACATATCAACTCGCTTACTTTAAATACAATATGGTATCTTTTATTTTATTTTTAAATTCTCCATCAAATTTCGAGTAAATTTATGTACCATGCCCGATACCAAAATTAATACTTTTTGATATATTTTGATTTTTTCAATTTTTGAGGAAAAATACACTTTCAAATAAATCACGATATTGCTGCAAACAAAAATGCTACTAAAACTGTTTCGTCGTTTAAAGTATTTAAGTTTTTACACGTTTCAGCGTTTTACAAATACCACTCAATTCCAACCATTTCAAACAATATTATAACTCGCTTATTTCAAATACAACATCTTGTATGTTATGTCAATTTTTTATTGCTATTTTTATTTTCATTCAATTTATACTAGCATTCTAACCAATTTTGAAGTATTATTATATTTATAAAATTATACTTATTATTATACTATAATATATATTTAATTTTTCGACTAATAAAGCGTAGGCCATGACTGTCAAAGATGTGACAACTTAGTAATAAATTATTTATGTATTCAATATGTATGTTTTGACAGTTCTCTTAAAAAATTGTATTTTAGGCAAGTAATAGAAAATTGAGAATTTACAAATGGTGATTTTTAAAATTTCATCATTATCTAGATTTGTTAAAAACAGCTCTCAATTTGGCCAATTTAAGGCAAAAATTAGTAAAAATAGCATGGTAGTTGTCACGGAAAATAAAGGTTTTAGTATAATTTACGGACTCCAATATCTCCATTAAAAACTGCGCGAGGGAACTGATTTTATGCATTAGAACAATTCATCGCATTAAAAAAACACATTCTATCATTTTGGAAGAAATCATACGATAGGAGCACCTCCCCTCAATTTTAAGCTTTTTACTCAATATCTTTCTGATACATTTGATGCTTCGTTGGCCAACTAACTTTCCTAACTTGGCTTCTTCATATTTTAGTATGTGTATCAAGTGTTTTGCAAGCCTGTTACAATAAAGGAAAATATGATGCAGAGAAAGTTACTTGTTTTTAATTCAGTAACGCCCTGTGTTGTGTAGTGCCTTGCGGTGTGCTACTTCCCACCTTGCGTACTAGAGGGCATGAAGTTGGAATTAGTCCATTGTCGGAGGTATTAGCTTTGTTTTGGTTCGGAATTCAGGATTAGTAACAGAACTGCGCAGAACGTAAGCGCACAACATTATAATTCCAGAATGGTTCCGAACTTTTAATAACCAAAACACATTTTAGGAACCTGTTACTGCCATCTTTTAGATACAGACTAAAATACAAACAAACAAAATATCAATAGCGAATGTTCTGCGCTAAGTCTTTCAAATCCTGTCTCTGTCTTAGGATACCACTCTCTTTCCATAAATTTTATTCCCAGGACAGTAATTAACAAAACAAAATCAAATACAAACGGAAGAAAATCTCAAACTTTAACAGACAACGTAAATATCAATGTCATTTATGACGAACATATCGAAATAACTCGAATTTCTGAACACATGTACCGATGACGTAATTTCGAACTAATAATTCAGAATCGGTACTCATGGAAGTGCAAGAACTGTTTGAACGGTTCCAGAATCATTCTGAATCGATTCTGTCAGTAACCAAAACATCGGATTAAAAATTCGGTTCGCGTTCTTAATTAACCAAAACGCTAAACTGTAAATGCGTGTGCGCAACAACTCTAGAACCATTCTGAATTCTGAACCAAAACAAAGCTATTATACAAATAAGTTGAGAGGTGAAAGGCGATGAAATTAGGTCTTGCATTCGGAGTTGTGTTGATGAGACCTGGAAGGTCGAAACCACGTGATCCGCTTCTAATGCTTAAACAATATACCATGAGCGCCTATTACAGGCATTTTTTTTTTTGGTTTTTAACATTGTAGTTGGCCGTATATTTGAAAAAAATTGAATAACTCAAAAATAGCTGATTTTGGGTATAAGGTACCTTAATAAGTTTTGATGTAGAATTGCATGGGCGATCTAAAAAAATTATAAAAATAGACCATGCTATTTAAATTAAGAAAGTTGACGTGAACTTCCGGTAAACCGGAAGTGATACAAAAGCGTAAATAATTTCGCCAACGAGACCAGATAACACTATCCATCGCTGCAAGTTTTCAGAATTGTAGGATTGGAGGAACATCGGAAAACTTTAACAAACCAGTTCCATGAATAACCCTGTATATGATATGATATAATGCGATATAATGAACGTTACCATAAAATTAGAGTCTGGCATATTTCTCGATTCATTTCATGGTTATCTAAATTTACTATGGTATTTGCAGGAGCATCTGAACTTCAAACCACACAAAATAGCACTAATACCATTTATAAAATGAAGAAAGCTATATTTCTATTGGCATCTATATTGAAAGAAACGTAGCTTGAATTCTCTAGGGTATTTTCTTAGATCAAAAACTTACGTGGAACACTCTCCTCCAAAAGATGGCGTAAAAAGTCGTAAGAGCATTATGGACCAGTCACCGTCTTTTTTGGAGAAAACGTGCGGGGTTTTAACCTAAGATAATCTTTTGAACGTATTTGGCTACACTATATGGACAGATTCAAAACAAACGCAGAAGTGGAAATAGGTATTTACGAACTGAGGTGTAAGATGTACGTTATCAAGGACACGCATATTCATTTTCTCAGGCAAGTAAGCAGCAGTAGAGGCTCTAGGATTTATATCTTTGAGCTGAAGCATGTACTAGTATTAAACAGTTTAATTGCCACTATGACAGTATTTTTTACTTGTCGATTAATCCTAGATATAATTCCGCTTGCAGGTAAATAAAACAGGAACGAATTAAATCTATTTCAAAACACACTCATGTGTGCGTAAAAAAATATGTCGACATTGACATTTAGCATGTATCAAGTAATATGTTTGAATACTGCCAAGGACAATTTCTTCCACCGAAGAAAAATTTTTCACGAGAAGATTACTCACTAATAGTAATAGTTGAGTGCAAGTTTTTATGACATATTGGAGTCTTCCAGGCGTTATCGCACAGATAAGTGTGCTCTTGATGTTTCACTGGTCGTGCTGTTAGCTTCCTTAAAACATTTCTAAAGTCTGATATTGTTGTCTTCTGCTTCTCGTTATACATCTTATATATTGAGAAAACGATTGTCATAACAATCTACGCTCAAAAGTACGTAAGTGAAAGAACCAGCTGTTTGCTTCACTGGCATTTCTTCGATACTGCCATGACCAAAAAGTTACACAAACTTTTGTCAAGATACATCTTTTGAAAACTACTGCTGGAAGCAGTAGTTCCCCTTTCTCGGATCAATGTATCTTCCGTACATCAAAATACATTTTTTCTAAGAAGAAAGGGTGCGTTTCACATACAACGAACGGAATCATATAGCGATCGAATTACATTATCTAGATCTAGTACCGAATAAAATACTGAATGAAAATCTATGGAAAACTGTCGACAAAATCAGTTTTGAATACTCACAATACCAATTCTATTCAATAATGGAGAAACACAAGAAGAACTGTGGTAATGGATAGAGAAAACTACAGCCCGAAGATATATACACTTCTGATGTCGAGCCGCTACAAAAAGAGATACTACTAGCAAGATTATACTATTAAACTATAACTATACTATAAAACTTAGAAAACCCATCAATGTTTCAGTTATACCGTAAAAAGAACAAAGACGGCTACTTCCTTCAAACAATTAACCGCTACGACTATACGTGTTACCAAAAACTAGACTGTCACTCCGGTAAGACCGATCCCCAGAATTTGTAAATCTCCTCTCCTATCTACGAATTGGCAAGATAGGTTGCGACAAAACTGCAGCAGTACATCGCACAAACGAACAACAATGTAGAGAATTCTGTGCATTTTGTCTAGATATTTCAACAGCATTGAGAAGTCTGCAGTAGCCGAATACTTATTTCAAAAACGGAGATGATTGCATAAATTATGACAATGCGAAAGTCTTAACCAAAACTACACAATATTTATCAGAGATAAATATGAGAGTAGCAGGCAATTATGCAGAATCCAAGCAACAACTGGCGAATAACTTTACGAGTTTCTACTGTTTCGATATTATAGTTGTGTCGGAGATACACAACTATAATATCGAAACAGATGCAGCTGTAACTGTAACGGTCACGAATCAGCGAAGCGAAGAAGAAATAAGATATATAACGTGGAGCAGAAGATAACACCATCAGTCTTTAGAAATCTTCTGAACAAGCTGACAGAGTGATCAACGAAACGGCAAGTGTAAACTTATCTACACACATAAGACACGGAAAACTTCAGCACATTATTAATTGCGTTTGGAGTAAATTGATTTTTAATTATTTTATGCTATATTGATCTACAAGTAGAAAGATATCTGGGATTAAAAGGTAAGTACTTGAACGTTATAATATATATAGGATGATCCAGCACTGGAAAAACTGTATATATATAATCACATTTTTAGATTCTAATGTAAAATTTTAAATGTACTTCAGTCTGACCATTTTAAACTTATTTGAATTCTTATGCAACAATTGACGTTTCTAGGTTGAAAATGAATTACACTTTTTCCATATAAAGAGCAATTTATTTTTTAACTTGAATTAAATTCTCTCAAGTAGATGGTCTCATTAAGCATTAGGTATTTGTATATAATTATTGTTATAATTAGACAGTGGCGTGTCGTGGGGTTTGAGTTTGGAGGGGCGCACTAGAAATGAAATACCAAGTGACATATAGGCAAATTGCTCGAAAAAGTATCCATTTACCTATAACATTTATTTTAGTTAAATAAATACATAGGAATTAAAAAAATATTAATACCTACAACAATGACAAAAACAATAATAATTGTAAATCAAAATGCTAAAAATCACTAATCACACCAGAATTATAATATACGAAATAGACAGGTACTCCAAACTCGACGGACGCTGGGATCAGGGAGCGTTATCTACATGTGCATTTTTATAATCCGTGCACACTGCGCCCGCATACTCACGGCCATGTACTAAGTTCAAAACCATGCGACTTTCAAATGCGGTAATGTATTATTATTGTGCCTTTTTTGTAAGTTATTACTAGAATTTATTATTAGTACTGTGTAAAAGTATACCCACACAATATAATACTAATAGAACAATATTAAATTACACTAAAACACCTAGGTACTACCGCAATATTTTCCTTATTTTCCATATCTGTACTTAACCAAAAATTTGGTAGTTGTAGTGGTGCTGTAACATAAATCATATTAGGCATATTATATGACTATATATATTAATTAAGTTGCAATTGATGTCCACTATACTGAACGCAGGTATGGCTTCTCTACTACAAGATTCAAATTTGTGGTCATGAATATGTTAAAAGTTATAATTACCTGGTTGGTTGCGGTGACCCGTTTTAAAAATCTTGACGGAACAACCCAACACACAACACTTTCTGTTCACTTTGTCTTTAAAATAACCATAGCCATTGGTATTAACCAAGTTCTTCACTGGATCTCCTGGTGGAGAAGTAGAACACTCGACGTATATCCTTAAAACACCACTCGAGCTGCGCTCTCGTGGTGTTTCGCAGAATACGTCTCGTGACTCGGAAATATAATCGATTATTTTCTATGCTCTTGTGATATTATAACTGATTATATAACTCATTTGAAATTAAGCCAATAGCAATAACGAATTTTACATAGTTACCATGTATTGATAAGTGAATATACTCTTGACGACGTGATATAACCGTTTTGGTGTTTCGCTTCCTCCAACAATATGACTTTTGTCATGGTAACAAGTGTTTTGAAGTTTGTTGATAAACGTCAAAAATATATTCAGCAATTTTCATGTCTTTTTTAACTTTTTCGACATGCAACGCTTTGGTATAAGCTCGGGGACCGAAATAGATAAAGAAATTGAAGAGTTGACACCGCAAAATACCGTTAAAACACTAGTATGTTTGGAAACAGTTCACCGAATTTTGTGAACAGCGAAATTATATAAACTTTGTGCTCAAACTTCTGACGAACAATTAGCAAGTATTTTGAATTTCCTTAATTAATTCTTTATATAGTCGTAACGAATACCACTCGAGCAAACGAAAATAATCATTATATATCTTCTTCACTCGACGTATATCCTTAAAACACCAGCGCTCTCTTGGTGTTTCGCAGAATACGTCTCGTGACTCGGAAATATAATCGATTATTTTCTATGCTCTTGTGATATTATAACTGATTATATAACTCATTTGAAATTAAGCCAATAGCAATTACTAATTTTACATAGTTACCATGTATTGATAAGTGAATATACTCTTGACGACGTGATATAATCGTTTTGGTGTTTCGCTTCCTCCAACAATATGACTTTTGTCATGGTAACAAGTGTTTTGAAGTTTGTTGATAAACGTCAAAAATATATTCAGCAATTTTCATGTTTTTTTTTTTTTAATTTTGTCGACATGCAACGTTTTGGTATACGCTCGGGGACCGAAATAGATAAAGAAATTGAAGAGTTGACACCGCAAAATACAGTTAAAACACATAAATAGGTTTGGAAACAGTTCACCGAATTTTGTGAACAGCGAAATTATATAAACTTTGTGCTCAAACTTCTGACGAACAATTAGCAAGTATTTTGAATTTCGTTAGTTAATTCTTTATATAATCGTAACGAATACCACTCGAGCAAACGAAAATAATCTATTATATAGCCTCTTCACTCGACGTATATCCCATAGATAAACTAAAAATATAGATAGGTAACTAGAATACTAGAAGGCGATGATGAGTTACAGAGTCATCAATTGCAGTTTTCATGTACTAATATGCACAAGCGGCAAATATAAACATTGGTTTCATAGGTATCCCATAAATAAATATCTATAATGGCGCAATTTTATTACAGATTAATTCACTGATGCTTCTTGTAGCACCTATGAGTCAATCTGTAATAAAATTATTGCAATTAGAAAAAAATTAATGCGATCAATTATGAATATGTATACAGATAAGGTACTTTTAATAACACAACAGAAAAACATGCATTATGGCAGTGTGGTACACACATTTATTTATTGACAAATACATTATTTTTTTGCATACATTGCGGCTTCTAAATATATAGCATTTTGTAGATGGAGTCTTTTTTCCCTACCATTTAAAATCCTATTGAACCCATTTACCCAGTTATAACAACAAATGGTAACAAATTTACTTAAACATTTTTCTTTAAAAATATTTGCATTGTCGCATTGACAGTTTAAAGTAAAACTAACATTAAATTTTAAATATTCGATTAATAAATACAGCGCTCTCTGCTTAAAAATTATTTTAGGTAAAATATATAAATTTATCAGGCTTGGGAAATGAATGTCTGGATGACAATTTATCAGTACACTCTCGTACTGAACATGTACGGTAAGGCGTGTTAATCTGAAACCAAATTATCATACGAGCAGTCATTAACATTTACATTGTATTATTTTGGTTACAAAAACCTCATCATATACCTACTTACCAAATTAACCCGATTGTTCGAATATATTACAAATCGTTTCAATGTTAACCAATCACCTTACAGAAATAGGCCTACAAATGCAGCAATAATATTATTGATACTGACAATCAAAACTAATAATTCAATAATTACCCAACACAAAAATTCACTTGAAATACATATATATAACTGTCCGATAATACACAAAATAGAAAAATCCAAATAACACAAAGTAGAAAAATCCAAATAAGACAAAACTTAACCACAAGATAGAATCGCAAATACACGGAACATGCACGGAACAGACGCAATCAAACACAATGCGTAACAAGTGACAATCATGTGACAATGCGTGCGCAACTCCACAGTCAGTGCCCTCTCGAGTAGTTTTCAGGAAGTTACAGATCGTCCATCTCTTTCTTGCAACGTAAAATCAATTTTGCAATTTAACTTCCTACCCCATGGTATATCCTTAAAACACCATTCGAGCTACGCTCTCGTGGTGTTTCGCAGATTACGTCTCGTGACTCGGAAATATAATCGATTATTTTCTATGTTCTTGTGATATTATGACTGATTATTTCCTTCACCTGTCAAATTTAAATTTTGTCAAATCACAATCACAACTGAAGTTGAAATTAACCAATGAACGGTACCGGATCTTGATATCAGCGACAGCGACTATTACAAATCGACTATCCAATAATAGGTAACAAATCAAGTATTTTTTCATTAAATGTCAAATGTGAGTGATTTCAAGGACTGTGGGCTCGTAATAACAATAAACATCGGTTCGAAACACGTGTCCCGAATAATTAATCAAAGTTGTGGTGTGAGGTGATACCGATGTTTATTGTTAAATGTCAAATGTGTCAAATAGATGAAAATGTCCGACAAAAAGAGATTTAGCGATGTTTCGGCTGAAATTATCGATAATCACATCGATTTGACAACTCCGATAAATACAAAGAGAAGTAAAGACAGCGTCTGGAGACAGTTCACGCAGTTTTGTGACGAACGCAAGTATATTTTGGACGAGTCGACGCGACTAAGTAAACTGAACGAAATTTTGAAGGACTGGGCATGGAACATGAAAAAAGAGAACGGAGATGATTATAAGGAGTATACTGTAAAATGTATGTGGAATTCTATCTCCAAAAGTCTTCAAGAGTTATATTTTAAGAAGCATAACATTAAAATTGATCCTTTTCAAGGAATTGAAATATAACATACAATTATTGTGTGTTTAATTTTGGTTCAAAATAATTTGTTGTTCTCTTTTCTTAACAGATAATAAAATATGCTTCGTTTGCTTATTTTTTACTATGAATCTTGGTTTAGGAATAATCTTAACAAATATAGCTCGAGCTTGATAAGTAGTCGACTATTACATTGTTTCAATTTTTCTCGTGTGCTTCCTAATTTGACTTGACCAAAATTGGCATTAATAATTAAAAAAAAATTGAAACAATGTAATAGTCGACTACTTATCAAGCTCGAACTATATTTGTTAAGATTATTTCCTAAACCAAGTTTCATAGTAAAAATTGAGTAAACGAAGCATATTTTATTATCTGTTAAGAAAAGAGAACAATAAATTATTTTGAACCAAAATTAAACACACAATTTTCCTATGTTATATTTCAATTCCTTAAAAAGGATCAATTTTAATGTTATGCTTCTTAAAATATAACTCTTGAAGACTTTTGGCGGTGGAATTCCACATACATTTTACAGTATACTCCTTATAATCATCTCCGTTCTCTTTTTTCATGTCCCATGCCAAGTCCTTCAAAATTTCGTTTAGTTTACTAACTCGCGTGGACTCGTCCAAAATACACTTGCATTCGTCACAAAACTGCGTGAACTGTCTCCAGACGCTGTCTTTACTTCTCTTTGTATTTATCGGAGTTGTCAAATCAATCTGATTATCAATAATTTCAGGTGACACATCGCTAAATCTCTTTTGTCGGACATTTTCACATTGACACATTTGATATTTAATGAAAAAATACTTGATTTGTTGATTTGTTACCTATTGAATAGTCGATTAGTAATAGTCACTGATATCAAGATCCGGTACCGTTCATTGGTTAATTTCAACTTCAGTTGTGATTGTGATTTGACAAAATTTAAATTTAACAGGTGAAGGAAATAATCAGTAGTTATAAGAGCATAGAAAATGATCAGTTATAATACAAAAACTTTAGATAAACTATACAGGGTGATTGGTGAGAATGGCCTATTAAAAGTATTATACAAACGGATAGGAATTTGAAAACAAAATTTTGCAGTTGGATATGGTTGAATATGAACTATCACGTGAAAATATATTTTTGAATAAATATCACTTCCGGTTATCCGGGTATCAACTTCGATTTTTTAAATAGCATGCTATAAAATAAATTACAAATTCAGCTTCTATGATAAATTTTACACATATTTCATGTATCATACCCTATACCTAAATACCATTCCTTCTGAGTTATTCACAATTAAAGAAAAAAGTGACAGATACCGATCTTACTTTATTATTAGGTCAAAATAAGTGGCAAGTAAGTATGTAAAACAAATGAGTTAAGCACACTTGCTTCTGTAAATTGACATATTTGAGCATTTTAGGTACGGAGGTTAATTAAATCGTTATAACTTATTAACCTTATATTCATCATCCCCTATACCCTGACGCATTATAAAAATTAATTCCTGAAGTCGAAGGAGTTTGAACTGGAAATCTTTGAGGATTATTATCTACTTTAATAATTTGCAAATCTTCAGCAAAGTTATCATTGGTAACAACTGTGTTGTCAGTTTGACCTTCACCTAAAATCGTCTGCGATTTTCGTTTTATGAAGCACAAACTCCTCAACATAGGATTCAGCAATAGTATTGCTTTTCCACCTCTCCCCCCTCCCCTCCCTCCCGTGGCGTTTTAAATTTTCCTTACTTCCGCCTGCGTTAGCTAAGAGGGTGGCGGACGTTCCACAAAAACAATGTCCCGTATAAACTGATGGTTCCGGCAAATGCAGATAGTGGGCAATTTTACTTGGTACACTTCCAAAAGTATGGATTCCAAATGGGTGGACTGTATGCATTTGCCATTTCTATAAGTTAGGAAAAATCGGTTGTGGGACGTATGCTTAGGATGCAGAGCTAAATATTTGTTAAATAATTTTATGGATTTTACTTTTGCTTCAAACTCTGAAGTGATCACAAATAATCGAGGCCTGTTGGTCTTTGTTTTAGTTATATGAACAACCAAAATTGTTGTCTGCTACGTGACGTAATATCACTATAAAGTAAGATCGGTAATTGTCACTTTTTTCTTTAATTGCGAATAACTCAGATGGAATGGTATTTATGTATGATACATAAAATATATGTAATATATATCGTAGCAGAATTTGTAATTAATTTTAGAGCATGTTATTTAAAATATCTAAGTTGGTGCCCACTTCCGGTTAACCGGAAATGATATTTATTCAAAAACATTTTCACGTGATAGTTCATATTCAACCATATCCAATCACAAAATGTTTTTTTTGAATGATATTTCGTTTGCATAATACTTTTAATAGGCCATTCTCACCAATCATCCTGTATATTTAACGTTTATAGAAAAAAGTCGTAACCACAGTTATACGGTCCATGGATACGACAAATTTTGTAAAAACATACAATAGATATGCATCATCTCCGGAGTACAATTTACAATTATGTTTTTTCATTCATTTTAAAGGTCTTGCAATAATTCTGTGTGATAATTTCAATAATAAGTTGTAAATCTTGTAACCCATGTCCAAAATCTATGACCACAATTTTTTTTTGTTTTTACATTTCGTTTTCAGTAATGCATGCTTCTTTTATGATAGGAATACTTTAATCGAGTAGATTTCTCTTTTATCACAGATGGAAAGACGTATTTCTAGAGTTTTATAAGATTACCACTACGCGTTGCCATTATATGGTATTGTACCATGAGTTTACGGTTTATAAAAGAAATATTTTGTTAAATTTTATCAATATCTATTGCTATACATAACAAATATTAGAACGCGGGCAGATCAGTGTTACTTTACAAAATTTTCAATCGATGTACTGACAGTATATAAAACATACTTTTTATTTGCTTTTTTTATTTATTTCTATACTCCTTACGTTGATTACTTTTCTTGATGTATGCAAATTTTTAACACGTAACTCTTCCTTCTTTTACTTAAAACGTTTAGATCGAACATTTAATTAGCGGATAACTGTACTTGAATTCCTACTCGTTAAATATCAATGTGACCGACTCCTACAACTATAGAAATAAAATTGAACATTTCACTGAATTTTGTTGTTATTTACTTATATTTGCTGATCAACTGCAATCATAATAGGATTTATTTTTGCGTAAATGAACAAATATTATCACCAATTTAAAATATGTGTGTATCTAAAAGTATAACGTAGTAGCATTTACCGGTGTTATAAGTTCGTATTACGTTGCAAAATTATTTGGTGATTGTAGGTCAGTATTGCAATCCAACACGGTTTGGACACACATGTTATTACATTGACGGTCTTATTAATATCGTACACTGCTGTTATTGCAAAACATAACATAACAAACTTATGATTATTTACAGAATTCTATTATAATTCAACGTAATAAGTTCTCATTCACAATGATGAACAATGAAATACCAATGTAGTAATTTGCATTCGTTGAACGTTAATGTTATTTCTCTAACGTATAAATCAAATATGTACTTGCTTTCATTTACATCCGCCAGATAGTGAATTTAAATAATATCCTGCTACCTAATACATCTTTTATGCATTACTGAGCAGTTGAATAATTCATAACCACAATGAGTGAAGAGTATCTCTGCAACTATATAGAGTACCTACATTTTGCGCGGATTAAGTTATTATCTGGTTAGATATATGTATGTACCTATGTGTATACCTTGTTGGTATTATTATGCGATAGTTCTTTGTAGAACTATTTGGTGTTTATGTAACGTGTTCCTTTATGAGTTGAGTGAAATATGTGGTACATAGGTACTTACATATGTATATACATATAAATTGCTGGATCTTTCCGTTTTCTTTAAAAGACTACGGGTCAAGTATGCTTGCATATATTCCTATCTTGATAACGTTTTTTAACTTCCGTTATCTCTTCTAAATACAGTCCCTGGCCACAATATTAGGGCCACCTACTGATAAGACGGTTTTATTGAAATATTTAAACAAATGAAAAATTTAAACAGATAAATTTATTGCAGTAGTCTAGGAAATTAATATTTCCATGCATTGTATTAACAACTAGTAATTCCACCCCTATTCTTGATCACATCCCTGATCCTTTTCGGCATACTGTTTGATTTTTTGGTAATTTTGCCACACATCTTCAATGTTTGCTTTTAATCGTGCAATAGTATTGTTTTGTCTTGAACAAACAATTGATTTTAAAACATTCCACACTAACAATAATCTTCGATATCTTTCACAAATAAACTGGTTATTTTTACAGTAACACAGCCGGAACAATACTGAACCCACTTGTTAAGACACCGGCGAAGAGGCACATGGCAGGTATAAAGTTATTAAGCGGCACTCTAGAGATTTATTAGGCAGAAATGTACTTAGAATATGTGTAATAAATACCAAGTATTAATATTATTCATTTTAGTACACAGCTTGGAATTATATTAGCTCGGAGATAGAAAATAACAAAGTTCTTAAGGTGGCCCTAATATTGTGGCCAGGGACTGTAATTGTTATTGTATCATTCCTTCTAATTATTTAGATATTTTTATATTATAACTTGTTTATAATAATGAGTCCGAGTTTTTACTTTTTGGTAGATCTTACTACATTATGTTGTTTTTAGAATCAAAAAGTCCGATGTGGACATTTAAAAGTATCCATTATATCTGTATCTCACGCTACTATCTTACTTCGTACTATAAAATGTGTAAAAGTGTTGAAAGTACTTTTAACATTTTTCCAGTGACAACAATAATAAATTAATATATTTAAATTACTATTTGCTCATAATCAATGTTTCGGCACAGATAAGTATATACTACTAGAGCAGGGATCACCAAACTTTTTTGATCATATCGTTGATCTATATCGTTTTTCGAAATCTCTATCGACCCTCCTTCCCCCACAAAAGTAATTTTCAGTTAATTAAGAAAAAACTATCTATCTAGTATTTCTTAGTATTATTTGTAGATTTACTTTATGATTTTAAACATTTTAAATAATTTTATATTGTGTAACAATAGTCTTGTAAAAAATATCTTAATGTTGAAATTTAAATACCTTAATTTTTATTAAATAATAAGTCATTATAAATAAATAAAAATACTAAGTAATCAATGAGATGGGTGTGCTTGGCGTTTCTTTGCAAGGTTCGGTATATTGGCTTCGCAATTAGTCAACTTCAATCTTAAATCCCCTCGAAACTCCACATTTCATTTGTTCCTGTACTTGGTTAAGATTGAATTTACGTGGTTGAAACCGGCTTCAACCATATAGGAAACGCCAGCATAAATGGCTGAGCTATTTCGTAAAGTTTTACATATTTTTTGCATTATATTTATATTTGGCCAAAATGTGCTTATTGTTAAATTTTTAATAAGGGTCTTTGCTTCAAATTCCGATAATAATTCAGCAAGCTCATGTTGCAGGTTGATATCCACGTTTGCAATTTGAGCGGAAAATGGCGCAATATTTTCCATTCAGGGATGTCAATGTTTTCCAAATCAACAAAGCGCAGTTTAAAATCGTCGCTTAATTTTTGAAGATGACTTGTATATATTTTCAAGTTTTCTTCTTTTATTTTTAATTGTCGCAGATTTGAAAAATACTGATAATCTTTACGTATTTAATTTTACTTGGAAGCCTAACAGTATTGTCCGCGCTTGGATAATTGTTACATCTTTTCCTTGCAGCTTTGTTTGAACGTCATTAAATTTTCCAAATAAGTCCGCTAATTAAAAAATATGGTTCTTATTGTTTTGGAGTTCGTTGCGTATTAAGAATTGTTTTTTCCTTATATAGACCACTTTGGCGACCTCTGTTCTAGAGAATACGATATCCGTCACAGCATTTCATCTTCAATGGATGACCGTTTGGAACTGACTTATATAGAGAATATAGCTAACGCATGCCATGCACTCAATCTGTATGATTTTATGTATTTGCATGGGATGAGCTATCTGTAATTATCTGTGGTTTCGTCCTGGTTCATCAGAAATACTACAAACTATTTTAAAATTACAAAAAAGTCGAACATACAGTTTGTAAAAAAAAACGATTGCAATGAAGGCATAATAGTGGATTGGAAAAAAATAGAACAAAACAATATTTATCACTATAACGTTATTACTTTAATCTCTTATAGCGAAATTTCACTGATATGAGATTTTTTAATGCTCAAAAATCACTTTTTAAAAATAAGGTAACATGTATTTGTAGCTAAAATACAGTCGTAGGTCGGTACAGAACACATTAAACATAATTGAATACAACACTAGTTTATAGTCAAATGTTAAACAGATTAGAATAAAATCTTATATTCTATCTTATAGGTAGGTATTATCATTGACTATAAAAACATATCTATTTGCAACACAATATAATCAAATTTGCTTATGAGAATTATATCAATATCGGAAATTGCTAATTTCTGCACAACGTGCATAAATTTTGTTGAAAGTTATGACAGTTCTCAGTATCTATGAGCCTTTACTTTCGTTTGCAGAAGGTTGGTACCTTACGCTTCAAAGAGCTTTGCAATATTAATTTTTCTTTAAGATGGTGCAATACCAAAATATTACGGAAAATTGTAGATATCTTCGAAACAGTTTAATTTAGGTATAGGGAACCCTAATACAAAATATTTGCAAATAATGCGTAGAATCGATTGCATCGAAAAAATTATACCATTGTATTAAAAATAACAAAGTTGTATTTTGTTCAGTGAAAATGGAACACCCTGTATAAGTTAAAGTAATTGTAGAACATGTGCCATATCAATTCCAGTAACCTCCGTGTAATTGTTTTTCAGAAAAGATATCTACAAGGGGAGATATGGTACTTGCATGCACTAGAGAGACACCCTGTACATTTAATTTGATAAGTTCCGGATTTCTTCGTTTTCGGTGTGATATTAATATTTTTGTTTAAGATATTATTGAATGAATTATTGTTAGAAAATACCGAAGTTAATTTGAAACGTTTTAATAATTTTGAAAATAATTTGAAATGCCAAGACGGGTGATAAGTTAATTTAGCATACTTACTTGGTTCCTTGTATTTCTCGAATCGAATTCAAGTTTGTAATATTTTTGAGGTGATGTTTACCTTCAAATCTTTTGTAAAACCTGTTAATGTACGGGTTACTGTAGCCATTCACTGAACCTACATGGTAAATAAAATCGAGTTCATTTTCAAAGTTTTCTTTCGATAAAGGAATAAATAATGTTAAATAATTACAAACTTGAATCCGATTCGGGAAACACATTTTTATATTCAACTGTATGTTAGATACTTCACTAGCCCATCAATCTATATATGAATCTTTATTGACTTGAAGATATTTTAACTTTATGAAATACATTTTATTATACAGTGTGTCCCAAAATGTCCGCAACAGCCCTGTAAGTCCTGTGTTATAGTCGTAATAAAAAAGTGTTTCAAATAAAAGTTGTTCCAATTTACATGATCTACTTCGTGACCTGAGGAGATTTCGAAAATTTTATACAGCCTGGTCATTATGTCGTTACTTCTTTTCATCCCTTATGGCAGCCATCTTGAATTCGCTTCCAATCGACAAATGTTATAAGAAAAAGTTGTTCAGAATTACGAAATACCGTAGTATGCAAAATTTCAACTCGATCGTCAAATATTTATTTTTCCCATGTATTATCTATCGCGGTGGCCCAAAATGTCCGCTACAGCCTTGTAAGTCCTGTATTATAGTCGTCATAAAAAAAGTGTTTCAAATAAAAGTTGTTCCAATTTACAAGATCTACTTTGTGAGCTTGTGCTTTGAGAGAGAAAAAGTTGTTCAGAATTACGAAATACCGCCGTATGCAAAATTTTAGTTCGATATTTACTGAGTGGATTATGGCCTAAAAATCAAGTAGCAAAATCGAATCTAAAACAGAGGTGATGAGCTTGAGAGTCATAAGTGAGCCAGAAATAAATACGTGACTTTAATTTCACAACAATGGCACCAAGAAAACCAAAAAAAAATGCCGGAATACGGAAAGACCATCTAATTTGCGGTATCCTGGCAAGAATACACATTATTCAACGACAGCTCGTATTGTACAAAATTTTAAGGAAGCTGGAAATGTAGAAAATAAGTTTAAGAACCACAGGCGATGGCCAGTTATGGAAAATACGGAGTTGGAAGTGATCTTACGGATTACCGAAAATCGACGCATTTCCATCCGGCAGATTGAGCAAGAGACCGAACTATCTCGTTCTAATATTCAGCGATTACTCAAGAAAAATGGTTTGAAGCCGTATAAACCTAAATTTATCTGCCCGTTGCAACAACATGACCATGAAAGTCGTTTCAATTTTTGTGCGTGAATGCAAGGAGAAATGGAAGCCAATGCTAATTTTCACCGGAATTTATTCTCCGATGAAGCGACTTTCTACACGAAATTATAATCCACATTTCACAGTCAACAGTAGGGACCAGTATTATGAAAAAGTTAATCTATGGTGCGGAATTCTGGACACGCGATTAGTTGGACGATTTTTTTTACAAAATTGCATGGATGCTGCTCAGTACCTTCAGTTCTTGCAAAATGTACTGGAACCGATTGTAGATGACTTCCCGCTTCACATTCGTTGTAACATGCACTTCCAGCATGATGGGGCACGTTGCCACGCTTCGGCTGGCATTCAACAATGGTTGGAAGTGAATTTCGGAGCCCATAAAATATTCACTCGGACATCCCAACTTCGGTGGCCGCCCAGATATCCAGATTTGAGACCGCTGGATTTTTTCCTTTGGGGTTATCTGAAAAACCAGGTCTATAGCCATTGGCCGTTCCGAGACCGCAACCATTAAAAAGATCCTGGAGTGCGCAAACGGGATAGGAGCCAATGTGCCCTACAGTGTTATGGACGAATTCAATCATCGAACAGTGGCATGTATCGCAAATGAAGGAGGTATCGTGGAGTGATTGCTTTTTTGTCATATTCTTGCTTTGTTTACTTTCATTTTAAGTGTTAGTCTGCAATGTATTATTATTTATTATTTTTCGTATACGGTTGTTTTTTTTATATTATCACACTTTTTTTTTTAATTTTCATAATTATGTACTTATATTTCCCCTGATTTTTCTTTAGAAAATAAAACGTTTAGTATTTACTACGTAATAAACACTTTTTTATTCTCATAACTACTTCAACTAAAATCATTGAAATTGAAACAAAATAACAGATTACCTTAAGAGGCCACAGCGATAGATAATAATAATACATTGGAAAAATAAATATTTGACGATGGAGTTGAAATTTTGCATGCTGCGGTATTTCGTAAATCTGAACAACTTTTTCTTATAACATTTTTCGATTGGAAGCGAATTCAAGATGGCTGCCATAAGAGATGAAAAGAAGTAACGACATAATGACCAGGCTGTATAACATTTTCGAAATCTCTTCAGCTCACAAAGTAGATCATGTAAGTTGGAACAACTTTTATTTGAAACACTTTTTTATGACGACTATAATACAGGTCTTACAAGGCTGTTGCGGACATTTTGGACCACCGCGATAGATAATACATGGGAAAAATAAATATTTCATGATCGAGTTGAAATTTTGCATACGGCGGTATTTCGTAATTCTGAACAACTTTTTCTTATAAAATTTGTCGATTGGAAGCGAATTCAAGATGGCTGCCATAAGAGATGAAAAGAAGTAACGACATAATGACCAGGCTGTATAAAATTTTCGAAATCTCCTCAGGTCACAAAGTAGATCATGGAAATTGGAACAACTTTTATTTGAAACACTTTTTTATTACGACTATAACACAGGACTTACAGGGCTGTTGCGGACAATTTGGGACACACTGTAGAAGACAATATAAAAGTTAGAAATCCAAAAATAATACTTCGACTACTTAATCATCTTCATCGAAGTTGTATGCACCATAAAACTAAGCCTTGATAGATACGGCTTTCTACGGTAAACCTTTTTGAATGATGTAACCTAAAGAGAACAGGAATTCTGTATTTTACGTTTATATAGAAATGTGGATTTTTGATTTTATTGGGTATAAAACTGTAAAATGAATTTGATATGTAATGCTATTAAGGCTTGCAATTCAGAACCAAATTAGAAACGAATTTCATCAAATAACGTATAACGAGAGAAAGTACATGGTTTGTGCTAGAGCGAAAATGCGAAGTATTTTAATCGCGCATTTGTTTCTGCAATACAACAACATTCTGGAACCGTATCTAAAATATTATTTTATAAAAAATTTACAAATAAAAATGTATTTATTAAGTAAGAAATCACTAATATTATATTTTCTTTATCCGTGTGCACAATTAATGTATATCCTAGCACGGAAACCAGGTAATGCCGCTGTAATTAGTGCAACATTCTTTGCTTCATTCCTGTATTTTAACAATAGTTATAGATAAAATGAAAGTGCTTAATTAACAGTAACGAATAACTGCCAGTAGGAAGAAAAGTAAATTTGGAATTTTCGCTAATAGATTGAAGCGTTCCTAAACGCGCTTTGCACTTTTATTAATTCCTGTATAGAGTAGATATGTGTAATTTTCTAAGAAAATTGTGAGAATTTAAACATTACTCACACATAGTCCACCATGGAATCTCATTTATTCACATACATATTTGTTTTTGAAAAATTGCATAATATGTATGCATGTACTATAGGAAAATGTTTCTCATTCTTTTTCAAGTTGCAGCACATAACTGAATGTTGAGAGTATCACATTTTTGACGATTAGTCCAGCTATTTGATGAAGATTTTTTCCATTAATTTCGGTTTTCTGGTAGATTGAAAATATGTAGGATATAATTTTAACACTAGCGCTCTATTAATAATGTAGAGTCAAAGGTACACCAAGAAAAGTAAGTCCAGATAAAGATTTTGAGAAAGTTTAAAAGGGTATTTAGCCAATTTTATGTACAACCGTGTACAATGTACCAACAGAGAATAACATTACTTTTCAGACATTACTTTTCAAATGTGATTCAAAAACTACCAGAGAATACGATATGTTATTTTTAACATAAACAGTAGAGATTTCAAAAAAAAAATTGATATGATTGGCTCAACTATAAGATAAATATCAAACAAAATAACATTGATACATTTTGAATTCCAACTTTGATAACATTCTAGCTTTTGCACACAAAATTGGATGTTAAAATCGAAATATACACAGAAAAATACGCGAACAACTTCAAAATTACACATATAACACAATAAATCTCTACAAGAACTGTCGAAAATAATCTTCCGACGATGAAAATTACGTAATGAAGTTATATTTCAAGGAATGAAATGATAAAGAGAAATCAATTGATACAATCCATATACACACAGGTGCCCGAATTTCGTAGGACCAACATGGGTAACTTTTCTATTTGAAGACTAGAGAGACGGTTAAATCAGCAAAAAGGTGTAAATTCAAAAGTTCACTAAGAATCCATTTTCAAATTTTACTTGTCATGCTTCATTTGTTTTATTGAAGAAAAACTGAAATCTCCTAATTTCTTTTATTTGCCGTAACATTTTTATTACTTGAGATATTAAGATGCGGTTTGAAGCAATTCAAATTATAATTTAAATACTTTTGTTGACGCTTAATAAAACAAATTTCTTTTGCGCAAATTTTTAGTAATTTCACCTAACCTAAAAATTTTTAATCGGAACCGTGGAATTTTTGTGACTCTTTTAAAAGGATTTTTTTTTCTGAATACAATCATATATCGCATGATATGGAAATTCTTCTCAAAATTTGGAAAATTAAGCTTATTCTGATTACGGGCAGACATCACTTTTTGTTACTTATCAAACAGAGAACTTTAAATATATTAATACTCTCGTACAAGAAAGCGAAGCTTCAAAGAGCCTACTTTTTTTCAAGATACCCTTTAAGCATAAAGGAAGAGCTCTACCTGAAGTTTTATAAGCATTTAAGGGACACACTGTATAACAACGTGTTTGAGAGGCCTGTTTGTAAAAGTACGTAAACGTAACTTCAAACTTCATTTTATTTTAAAACTTCAACAGGAACTAATTTCAAGAATAACATAGCAATTAAAATACTTGCACTTACAATTTTGTTTAAATTTTAGTCTGTTGCAATATTAAAACGACTTATCATATGGCTAATAACTGTCCAATTATTTTTCATTAACTAACAACATTGTTTTGGTGTGAGAATGGTCAGAGACTGAGATAGATCCGTGAATGAATTGATTTGAATACAATGTACATAATAGACGTTGTTAAAATTAGTTTGGTTTCTATTACGAAATCTATTTACTAAGTTCACGTCATATTTAGGTTCTCTTGTCGTTTTTTGATGCCTCTCTGTTATATGCATGGCATTCATTACATGGAATGTGATACACTACATTAAAAGTAACAGTTAAAAGTGTAGGACATTTTAATTTGTTCTATAGTTTTTTCATAGTACCTATCTATTTATACAGTAATTCTCACGGTAGCCGTTCGTTAGAAGTTCCCGTGGTTAGAAAAAAATTATATATATATTATTAAATGGTTGGATGCAGAATTTCATTCTGCATCGATTCGTTTGGCCTTTCCCTATACCTACCTATTTTCAACGGTTTCCTTGTTATTTCACATTTTCTATTTTCATGCGATTTTTGGCAGAAACCCGAACATCGTTTATTTTTCGAGGAAAAAAGAACATGACTCAAACGACAGAAATTAACTTTAATTAGAACACTCAAATAAAATAGAAATATAAGAAAATTTAGAACGTACTAGCAAATGAAAAATATAAAAAACTTGATTGTTAGGTATATCTTTTCTTGGTTTTTTACAAAAATTGTTCTATATGACAGCTATTTTGGTTCAAACACAGAAAAACTTTGTCATATACTCTTCGCGTAACAGACCTCCGTCTGGACTTAGATTTGTAAAAGCACTGTGAATACGCTTCAATAACTTCTCTCAGTTGTACAGGCCAGGGGCCCGATTCTCGAATCTCGAATGAAATTTGTCGCGTACGACAAATGTCGCGCGAATTTGTCGAATGACGTTGAGATGATCTATTCTCGAATACTCATCGACACTAAGGCGATCGCTCGAAATAATTGTCGATTGGTAAGTAGCGGCAACAGCGCTTTAATGGATATAAATGTGCATCTACTACAAAGAATTCAAATAAATTTTACCTCAAAGTAGCCCTTGGAAATTATAATTATGTCTTAGCTTGTTACTTAAATTTTAATAGGAATTTTGTTGGTTATGAGATGAGATATTTGAATGAAATGACAAATGTCAAAATAATAAAACGAATATTTTTAACTGAATGTTTATTTCCAACAAACAGGCAAAATTTTATAAAAATTGTTCAAAGTGTCCACCGCCTTGTTCGAAACATTTCTCACATCTTCTCCTAATGGAGGAAAAAACGTTTTGTAGTATCGCATTGTCCATTCCATTAATTCTTTCAGCAATTCTGATTTGAAGGTCTGCAAGATCAGGTATCTGTACTCGATAAATTGAATTCTTTAAGAATGGCCATAAAAAGAAATCACATGGGGTAATGTCACAAGATCTTGGTGGAAATTCATGTTCAGTGTTTAAAATTATCATCCGATTTCGAAAAAAATGCTGCAGCATATAAATTGTTTCACCTGCTGTGTGTGCTCTAGCTCCGTCTTGTTGAAAGTAACCCTGTGTTATTTCTTCATCGTCAAGCTGTTGGATAAATGGCATAATAATTTCTTGTCGATACCTTTCTCCTGTTAAGGTTCCGTTAAAAAACAATAGGGCCAATAATAATTCTCCTTCGACTAATCGCACACCATACAGCAATTTTCTGCGGATGAAGTGTGGTTTCAACAAAAAAATTATGTAGTTTCTCATTAGTCCACATCCTCATATTTTGTGAGTTAACATATCCATTCAGATAAAACCATGACTCATCAGAAAAAAAGATTTTGTCAAGAAGGTCATTATCAAAATTATTTAAGAACCACTGACTAAATGTTGAAATGAAATTTCCTTGATTTCTTGATAACAGGTCATGCGATATGGAAATAAATCTAAGTCCTTTTTCAAAATTGTATGACATGTGCCAATTGATACACCCACTTGTGATAATGCTCGTACGGAAGTTCTTGGTGCATTATTTATAATTTCTCTTTATCATTATTAACTAGCTCTTCTGTACGCTTTTTCGTCCGACCCGCGGCTTCTTTCTGTTTAACACTCTCTGTTTCTCTGAAAACCATAACGGAATGTGTCACTGTGTGCCGAAAACTGTCATAATCAAAGATGAAGTTAGGGAACTCATTTCTACATTCTTCTAAACAATCTTGAAGAGAATACTGCCATTGTCCATCAATCTCACGTCCGTTTCGAAAATAAGATTCTACCATGAACGATTTGTGTTGTATAGTAAAAACCATGCTAAATCAATTTCAAATTTCAAAGCAATTTTTGTCAACTATGCATCTGTCAAATTGACAACGAATGCAAATTTAAATTATTAATAATCATATACGTTTTTAAAGGAATGACCTACTAGAGGCAATAGTTATTTACGAACCAAGTGCGTGAAATCATATTTCGCGAATGAGTGACCAGTTTAAAGCGCGAGCCGGAGGCGAGCGCTTTATGGGCACGAATTCGCGAAATGTTTCACGCACGAAGTTTGTACAATATTTTTTTTAGGCAACCGGCCGCGAAGTTGTCAATTCGCGTACGCAAACCAGTCCGCGAAATGCAATTTCGCGGACGCTGCCCATAGCAGCGGCCGTAAAAGTAAATAAACAAATTAACACATATTTGACATATTTCATCATTTATTGTCAATAAAACAGAGTATTTTGTGTATTTATTACAAACCTTTCGGATACATATTAATATTAATTGTGCAATTTGTATTATTAGTAATATTTACACCAGAAGCAGTAAAATCTAAATTTTTATTTGAATTATAATTTGAAACCGTAGCAGTGATTTCATTTTGATTGTAAATACATTGTGATGAAGTACCGGATATTGAATTAGCAATTTTATTTTTATTTTCTATAGAATCTTCAACATACGATTCGGCCACAGTAGCAGATTTCCAGCCACCGTGGCGCTTAAGAACTGATATTGTAGCACCACTGTTAGCAAGGAGAGTAGCAGAGCTCCTCCTAAAACAATGGCCTGTATATTGCTCACTGTTCGGCAACCCCTCGGGTCGGCGTTCACCCTTCGGGTCGGCGTTCACCCTATCGGGTCGGCGTTCACCCTTCGGGTCGGCCTTCACCCTTCGGGTCGGCGTTCACCCTATAGCGTCGACCCTTAAAACTCTGCGGCTGCACTACCCCATCCCTGGTTTCATAGTTCCAGGGTAACGGGCGTGGCGGGAGTAGACTTCGTATATAGGGGAGGATTCTTGGGCGTAAGCATGGGCATACGCTCCGGCAGTCCGGCCGCTAACCGTCGGAATATACGGTGGGTAAGTGAGGCACCCTACGGCGCTTACCTAGAGAACTCTGCAGCTGCACTACCCCATCCTTGGTGGCCACACTCAGGGAAACGGGCGTGGCGAGAGAATTTGGCGAAGATAGTAGGGGAGGATAAAAGTCGGTTCGCCGAGGAGTAGTCCGACCGCTGGTTGTCTGGTTGGGAAACCTTCGGTTTCATCCTAAAACAACTCGGTGACTCTGGGACCCTACGGTTTCACTGTAGCTGCCGCGGATACTTGATCGCCGGAGGGGCGAAAGGGTTGGCGCGGTTGGCATTTTGGGGTAGGGCTTTTGCCCGGCCGTCCCCGTAGTTCAGGCTTAATTCACGGGCGGGCTGGTTGTACCTCACGGCCAGATTCTGTTTCCCACGCTTGGCCGATAGTAGCCATCCGCAAGGAGGCCTAGGCCCCGTGGGGTTAGATGTGAGGTAGGAGTTCGCTAAAGCGTCTCCAACGGTGACCCGTCCAACGTTGACAAGAAAACTTGTCTAACATGGGTAGCACGGGGGAGAGGAGCCCACCGGTTCGCCGGGCCTCTCCGAGAGGTGTCGGTCTCGTGCGGGCAACTGGTTTCGTGCCTCTTTGTCCTGAGGAGTGTGCGCATTTCCCTGTTTAGCCGCATACCTAACGGTCGGTCGGCAGCTGGTGCTCCTTTGGGGTCCAGCAACCACTTTCGTGTTCGGCAACCCCAAATAATTTGTTATCAAGCACGGTATTTTCCCTATGCTATGTACCCCAATAACTTGTGCATAGCATCTTCCTTGCTTGTATCTCAAAAACAGCCTATGACAGGTAACATATTTCGGACGAAGAGCAATATATTTGTGATAAAGTCTTATGTAATCTGGATTTGTGATTGTAAAAGTGCGGTTTATGTCCGTCTTTGTATCAGGAACAGTAATTATAAGAATATTGCTGGTGTCTTGAATGTTGTCAACGGTTATTTTTGTTAACTCGTCACGTCTCATGGCACCTGATACGCCCATAATTAAAACTACCTGTAAAACTAATAGTAAATTAAGCAATTTATAAGAGAACTTGTTTATATCTTTGTACCTTCCACAGTAAATACTTTTCATCCTCAGCATTTTCCAAAAATAATTTAATCTGCTCCATTGTTAGCACTTTAGACTTTTTGGCTTTATAGCCTACTGCTTTTTTCTTCAAAAAGGAATTAATTTTAAAAATGTCCTTATATCAATCTGTTCCTTTATATTCAGCATGCTTTTAAGCATGGAGTACAAACTCCATAAGCTGGAACTTTTTAGTGCCGCCGATTTTTGCATAAAATATGCCAATAGCACGTTTTCGCTCACAGTTTTGACCTTCTTAGCGTTGCACCAGACCTTAAAATCGTTGTAACATTTTTCGTATTGCCTCTTCGATCTTTCGGGTATTAAGTTAGAAACTGCAAAATTGGCAGCACTTTTTATATCCGGAGGAGTTCCAGATATAGAAATATTATCACTTTCAGAAGTTTCAGACATTTTACGACTTATTTTGACAACTATTAAGTATTTGTATTTTATTCTAGTCGTGTCATTTCTATGGCAACGCATATAAAGTAAGTCACTTTGAAATTGGCAATAAAAATATTCCGATGTGTGTAAATTTATATAAAACAGTTTGAACGATTTTGGAACGATTTGCACGGTTGTCCAAAAATGTTGTGTATATCTCGTCCGCGAAAACCTTTAACGTACTCGAGATTGTCCTGCCTCGGCCGCAAGCGGCCTCGGCGACAATTTCTCTCTGCGTACGTTAAAGTGTGTTTTCGCGGCCTTGATATACAAATAACTATTGTACGAGAACTATAATAATAATACATATTTTTAATGTACGTTATCGTTTATGACCAATGACCATATTATTAAGGTTAGGGATTTATGATTTTAAAATGTCACTAAATTAATCAAGTTCCAGGAAGTACCAACTTTACTTTTACGCACTCGTGCTTAAAGTGACTATTTATGCACGCAAATTGAATCGTGAAATGACAGGTTTTAATAAGCGAGTACAAAAAGCTTATGTGAACGCTTTATATATCGATTGATGAAATATTGCTCATACTCACTCACACTCAGTCATTCTCAGTCATACTTGTGCGAGTTCCAGTCATCAACGTAACGTCAAAATTGCATCTTTTTTTGTAATTATTATGAGTACTTACAATGGATAAATAAAATCGTATTGTAGTAATGAGCAAAAGAATGTACTGGTAGAGTTTTCTATTGCAGCAAGCATGATTCCTTCTTTCATGTTTGCCAGTTTTTACTTTATGTCAGATATATAGAAACGAGACACTACAATACATATACACATATTAATACAGTTAAATAGAAACATTACCGAAATCACTTATGTATAGGGTAATGTGAGGAAATATGAGCATAGTAGGTAATATGAGCATGGGAAATGACTAGGTATAAAATGTTTCCAAATATAGCCTCTACTAACATGATCATGATAAAAACACAAATTATTGTACAGTACTTGAAAAAGAATGTTTGCATGATAAAAATCATTCATGTTGGTTGAACTTTGATAATTACGAAAAATATCTGACATTCACTTAACGTGCTCATATTACCCGACATTACCCTATATTACAGCAATATTTTCACTATTTTATAATATACTATATTTACGCCACCACGTGTAAACAAGTATTAGCACTATTGTCGCATAAGATTTTGTATGTCGAATGGTTGTTACCCACTCGCTGAAATCTCGACTGAAAATTGTAGCACACGACATTCAAGAATACGACTGCGCACATTTCATTCGACATTTGACTTGTGTCGCATGCGACATTCATCATTCGCGATTCGAGAATCGGGCCCCAGAGTTCTTTTATACGGCCCCAGATGTGAAAATCTAAAGGGCATCAAATCGAGTAATCTGGATGGTCAGTTCTAGGGTCCCTGTGGGGCCAATCCACCGATATTCGAACATCAAGGTCAACTGCTGATGTACAGCTATAGTGGAATGTGCTAGAGCACCATCCAGTTGATACCAACTGTTTGCTCTGCCAGCTAGAGGTAGAGCATTTAGAAAATCACTAACAAACCCTCTAAGTATCTCCAGATATGTAGCACCATTAAAATTTTCATCGTACACTTGATATGCTACTCTGTTGTCCAGAATTAAACAAAAAACATTATAAAAAGTGGTACCAGATTGTCCCTTATTACATGTGGATTATATTTTATCCAGTAGTGATTATTTCGGCGATTTATTATGGTTTGCCTGTTGAATTTAGATTCATCAGTCCACATAATTTTACGAAGAAATTTCGGATTTTCGGTCATTTTTATGGATATGAACTCAAAAAGTCGAGTTGTTTTACCGCCACCAAGACGTAATCCGTGCGCAGTTATGTTTTCTTAATATTCTGTGGATTAATGCTCTTGAAAAGTTGTCATATACCGAGCTTCTATTCTTGCGAATTTTTCGAAAGTCATTGTTGGTTGGTTCGGATATCATTCGTTAAATAATCTTCATGTTTGTCTGACAATTCTTCCACATTCACCATGCGTATAAAATAAACTTAACATCATTGTTGGGATATTCTTCAATATTCTTCATTATAAACATTACTTGAGAAAGTTAACAAAATAACCAGAACTATAAATGTCAAAATCAATGCTTACTAGACAGGACTTTGGAAGTTTCATTGGTGTTTTGATAGAAAATATGGAATACCAAAAAAAAACATTGGAAATAGGTATAGGGAAAGGCGTAGTAAATCGCAATAATATGTAGGTGCCATATTTGAAAAACCAAACTTTTCAACTTTGAAAATGATGTAATTGGCCACCCTGTATACGATAAATAAATTGTCAATGTGGATTTTGAAAGTACAATTTTTGTGCTTCCGTCCATTCCAGTATAGTGAAACTAGATCGAACATATTATGAAATTTTCTCGGGAATCCAAAAAATGAGCTAATATGTATATTAGGTGTTCCGTTTAAAATGAGGAAGTTAATGGAGATTTCGCGTATTACCGGAAACGATACGACCTTGAAAATATTTTAAAATGAAGGAGGATCTTGACTAACCTTGCAGTCCAAAAATTCAGAATTCTAAATATTTTCTAACCTCGGAAACTTCTAACGAACGGTTACCGTAAGAAACCCTGCATATTTGAAAGCTATTCTTATATCATTTGTCTATAACGTATTTGACGATTTGTTTTGTTTATTATTGTGTCAAGAATTTACCGGGATCTATTATTACGTTATTTGGTGTTATTTTGATGAAAAACTGAAATATGGATGTGACAAATAATTTAAATATCGTTGTAAATGTGTTTTCTTTAAATTCCAATCTGTAATCAACCTGTCATCATTGTTTATGATTTTCATATCAAAAAAAGTAATGTAATTTTCCGTTGTTTTTCTAAAGTAAATTAAGTATATTTTTGTAATTGTACAAAACCGATAAAACATTATTATCTGTGCCGTTGGTATTATGGCAATAATTTTCACTACCTATCGCATAAAAAGGATGGGTTATGATTTGTTGATGCATTATTCTTGTAATTCAGACATTACCAAGTCTGCTATTATCGGTGATAAAGAATTTCCCATTGTTAAACCGTAGATTTGTTTAGAGAACATCCCATGAAATACAAAGTACCTAACTACTTTTGAAACAATGTTTCACAGAGTGGATTTTTCGATTTGTATATACTACTATATATTCTGTTAATTTAATACATCTTTTTACACGGAAATAGTGGTGCCTACGGATCAGATATAGAAGGTTTACACAGCAGCTATTTTAATATATTAAAACAAAAAATAAAAAATAAAAAAGTAACGATTTCTTTAAACATAAAAAAAAATAATGGTAAATTATTCGCGGATCTACCTCAGTTTCTGTCCATTCTCACACCAAAACAGTGTTGTTAATTAATAAAAACAGTTTGTCAGTTATAATACATAAATTAACTTCGATTTAATGTGTTACAATAGATTTAAATTTAAACAAAATTGTAGGTGTTCGTATTTTGGACTAATCTAAATGTTATTATGATTGAGTTGGCATAGTCAAGTATGTATACTGTTTGTAAGCGATCAAAATTACAAAAACGCCTGCATGAAATATAAAAAGCATACAGTTTAAAATTTGATCGGCGCGAATGCGAGTAGAGGTCTTGTCCCATAGATCAGCGTCATTGTTTGGGGAGACATCCGCATTGAATCATCATGTTTTATTGCAGATTTTTGTAATTTTTATAATGTATTCTGATTAAATTTACTTATGGATTTTCAATCGTTTGAAGTCTCAATTAATCTTTCTCACTGGTTCTGCTATTTTGTAAAGTATTTTCGTTTTTAATTTATGAATATATCGTCATAATTTTTTATAATTTTCAATTGTAGCTATCCAACAATATAGTTCTACGGCTATCTGCCGTAATTATTCAACTAATCTGTTATTGATTACCAGTTTAAAAGAAGCGTTTCAGATTTTGTAACATTTTCTCTCTCTATAATTTTAAGTAAAACAAAGCTGTTTAAAAGTTTGAAACAAAATAAATTACTAACTAATGGTAGGCGTTAACATAAATATTACATTGTATATTTATTTATACATGTCAAACAGTTTATATTGTTGCATAGAGTAACTTCGGCTAAAAATTAATTTGTTAGATATATGGTATTGAATGAGAAATGGTAACTAATGAAGTATGCATCACAATGAGAATTTCAACATCTTTACGTGATTTTGTTTTACAATAATATGTAATTACTGAAAGCACAAGCGTTAAAAGTACGGAGAAATGAATCCGTTCTAAATATTAGCTATACAAAAAAACTAACGTTGAATAACAATGAAAATACAGACATAATGGTTACGTAAAAGGCACGTAAGAGGTAAGGTTCATTAATCGAATACGAATTAGATATACTCCATAGTATACCATATAAAATTTGATAACATCGAACAAGTAACGCATACTTGAATACAAATTATGTAACATGAATTTGTCTTATTCCAGTATACTCGCATGCAAAGCCTTTAACATTAGACATACTGATATATAATTTTATAAGAACGGTGTTTTTTGTACTTGATAAGGCGAACATATCAGTGAATTATATGGACACTGGTCCACAGATATTGTACCAGTTATGTGAAATACCGTAGGTGAAGGGTATAGTGGAACAGAGTGTAGAAAGTGTAATTCCAAGTGTCCGCAGCGTTCAGTTACCAAGGATAGGTATAATGAGAATGTTTCTGTTTGTTGTAGTTGCGGCGGTTGGCATCTCTTTAGGTAAGTTTCTTTTTTCCGCAACACTAAAATTTTTCCTACTTTAGTTGAAAAATACATGTCAATATCATTTTTAACAAAATATGAGTCTTGTAAAATAAAATCAGCGCATTGCTCAATATATGTTACATAACTGTAGTTTTAGACAATTAAAAAGTAAATTTAAAAGTGTCTGCAGGTGTTTGATAGGTGTTTGATTAAAATTTTAGATTTGTCGTAATTGCTGACCTATTAGCAGGCGAAGAATATTTTACCAATGTAATTGTATCAGTAGCATATGTGTTAAGATATCTAATGAAAGTTGTTTCTCGTACTTTATGTTATGAATATATTTAGTACAACCGTACTTTAAAAACTTCGAGAAAGTATGTATGTATGTACATACATATGTATGTATACATACATTAACTGACCGATTAGATATGGCGCGTTTCTAACTTGTTCTTTATGTAAAAAATATTTGAATTTTTCACTACTAATCGTTTTTCGTTGTGTATTTATGAAGAAAATATTTAAGTTCTTAATTTAGTACAGTTTACAAAATATGTTACCGAACTACTTACGGTCAATTGCTAACGATGAAGGTTGTATAATACAACAAGCATATTTTACTTTCATATCTGCCTGATGTTAACATTTGATAAGGAGGTTATAAGTTCTCCTAATAAATGTAGTAACTTAATTCGAAAGTTTTGCAAAATTATAAAAATAAACATAAACATCTATAAAAAGCACGTAAGTAATGAATTATTGCAAATCTTGTGTTGTTTATATTCAAATAGAGAAACGTATTAATACGTTTTGTATTAAAGCATATTGCAGCACTAATAATCCCAATCTAACTAATTAAAGTGTTTATATTAGAGTTTACAAGATTTAGTTTAGGTGATAATAATTACATAAAGAGTGGCCCATCGAAAACGAAGAAGATGAATTATCACTGAAACGGTGGTTGTTTGAAAAAATTCCGAAAGACTACAAATTTGTTTTGTATGGGGACACGTGTGTAAATTTAACCTCCTAACTTTATTTTCCCAACCAGGGGGATATCCTTATTATTATAGGAATCTGGAGTCGAATGATACCTCATTTGAAATGCAATTTAATTATTTTTGCTTCATTCAAACCGTGGTCAATAACGTGACGAAAAACGGTTACTTAACATTGAATATTTTTTAGCAGAAAGATATACAAATAAATGAAGGTTTTCGCATTGATTTTGTACTACAGTGAACATTTTACTAACTTTACTAACATACTGACCATTTTATTTATACAGGATGAGGCACCACATCCGCCTGGGTTGATATACAGTATGTCTCACTAAGTTGGAACCATATGGAAAACTTTTTTATTATTAATTTTAGGGAAAAAAGTTATTTTTTTGGAAAAAAAAGTTCTGCATGTTCTAAAATATAAAACACATTCATCAGATATTAATTTTGTTCAGTCAAGCGATTTGTCAAAAAATATGAATTTTACTAAAGAGTAAAGTACATATCTTTATATTTGACAATATTGAAAATTGTTATAAGGAAAAGTTGATCAGAACTAAAAACTACGTTCAAATGTGCAATTACATCCATTTACATTGAATAAATGCGCATGCATTAATTACGTGTTTAAATTGCAAGTGTTAAAAAACATCAGAAGCGAAAAGGTTACCATGTGTTTCATAATCTCAAGGGGTAAATGTTCGTTCAAAATAAAAAGATTAGTAAAAAAATAACAAAATCTAATTTTTCAATGTAAATGAATGTAATTGTATATTTGAACGTAATTTTTAGTTCTGATCAACATTTCCTTATAACAATTTTTAATATTGTCAAATATAAAGGTACAAACCGCGTATACGACCTTGGAAAATTAATATCTGATGACTGTATTTTATATTTTAGAACATGCAGAACGTCTTATAAAGAATAACTTTTTTCCCTAAAATTAATAATAAAAAAGTTTTCCATATGGTTCCAACTTACTGAGACATACTGTATAAAAAACGGTAACCGATATTTTGGTAAAATTTTGGTAAAAGGTAAAATATTTTTGTTGGAGCATATGTAAGTCCATTGGGAGTACGGTCTAAAATTATTTTGGAATATACAGGCTGTCCCAAATGAAGGTTACACATCAAAGTTATCAAAATTTAAATGGAACACCATGTATATTATTGGACATTTCGATGACACAGACTAAATAAAGGCAAGTTACTGTTATATTCCCTATACCTAGGTTCAACAGTTTCTGAGATATTTAACCATTTTTGAAAATGTAGATCAATATTTAGAATGCGTACCTGATGTACTCACTACTACTGATGATGTAAGTTTTAGAAAGCATCTTTATTTTAGCATTAGATGTAATGGTTGCGTTAATGAAACAATAAAACTTAAAACACATAACCTAAATACGTAGAGCAGGTACTCATTCTAAATATTGATCTATATTTTCAAAAATTGTTAAATATCTCAGAAACTATTAAACCTAGGTATAGAGAATATAACAGTAACTTGCCTTTATTTAGTCTGCGTCATCGAACTATGCAATAATATACATGGTGTTCCATTTCAATTTTCGTAACTTTGATGTGCAACTTTCTTTAGAGCCACTCTGTATATTTCAAAATGTTTTTAGAACGTGCTCCCAATGGACTTACACATGCTCCAATCAAAAGATGTTAAATATGTGTTACCGGTTTTTGTACATTAACCGAGGCGAATGTGGTGCGCCACCCTGTGTATGTACTATACCATTACAAAATATTAATATCACTAACTGTAAGATTGTATAAAGATTTAGGGATTTTTTATATTTTTTAAATGATGATTATTCTAAACTACAATTACTTCTGGCCAATCTTTATTACTAATGTTCATTTTGTTAGCGTGCGTAGATGTCCAGCTACTGGTACCGACTTTGAGGAAATGCTAAACTTTTCGGTACCACTTAAGTCAGTACCGCATTCCTACCTTTTTGTGTAGTTCGGTTTAAGCTTTACTACTACTACTAACACTATCTACTTATTGTTAGTAAATGATGATTGTTTTCAGTTTTCGTATTTGATGAAGTCGATGAAATAAATTGCTCACTTTGCTTACTGTATACTGCTATAAGTTAAGACGATACATTTTTTTCTGTTTAAATTTTTGTAAACGTGTAGTTATAATCAATATTTGGTCCATTTAAAGTGTAACACTGTAATATCTTCGAAACCATTAGTGTTATGAAGAAAAGTGTTAGACAAAAGTTTAACTATATGAAGCTTGTTCGATGGCGCTACTGTTGTCACTATAAAGAGAGACACAAAGGTCACGCACGGTCAACTTTATCTTTCAAATAGCATATGGTATTTTTTTTTCGCCGATCAAATTCTAAAAGAGCAATAAGTTGTGAATAGAAAAATAGTAAACCACATATGACCTCAAATTAATATTAATAGAGATATTCGGAAAAATGAAAACATAATAAAAGCCAGTACAGCAAATGTTTTTTATTTGTTTTCTAAATGTTAAAGTATTCTGCAAACACTCAAAGTAAATTGCTATCATATCGACGCCCTCAACATTTGTAATAAGCATTTTGAATGGTCAAAGTCAACATCAACGGAAGACAAAATAAATAATTTGACATTATAATACTGTCCTTAGAGACTCGTTTGTGTCTTTATACTTATTAGTACTCTTTTTTGCAATAACTTGGGAAAAAATAGAGATATCCAGATGCGGTTTTCAGTAAAATATGTGTAATTTAAATCCGCGTACGAACCTATTAACGTAATAGTATCGTTCCATTTAATTTTTTTAAGAAAATCGTAAAAATATGTTACCGCTGCAGAAAGCGACCTCTAGTTTATCAGTTTGAAACTAATAGATATAGCATATAAACCCTGTTTGAAGTCCACGTAATTCCCTTTCAAACGAGTCCAAGATTGTTCGGATAGGTTGAAGAATATATTAAACTTTAAACATTGAAAATAGATGGTCTTTCCCCTCCTTATTATGACAGATACGAAAAAATGTCACTAAAGAAAATTATCTGATATTGAATGAGCTTTCAATTGATGATATCAAATTTATAGGTTATTCTGCGATTTTCTGAAACAATAGGAATTTTAGATTTGAACTACATTTGAACATAGCAGTTATGCCACCTAGCGGTAAAATCTTGAACTTGAAAATATTTCCAGAAATTTCTCTTGGCTACTTTACCTATCAAAATTTTCTCCCGCAGAACCGAGGACAAATACTTTCCGAGATACAGCCGCTTACCTCCCTTAATGGTATATAAAAAAATAAAAAATCTTGAAGAGGTAAAAACTAGACCTTAAACAATTACGAACAGAGTGTGGTCTTGCAAGAGCGACTTCTCTCCCGTGAAGTAGGGTCATTCATTTAGAACCTACCAACATAGAAGGCGACAGGACGCAAAATAAGAATAAATAATCGCGAATCATCCGGTTACTAAATGAATAAAACAGAAAATTTGCTTGTATAAACAGATTTTTACAAATAATTTGAATCATTATAATTATTCATTTCATTTTTTGGGGTGATCCTGTATAGTCAATTTTTTTGAAGGCTTATAAAATTACTCGAAATTTAAATTATATATAAAAAAATAGTAGCCGTTTTAAGAAAAGAAAAAAGTACAAATATTCATGTTACACGAATATGGAAAATGTGGAAGTAAAAAAATTTAACTTTTAGAGGGAAATGTAGCGAGAAGCGATATAATAAATATGAACGGGTGTATTTATAGAACATTGTGAGTAAAAAATTAAATTTATGAAAAATGACAATTATTTACAAATCTTCTCTAGGACAAAAAGTTCTCTCAGTTGAGTAAAAACATGTTAAAATTAATTAAATAGAAGATATTTAATCACACATAATAATTTGATTTGTCTAAACTTATTGCACATATGAAGAAATATGAAATTGTAGCGTTCCCAAACGTAGGAGAAAATGGTGTGTTCAAAAAAATCATTCATGAAAATGATGGTAAAACAAAATATTATGTCCAAGAATCCTTAGAGAAACATGATTAGATAATCACAATATGTCCACGCTAAGGAGATGCTCCCACTACAAGTTTAGTTATTATGTTTACAACAACTATCATTTTCGTGTATATAGGAAATGCAACAGCTGGCAGTAAATTACAACAAATTGTAACAGACTATATAGGAATAAACTTACTCAGTATAATAAAGAAATCCGAAAAGCAAAACGAGACTCGTGGAGGAAGTTCTGCGAGGAGATCATAGATACTCCCGCATGCTCCAGAATCCACAAGGTCCTTGCTAAGGATGGTTTCGCACAAAAAGAAGTCGGCTTCCTACAAAAAGAGGACGGAACCTTCACCGACACAAAAGAGGAGAGTATCAGGGTCCTTCTGAACACCCACTTTCCTGCGGCATCTATACTAACGGACATTCGGGCTAGTGAGGCCCAAAAAGCAAGAATGGCAACTGGCGACAGAAATCACAAGACCGGAAAAAGTAAGATGGGCAATAAAGGAATTTAAACCGTTTAAATCTCCGGGTGTAGACGGGATCTATCCAGTCTTTTTACAGAGGGGAATAGAACCATTAGTTCCCCATCTGTGTAAAATCTTCAAAGCCTGTATTGCATGGGGATACATACCGGCAAAATGGCGAGAAGTAATTCTAAATGTATACCTACCCAAAATAGGTAGAGTTGCGGACATCACCTCTAAGTCATATAGACCCAATAAGTCTGTCATCCTTTCTACTTAAAACAAAAGGCTAATTGACAGACATATAAGAGACGGCGCTTTGAAAGCTAAACCACTCAGCGACCGTCAATACGCGTACCAACCCGGCAAATCAACAGAACTGGCACTAGATGATTTGAATAGACTACTCTCTAAAACCATAGAGGATAAAGAGATAGCACTGTCCGCCTTTCTGGACATAGAAGGAGCGTTTAATAACGCCACAACGCACTCCCTTGTAGAAGCAGTAGCAAGACGAATCTCACCCACACTCTGTCGGTGGATAAAGGCCAGTCTGGAAAACAGGGTGATCATATCCACAATAGGGGAAGCCACCCTAACAGCAAGGCCAGGGAGGGGCTGCCCACAGGGAGGGGTACTGTCGCCTCTACTGTGGGCAAACCTAGTTGATGAGCTGCTAGAGGAACTGTCAGCCAAGGGCTTTCATTGCCTCGGATATGCAGACGACCTCGCAATCATAGTGAAGGGGAAATTTGCAGGAGTGATTTCTGAACGAATGCAAACAGCCCTAAATATTGTGAACAATTGGTGCATTCGAGAAAGGCTGTCTATTAATGCCATGAAGAAACAGATTGTTGCATTCACAAAAAAGAGAGACCTTAGGGAGCTTAAACCGGTAAGATTAAGGGATATAGAAATCGCAGTGGCCAAGGAAGCAAAATACTTGGGGGTTACCTTTGATCAAAAACTCACCTGGAATACACAAATACAAAAGACATGCAATAAGGCATCCATGGCCATCGGCAGATGCAGAAAATTGTGTGGAAAAAACTGGGGATTAACCGAAAAATGACCTTATGGCTATACACAAGGGTGATCAGACCTATCATAACATACGGGTCAGTGGTGTGGTGGCCGAAGACCCACCAGGCCGAAGTAGCGAGGCTCCTAAATGGTGTACAAAGGCTAGCATGCATGTGCATCACGGGGGCCATGAGAACTACTCCAACAACGGCTATGGAAGTCTTATTAAACCTACCACCTCTACATATCCATATACAAAGAGAAGCAAGGTCTGCCACGTACAGGCTGATACAAAATCAAACACCCATCACACACACACATGGGAGAATATATCAGAAGTTGATTAAAGAACTAAAAACCGGGGAGGTAACCTGTTTACCCACAGACGTAATGGTTCCAAAATACAACTTCAACAAAAAATATAAAACCATAATACCAGAACGAGAGCAATGGGAAGGTGGCTCTCCCGTTAAAGCCTCTCTACACTGGTATACAGACGGCTCGAAAACGGAACAAGGTGTAGGAGCCGGAATACTCGGAGTTAAACCAAGAACGGAAATCAGTTTAACTCTATCGAAGGAAACAGAAGTTTTCCAGGCAGAAACAGTTGCGATTTACTACTGTGTCAGAGAAATATTAAGGCAAGGGACAGAACAAAAACCCATAGCCATCTTCACTGATAATCAAGCGGTGATAAAAGCGCTTGACGCAACAAAGATCACATCAAAGCTGTTATGGGACTGCGTATGCGCACTAAATGAACTAGGGGCGCACAGCAAGGTGACCCTAGCTTGGGTACCGGGGCACGAAGGTATTAAAGGAAATGAGAAGGCTGATGCTCTGGCCAAAGAAGGAACATCTAAGCCACTCATTGGACCTACACCATCGTGTGGAACCACGAAAAGAGAGGTGGCCAAAACCATGGAGAAATGATCGGCAAGTAAATCCCTCGAATGGTGGAAAAACTCCCCAGGACAGCGGCAGGCTAAAGAATTCATCAAAGAATACATGCCTAAATACACCGAGGACCTTCTGAACAAAAGCAGGAGAACGGTCAGGCTAGTTGTAGGCCTTTTAACAGGACATAACAGACTCAACAAGCATATGAGCAACCTTGGTCTGGCGGAAAACACCATGTGCAGAATCTGTCAGACAGATGAAGAGACCTCGCAGCACATTCTGTGCCAATGCGAGGACTAGCCAAATTGAGGCTAGAGTGCATTGGCGAACCATACCCACACGCGGCGAGCTACATGAAGACCAACCCGGCAAAGCTGGAAAGCTTTATAAAAAAGGCTAAGCTAGACCAGGTGGTCTAGATAATAGGGAGCTACAATAGACCTATGGGTCGCAGTAGCAAGAGGCCACATAGCCATCACGACCGAATTTTAATAAGTGATAAAATCACTCGTGGTTTTATTAATACACTACCAAAACGGCTCATTTTCACTCACAATGCTCGCAATTACTACACAAAGCAAATCTTTTTTTTGTTACCACCCAAATACATGGAAAAATGAACGCAACCTAAGACAGTAAATTACGAAAACATCGGATAACTGCGGAACTTACTAATAGCAAACTACATTGCAACAAATTTTGTTCGTGTCTTTGTAAATACAACGCGTGGCCAAGATTTTTCTTTGATAAAATTGATTTGGATAATTTGTTCGTGCTTGTTGATCTTAAATAACGAGCACTTACAAATTATCCAAATCAATCGGAAAATCTTGGTCACTTGTTATATTACTTATGATAATCCTTCAAGGTCTAAAAAGTGAAACAAAATGCGTTTGAAAATTGGAAGCCAGTTTATGTTCATAGAAATGGCATTATTATGGTATTATTATTAGTGCGGAATCATATCAACTTCAGCAATATGAATAATAGGAATAATAGTTTATTTATATTCACTAACAGTAAACCATGTCGCGTAAAGTTATATCACATAGTTACCGTAAATGGTATCCGATACCTCGTGCCGAAGGTGCAAGAAAACTTGTAAATGAGGTAACGGACCTTTTTAGGAGAAATTGGATTCTTTTAAGTAGAGAAGTAATAACCTTTGGTTAATATGATCCACCGTTACAACGTGAACTTTGTTATTCTAAAATAAACAATTTTTTGGTCAACCTGTTACGAAGTTATCAATTCCCGAACGTAACACATTCTGCGAAATATAATTTTGCGCCCGTTGCTATAGCAGCGGCCGTAAAAGTAAATAAACCGTTTAATGCATATCTAATAAGTTATTATCACTAAAATAGAATAGCTATTATAAATCTTTTGGGTATACATTCAAACTAATTAACCAATTTGTACCTTCTACAATAAATATTTCCATCGTTAGCGTTTTCCAGAAATAATTTAATCTGATACAGTGTTAACATTTTGACTTTTCGGCCTTATAATCAACTGCTTTTAGCTTTAGAAAAGCAACCAACAAAAATGTTTTCACTTTTAGTGTCCGATTTCTCCATGAAATATGCCAGTAATACGTTTTCGGACAAAGTTTTAACGACTTAAGCAGGCTTGAAGCCGTCTTTAAGCGGCCATTACACTTACGAGTAAATCGTATACGAACGTCAAAAATCGTAAATGTAACCGTCAAATCTTAACTCATATATACGACTGTCAAATTGAATAGAGCGCAATTCGATTATATGCACGAGTTTAGTACATTCAAAATGGCGGAAGGTAAATTTTCGGCGACTGAGGCAGAGGAATTTGGAATATGGAATGTAAAAATTAGGAAATACCGTAACATTAATGATCATAATAAGGGGTATGAATTAAGTGCCGATATACATATATAATGGATATTCAATACAGTAAAGAAGATGATAATTTGCGAATTAATGCTTCTTTTACCCAAATTATCCTCTTCATCATCAATCTTTTACAAGAAACATTGAATTTTTTCATTATGATTAATAAAGCCGTAGCTAAACTCGCACGTTTTTTCTTACTTGGAGCCATTTTTTTGAATACAATGGGCGTTTTCGGAAGATACATCTTATTTTCTTCTGCGATACAATGTTTGATGCAATTATTCCAGACTTGAGCAGTGTCACGATTAAGTCCGTCGAATAATAAAGTTCTAACTTAAAAGTTCTATTATTAGCTGCAACATGATTATTCACTTGAGCCTATATTCATTCGATGGGATTCAAATTACAATGATATGGGGGCAATCGTAACACTGTGCGAACACTTTCTGCTACTATTTGGTCAATAACGTATGTAATAGTACACTGAAACCTCATTTATATCCGCACTCACTTATGCCTACCCTCACTTATATCCTCACTATAGCATTTATATCATTTATATCCGCTCGGCATCCACCACCCGATACTGCACGTATTCACATGAGCCAATCAGCGCCCACTCCTTCTTGAGAGGATTTGAGTGAGAGTTTACGTTTCGCAACTGCAGATCTAGACGAGGTTCCACTGTATTGTCAGTAATATATTTTTTACTAAGTTCCAGTAAGTCAACTTTTAATAAAGAATCATCAACAAGAATTCCTTTTAAATTAAGCCATTCAACTATTGCTTCCTTTTTCCAATATGTTTCCGTAAAACAATATTTTGTCGCTCCATTAACACACTTTCTCGGTTGCGTTTCACCCTCATAAATCCTAATTTTTTTGAGAATTTTCCATAATGCTGTTCGCTTTAAATCTGGCAAATTCTCATCTGCATTAACAACCTACAAACATTAGTTAGATCATGCTAATGTTAAGTCAAATATACATATTTACGCTCAATATTTTTGTACACGTAGGTAACTCATTTTTCGAGAAAAAGGAATGCACATATCTTCGGATTGCTGACCGCTGGCATTCATCCAAATTATTATAGGTTGTATGACGTACACGTTTCTTTGAAGGTGAATGAGACACACATGCGGTATACATATCCTTAACAATATTTCATACTTTTTTGACACCGAAGTGTATTATTTTTCTTGGCGTATGTAAATACAATAATGCAATTTTTCCCAAACGCCAATTATTTAAACATATTTTTATATAAAAATATGCCGTCCCGAAGTGGAGTCGAACCACCATGTAGGGCTATCGCGGCTCTACCGCAAACCGTTGCGACCACCGGGGGCTTCGACTACACAAGTAAACTTCACAAATATATGCGAACGAGATGTTATAATGACCTAGGATAGGCAACATTTTTGACACCGAAGTGTATTATTTTTCTTGGCGTGTGTAAATACAATAATGCAATTTTTCCCAAACGCCAATTATTTAAACATATTTTTATATAAAAATATGCCGTCCCGAAGTGGAGTCGAACCACCATGTAGGGCTATCGCGGCTCTACCGCAAACCGTTGCGACCACCGGGGACTTCGACTACACAAGTAAACTTCACAAATATATGCGAACGAGATGTTATAATGACCTAGGATAGGCAACATTTTTGACACCGAAGTGTATTATTTTTCTTGGCGTATGTAAATACAATAATGCAATTTTTTTCCCAAACGCCAATTATTTAAACATATTTTTATATAAAAATATGCCGTCCCGAAGTGGAGTCGAACCACCATGTAGGGCTATATATGTTTAAATAATTGGCGTTTCGGAAAAATTGCATTATAATATTTCATACTGTTCTCTCTCTAAGTCCAAGTTGTTTCCCAGTCAATGTACTAGAAACTGACTGAATTGTTTTGTTTCTGTTGCAAATATAAATTATATGCCATTTGCCTCTGCCTACATATGCCTATATGTTTTCTTAAACGATTTTTTGAGGATTATTCAAGTGGATCATGTACTGCCTCTTCAGCTATAGTAAAATTATAATTACAATGTCAGTATATGTAAATATTACATGGATATGCATAATAATAAGTACCTTGAATTTGCAAGTAATACACTAATAACAATAGCTCTGCTTTTAATGTAAGGTACTTGCAAAATTTGAAAATACATATAAAGAAAAACAAGGAAATAACACAGTAAATATATACGAACAAAAGAGCATAAACAAATTTGACGTATCGCTTTTAACCTACATATTTGATGACTATAGCCTAATAACCCTTACAAATTTCATACGTCTAAGCACAGTATTTCACATAGTGTGTACGTGCCTCGATAATTGACCAATCACAAGCCGCGAAATGAGGTCCTATCTTTTCTAACGCTGCACTTTAAAGTGAATGATGTATAGTCAGAATTATTACTGTCTCTCAAGAACTTCGTAGTACACTGAATATTTTTAATAGAGTCTATCAATTTACAGAACGTCTGTATTTAACCTAACAGTAGTAATTTCGTTATTAATAATAATAATGTTGTTTCTTTTATTTCATTGATAGTTTGTGTTTTGATACATATGTACATATATCACACAAAACAAGAAATTAGAAGTTGTATTGCTAACAATTTCTACTAAAATAATTTCCTTTTTATCATCAAATCTTTATAAAGGGGCATTTCCGGATATTAGGTTATAACGAAAAAGCCTTTATACGCACATCCTTTACAATTTCCTAAAATTTTGAAATGTTATTCTGAAACCGCTGTATATAAGTAGGAAATGTTATTCTGAAACCTCTGTATATAAGTAGGAAATAAATAAATAGTTATTGTGGAAAGGCAAGTACCGCAAAGTATAGACGTTTTCATTTGTGAAATATAAACGTGTAGAGACCGTGGAATACCAATAAAAATTCAAGAAACGATGTATTCGTGGATAGTAATATTAGTGATGGGATAGAAGACAATATTATTATATTAAATACAGGGTCCGGCAACAAAGCGGGGACGGAAGATTACACGCTTATTTGAAAGTTTGTCAAATATTTAGTCATTGTATATCCTTCCGCACCATCAAGTGCACGTTTTAAAAATATTTTGTTTTATACAGAGCGTTCCAGATGGAAATGCCAGACTAAAGTTGCATTTCTTTAAATGGAACACCCTGTATATTAACAGAGAAAATGATCCGCGCTTGAAAGCTGGTTACAACAATATAATGTTGTATAGGTCTAAAGTTGATAGTTTCTGTGTAAACAATGATTTTACTTGATAAATTGATACATTTCAGTAGGCTATTCTGCATAGGAAAAAACAAAAAATTCGAAACCAACAGAGTAGAATATTTTTTACTAGTACGGACTATCGTTACTATGTGAAATAGATTCTGCAACTGCTCGCTTTATACAGGGTGTTCACAATTTTGCAAAATCGAAGAAATCTCGAAATTTTTAAATGGAACACCCTGTATATTTACTCATTGCCTTTTTACTATTGATACCTCATTTGATGCACCTAGGATAGATCATTTTTTAATTATTTCTTTTTAAAATTGAATTAATGAGAAATGCTTGTATTTTTAGTAGCTAATTTGCATTTATTTCAAACCCACTGTAAGATCGGATATTCAACAAATAATCCATAAATAGGCTATAACAAGAAGAAACTCCATTTAGAATGAGAAACAAATGATTTTCACTCAGCGGTGAAAGGTAACATTAATTTAATATAAAGTAGAGGTGTCAGCTTTAAGCTTGTATACTAATAACCAAGTTGTACAAAATTTCGTTTTGTGTTATACAGTATTTCGTTCAATCTTTAAAAGAAATTGTTATAATGACTAATTTTAGAAGTTACTCAACAAACGCAAGCTCCTACCTTCAATAATTGTTACCTTTGAAATACAATCTATACTTACATCTCTCCACATACAGAACATTTAGAGCGACTAAGGCCAGCTAGAAAAAAGATAGATCTAGAGTGGAGCGGTTGTAAAACATATACGGAATAGCACGCTCGCCAATGCGTCAATTCCGTATATGTTTTACAACCGCCCCACTCTAGATCTATCTCTTTTCTAGCTAGCCTTACTCGCTCTAGATGTTCTGTATGTGGATTTTCCTGTATTGTTAATAATACGGCCAGTTCGGTTTGTTTATTGATTACCGGTTTATTTGTTTCTCCCTTCTTGTAGGTTACACCATCAGTTTCTATAAATTTCTCTAATAATCTTTCAAATGCTTCCGGTCGTCTTTCAAGGTTTGGAACTCTCTGCATATACTCTACTTGCTAGGAGACAATTTCTTGTACACTCCTCAAGAATAAATATCATATTTACCATTTCTTGAGTAAAGAAAATTAGTCAATATAACAACTGATTTTAAAGATTGAACGAAATACTGTATAACACAAAACGAAATTTTTTACAACTTGGTTATTAAGTATACAAGCTTAAAACCCCAGATAACTTGATCAGCAGTGAATCTATTAAAAATGCTATATTACTTTATATTAATTTAATGTTTGCTTTCACCGCTGAGTGAAAATCAATAAATGGAGTTTCTTCTTGTTATAGACCATTTATGGATTATTTGTTGAATATCCAATCTTACAGTAGGTTTGAAGTGCAAATTAGCTACTAAAAATACAAGCATTTCTCATTAATTCAACTTTAAGAAGAAATAATTAGAAAATGATCTATCCTAGATCCATCAAATGAGGTATCAATAGAAAGCGTAGTAAAAAGGCTTTCCAATGAGCTGAAAATATACAGGGTGTTCCATTTAAAAATTTCGAGATTTCTTCGATTTTACAAAATTGTGAACACCCTGTATAAAGCGAGCAGTTGCAGAATTTATTTCACATAGTAACGACAGTCCATACTAGTAAAAAATATTCTACTCTGTTGGTTTCGAATTTTTTGTTTTTCCCTATGCAGAATAGCCTACTAAAATGTGTCAATTTATCAAGTAAAATCATTGTTTACACAGAAACTATCAACGTTAGACCTATACAACATTATATCGTTGTAACCAGCTTTCAAGCGCGGATCATTTTCTCTATTAATATACAGGATGTTCCATTTAAAAAAATGCAACTTTAGTCTGGCATTGCCATCTGGAACACCCTGTATAAAACAAAATATTTTCAAAACGTGCACTTGATGGTGCGGAAGAATATCCGACGACTAAATATTTGACAAACTTTCAAATAAGCGTGTAATCTTCCGTCCCCGCTTCGTTGCCGGACCCTGTATAGTACAAGAAACCATTGGAACATTGAAGCACACCAGATATGTATAATGTAACAATATGTATAATGTATACAATACATAACAATTTGAAGAGTGAGGGACAGTCCAACATATTTAAGAAAACAAGAAAGACAATCGAAAAAAATTAGTAGGTGCAATTTTGAAGTAAGAAGAAAAATGTACTGGTTCTATAAAAGAAATGAAGTTCGTACATATATTGCGAAGTTTGTGCAGCTTTCGCACGTTATGAAGGAAAACGGCTTTAAATTTCATATAGTTAATAAGAAGTGAACCGTTATGGAATCGCAAAGACTGCAGATCCTGCGGGATGACGAAAGTGAAGGCATTTAGAGAAAACAGATCTTGCATCTGCTACCTGGACGATACGTGGTATGATACCCATGATACTATAAAAAAAGCTGGCATGATGATTTGGAAGTGTTCCGTTGTTCTTATTTCAAGAGGGAAAAGAATAATTATTGCATATTTTCAGACCTAGCCTCTACCTAAGTCACATTCTTCAAACTTGGGAACAAGTCAGAGTGGCGTTTATACCAAAGGCTGGCAAACAATGAACCCCATACCGCCCCATCACCTTGAGCTCCTATCTTCTCATATCAATGGAAGAAGTAATTGACTTGCATATCAGAAGTGAAACTTCCATTGAGACACCTCTTCCTTGCACAGTTTGCTTACGAAGTCGGAAAATCCACGGAGTCTGTCTTACACAATCACCTCAATAAGTTTGAAAAGGAATTGAATTGGATAAATAAATTGCTCTGCATTTGCAGGTGAAGAGGGAAGCAATGATAGATGCCGTCAGATTGGAATGAAACACAACTTTCAAGTCAGGAGACTTAGTCGAATTCTTGAAGAATTAGGGAGACTAAGCTAAAACGGCATACGACACACAGGTTTGATTTCGGCAGTTTGAAGTGGTAATTTAAGCCTGCCAAACACGTGACTGTAACGGATCTAAATTACAAGAACCGTCCGTGCGCTGGTACATGGACGGATCTAAAACCGTCTCAGGGGTGGGCATATGTAACTACAACAATTTGTCAAGCAAAAGTATATGCCATTCAACAATGTGCTCGGGAATGTCGGAAAAGGCGCACGCATATATAGGATAACAACTTGAACTACGAAAGCCTATTGATAGGAGAAGGTAGTGGGAGGTATTACATGTAACAATTTTAGTTTTGTCAACTGTATATGTGACAGGAACGTCAGTGGTTATGTCAAATACTTTACCCAACCATCAAACTTTCTCCTAATGGAATACACAATTAATGAAAAAGTGTAAATTATAAAGTGGTTTCTTTAAAACATTCTACACGTTTATATTCAAAAACATATTATAGGTAGCTAAATAAGCAACCAGCAACGTTTCAATAACACTTAGGATAAAGTTTGATGGTTCCGTAAAGTACATAACTGACATAATCACAGACATTCCTGTCATATAAAAAGTTGACAATACTAAAATGGATACTTTTAGTTTTAACTCCCACCACCCTCTCCTATCAATAGGCTTTCGTAGTTCAAGTTGTCAGCGTGTGTATCTTCTCAGACAGCCAATCAGCACTAAAGACTCTAAGGGGCTACATTTTTAAGTCTAAATTAACTCGGGACTGACTGCTCACCCTCAATGTCCTGGATCAAAGAAACACAGTCACACTGATGTGGGAGGAGGTGTGAAGGTGGTCTTATAAAGAAAGGCAAGTTCCGATTTATTGAACCAGAGCCAGTTTGTGGTCTCACCAAAAGCCATATAAGAGCTCATATCCGACAGTTGGAAAAGGAACAAAAATCTCGTACTGGGCTAACATCCCAAACCTTTTTTTTTGTGCCTATCCTAGGTCATTACAACATCTCGTTCGCATATATTTGTGAAGATTATTAGTGCTGTCGAAGCCGCCCGGTGGCGCAACGGTGTTGCGGTAGGCCGCGATAGCCATACCTGGTGGTTCGACTCCACTTCCGGACGGCATATTTTTAAATAAAAATATGTCTAATTTAATTGGCGTTTGGGAAAAATTGCATTATACAGGGTGGGCCACTTAAAATGATGCACTAGAATTACGGCCAAGCTAAATAAAAATTTAAAAATCCGATCAGGTAAACTTATAGTGTTCGATGAGGAGCACATTTTAATTACAATGTAAATTTTATAACCTTCACAATGACGTCACGCCGAAATCAATTTGCATTTTATTAAATAGCACATGTATGTTTTCTGTCAGTGTGTTGTAAGGAGATGGTATTTCTAACACATCACAATCACTTATTAAATATTTTATCCAACTGTATTTGTAATAACAAAGAATGAAATTTGATTATTTAAATTTCGCGGTTTCGAAGTTTCAAGCTTAGTTGACCGAAATTTTATGTAACGCATGTTAATGTGTATGACATTTATCAGATTTGACTTAAATCACTACATAATTCTGCCATTTGCTTATCTTAAAGTATAACTGGCTAAATTTAAAATATGAAGTGTAAGCTACGAAATCTAATAATAACTATTTGAATATAATTCAAATCAAAAAGATTCAGAAGAGATCTAAGCACCATTACGGCTTTACTCACTGGCCACGATTCTCTTCTGAAGAAGATGGGCCAGGTGGACTGTGACAAATACCGATTCTGTTCGTAACACTGCGAGACAACGGAACACATTATGTGCATTTCCGGAAGAGACTTAACTATCTCGAACAGGCGCACGTAAAATCGGCTAGTATTAGAATTATAGCTCCAAAAAATCTTAGATTTCTTCAGAAGCCTGGAGATTAATTGGGACTAAAAGATTAAGGGTACGCACAATAGATCTTACAGGTCGCAGTGAAGAGAGGCAGCATTACCTACACAACCCACATTTAATGTAATGTAATCTAATTATTGCACATGCAAGATCTGTAAGTAGATGTGTTGGTGATGTATTTTTGTTTGCAATGAACATGAAGTCGTCGTCTTTGGATTATTATGAAGATATAACAAATTCCTTGTTTAAAGAGTGGTTCGTCTTTACCTTTAAAAAGTGTTATATGGACAATGTTATACTCATGACAAGTTATTGAAATATCTAATAGAGTATGACCTTTATTTTGAAGCAGATTATTCAAAGAAACAATTCCTACAAGTCTTGCATACGAAGAAATTCGGAAGCAATATTATTGATAATCTACAGCAGGTTTCACTATGTTACGTTTACCTCCACGCGACTGTATCTTCAATCCCATAGAGTTGATTTGACGTTCTCTAAAGCAACACATTAATTGCAAAAATACCGGTACCATATTTAGGAAACAACAATAAAGACAGTCCAGGAAGCTATATTATTAATCACACAAGATACTTGGAAAAAAATTGTACAACATGTTATCGATATAGAAAATAAGTACTTACAGTACGAAAATCCCATACAAAAATGTAATATTCATGTAGATGACAATGAAAATACTAATTTTCATGGTTTAATAATATATGTAAGTTGAGTACTTACAGCTTTAGTAATTATAGTATTTTATTTTGTTAAACATATGTATATTTACCGTAAAAATTTTAATGAGACACATTTCCCTTATATCCCTGATAATAGCAAACTGTCGCCTTCTTATTCTGTACTTATTTATAATACTAAATAATAAAATCTATACTTTACAATACAAGCACATAAGTATCTGTATGTCACATTATATATTAAAATACATTAATTGTTTATTGAAGCACACAGATTTTAGATATAAAACAGAGAATGGCTGCTTGCAATAAGTACTATAAATATGTACATTTGTGAATTTATTTCTATAATATTTGTCAATGTCCGTCAAAATCTACTCTAAATAAATTCACAAAGTAAAACTTGTACTACATTAACAGACTGGTAATTAGAAAATCTAACACTGTGTCCTTGCGAAAGCAAATATAATTTATTTATTGCCATACATTTTATTTTGTTAATGCACTTATAGTAAGCGATTGGTTTCACTTACTTGGCCATGATTTAGCACAAAAAATTATAATATATTGAATATTATATCCGGCAGCGTATGAAGGTTTTTATCGTAGTGTTTAATAAAAGATTTTTCAATTATTTAAATGATTTCTGTAAATTTTCAGTATATTGACTACTGTTAATATTTTAATTTAATAAAATCTGTATTTTGAATGTACTGTCACTAAATTACATCACATTTATTTATTATCCTGACTACTAAGTAAACATTGCGACAGGATTTTTAAACATATTGCACCCAGCAAATATTCGCATCCTGTGCGAGTATGTACTAAAAAATGAATGGATAATGTAAATACATCTTACTTATGCAAAGAAGCAAACATCTAGTTTGTGCCTTTAAAAACGAAACATTTTATTCTATTGTTATTCTTAAAATGCATCAATTCAATTTTTTACTTCTCTTCTCTCTGTAATGCTTATTACAAAAAGTAACTCTTAATACTAGCCTTTTGTTTCTTTTTAATGGATTTAAAATTTGGCGCACGTAGTAAGTACGTAGCACAATGTACAAAATAAATAAATAAATATATAAAGTAAACAAGACTAAGCCTTCTTTTTTATGTTTTCACCACTTCATTGCTATTAATTCTGAGAAATTTGTAAGTATAATTTATTATGAGTCATGTTTTGTAACAGAAAACAATTTCATTACTGCAGCTATTTTCTAAAGGAGAATTAACTTGAAAAGTGTTACCATTATTTAAACTTACTTAAACATACTTTACTTAAACACAAAAAAAGATTATACATGTATTTTTTAAACAATTCAGTTTAAATAAATGTACTTAAAAAATTATAATACGGATTACGGATTCAGACATCCAGTGTTATTCAAGTGTTGATGATAAAGATTCTTCATCAAATTTATACGCGTGTGTTTACAAGCTACACATACATTAATCTCTTTATAATTTATCTATATAAGGCTTTATCTCGAATGACAAATCAACGCTCAGCGCAAACGAGTAACAGTAGAAATTTGAAATTTGGAAATGTTTCCTTTATATCGTCATTTAAGGAGTTATTTTTTATTGTTAAAATCACACATTTACGTACTTAAATTTCCTTAACGCCCTTTAGTGGTAACGGACAAAATAATATTAAACAGTTTGAATCACTTAATATAGGTCAAGGAAAATCCTTTCTAAGAAGACCAACTTTGTTAAATTCTGTTCAGGAGAAGCAGAATAATTTAATTTTATAGAAGAAATTGGTACTATTCACACGTTTCTCAAAATAACTTTGGATAGATAAAAGATAGCGATACTCGGTTTTCGATGATTTATTGGTAATTCGACCTACTTTTCTAATCTGTAGTCAAAAATGTATCTTTCCATTTAATATTTTCGATAAAAAACAAGATTTCCATAAAAATTTAAACAGCTTCCCCTAGCATGCAGGCCACTTATTAGATTCGTTCGAATTTGTAAGCATTAGATTGGAGGAGTAATGCTGTTTTCAACGAAAAGTTTGCAAAATTCGGTTCAACAGAACTGGAGTTACGTGTTCCTTCAAAACAAAGTTTCTCCTCCTTTCCTCTCTTTATTTGGTAAAATACAAAAAAATTATTCAGTGTAAAATATGCGGAATTTTCAGAAAATTCCGATTTTCATATTTGTGATAGACCTTAATTTGGTGAATTTTGTGTAAAATTGGATTTTAATTTTTTGGTGTTCGGTTACCTACACTTCCCGAAATAATTTTCAGATGTTTCTCAGGGCCACTAGTATTTTTTTCTCGAAGCTGTACTGATGTAAACCGTTTTTGAGATATGGCCGAGCGTCGTTTTTAGTTGGCCGCCCGGTACAATTCAATATAGACAGAAAAATATTTTTATTTTCTTTAGATAGGTAGGTACATATTTATACACTAAATTGATAATGAAGTACTAAAAGCGTAATGAAATGATTTCAAGATTTATATATGGACACTCCCGTCTAACTTTAAAAAAATACTTATATTTATTGTACATTTATTCTTTGCTTGATACTTAAATAACGAGTATGTCGACATTGAAGGTGTTAATGAATTAAGCAATTGAAATTTAGTAGCTCGATAAATATTTATAAAGAGAAAGTTCCTTTATATAATACTACAGAGTTTGACAATCATTAGAAGGGTTTATTCTAGAGTTATGATGCATGTAACAGAAATTTAAATAATAAAATAAAGACCAATCGGACAAAAATTGTTTATTGGACAAATGCAAATATATAAACTTTGTAACTAATTTAATAGAACCTGCTCAAGATTCACAAGGAGGCGGATTTATGCAGACTGTTCCAATGTTAATGCCCCTACGTAAGCAAGCAAACCAACTCTCGCAATTTGAGTTTACTAATACCCAATAATTCATTACAAAATGCCTTGTATTTTGTGCACACACAACTGAACATTGATATGAATATTACATGTCGCACACTTTGTAATTCGTCTGCAGTATTACTTCGCGCTTGATACGAAATTTCTGCCCCATAAAATATTGTTAAAGCGCTGAGTAATATATTACCATTAATATTATTAACATTACAAATATATAATAAAATTTTTATACAACTGACTGTAAAAGTGACACTTTTAACGCAAGCTGACCGGGTTAAAAATTGAGTTTTATAACATAAACTGAAAAATTTGTAGAAATCCTAATTCATTTAATTAAATATAAACAGTTGTATAAAAAATAGTCTACGATACACGTGTTAAAAATACTATTTTATATATTTCACTCGTAAATTTAACTCGTGAAATAAAATCGCACTTTTAACACTTGTATCGTAAATAACTATTTTATACAACTGGGTTAAAAATTGAGTTTTAACATAAACTGACATAAGCGTGTTATAATAGTTATTTAACCAACAAGTACATTAATGAAGGCGATTAATGATCGAGATATTTTATCCCGTGAGCGCAGCGAGTTATTTATTAATGATCATTATTATAATTATATACGAGGGCGCGTTTTTATTTTCGCGGAATGAGCGGGTTGTAGGAGAGTGATTAGGCGCATTGGGGGCGTGGGCTGTGCAGCGACTCATAATTAGAATAAATACGAAGTTTCATTGTTATTAGACAGTTAGTCTTTGAGCTATCGTCAACCAAGTAACATAATCAGGAGTGAAAAGTGAAATATGGAAAAAATCGAATATCGTGCCGTTATAAAGTTGCTTACCTTAGAAAATCAGTCGACCATAAAATGAGATGTCATTGGTTTATGGCGAAAAGACGGGGAAAACCATGACGACAAGTGGCATAGTTTATTTAAACAACAACGCGCCCGTCCACAAGAGAGGCCGCGGAGCGTTAGTGACCACGTCTTATCCAGAAAGTTGAAAAAATTGTGAATCACCCTGCTCGACTAAAGAAGAAACAACTCGCACCGATGGTTGATTATCCGATACAACTATTTTTAAAATCCGAAATCATCTCGGCAAAAAGGTCAGCTTCAAGATGTGCCGAGAATGCTCACGCTCGCCTCAACAGCTCGTGCTTTCAACTGGTTTTTTTACTCTGTAATCGAAGAAATATGATTTCACACAATTGTTACTGGAAAAACTTGGGTTCATCATTATGACACTAGTCCAAAATCAATGCTGGCATAAAAGCACGAGTAACAAGTTTAAAGTGTCATAATCAGACGCGAAACTCATGTTACTATTATAACACTCTTAATGTATTTTATTGTTATCAAACTCAATTTTTAACCGTATGAATATTATTAATAAAGCAATTAAAACACACTCAAAGAGAAAAGATGGGGAAAATTGACGAAAGGTGTGCCTTTTTCACGACAACGGCGTGCGTATAAAGCCGTTGCGTTAGCTGCCCTGCATAATCCCAAATTGCGAATTAATAGTCCAGACCTGGCAATGATTATTACCTGTTTCAAAAATGAAAAGAGGTACATGTCATGTATTGAAATTATTGATTTTGCTTTCTTCTATAATTAAAATTATTTTGCATTTATTCGTAAAAAAATATTATGACACTCGTGCATAATCAAGCTTTTAAAGCACGAGTAACAAGTTTAAAGCCACGCTTCGAGCGTTAAACTATTATAACACGCTTAAAAACAGTTTATGTTATAAAACTCATTTTTAATCTGGTTAGCTTGCGTTAAAAGTATTACTTTTATAGTCAGTTGTATATCACAAAAATGTTACATGATTAATTCGTATTTCTATTTTTAGTATTGAAACCAATAAAACATGCTTTTAAAATACACCAATAAAAAAAAATAGTATAAAGTATTCGTGGGTAACTGGTCATTAAAACACTTGGTGTATTTCAGGCACTCCGGGTCAGAATAGCGCGTGTTAAAAATGCTATTTTATTTCACTCGTAAATTGCTTTAACTCGTGAAATAAAATCGCACTTTTAACACTTGTATCGTAAATATATAACTATTTTTGACTAGTTGCTTAGTTTGACATTATTAATGACATCAAACTTGACTGTCTATTCTGTTTAGTTCGTATTCTGTCAATGACATTAATAAAACCATTCTCATCAATGCTAATGCAGCAAAAATGAATGTAATCATAAGATTTTTTCAGTTGTATTCTATTAAAAGTGTTTCGCAGTTTACCAATTTCAACGGCTACTCCTGAAAGTTCTAAGTCAATTTGCACAAGTGACGAAAAAAATTATAAAAATTGATTATTTACATATGAACGATTCATTTAATCATTTTCCAATTGACTCAAACTTTTTTGTGAACCACTGTTTGAATATATTTATTCACACAATTCAGCAATTCATTCAATGTCTATAAATACCTCTACAGTAAACAGTTATTTTTTTACTTTACATCGGTCTTGTATGCTTATTTAATTAAGATAGTTAGATATTAATTATACATTTTTATGTTATAAAAACTGAACAATAATAAAAACTTTATTTCCAATGTAATGTAGAATTTTGCCTATCTAAAATCATATTTTACTTATTTAATATTGGAATATAGTCTCACTTTTATTTCTCTTTTATTATAGCGCAGGGTGGCGTACTAGTTCAAGATGCTCCTGCTTGTCCAGAACAATATGGAGTCCAAGCGTACGCTCATCCAGAATCTTGCAATCTCTTTTTCCTTTGCACGAACGGAACCTTAACTGTAGAACACTGTGAAAATGGATTATTATTCGATGGAAAAGGCGCTGTCCACAATCATTGCAATTATAATTGGGCCGTTGACTGTGGTAGCCGTAAGGCAGATCGTAAGTATATACATATATAATAAGACTTAAGATGCTCTTATAGTTGTAGTTCATTTTCTTAGAAAAACGATAGCTGTATTCATTGTTAAAACATTTCCTATGTTTACTAGTTCCTTAAACAAGTCTGACCTACTAAATAGCTTTAATGTTAAGTTTAAATACGAATAATATATTATCTGTTGATGTTATTTTATCAAAACCTATTTACTCTTTATGTAAGATAGAGATTAATGATTTTCTTTTCTTTTTTCCACTAAGCGATCGCAGTTTCTTTGTGGTCTAAAGTAATACTTATACAGCAACTATTTACTTTCATTTAAACACGCCAAGGCCACGACACAATTTTCTGGAAAAAAACTGATGGCAACTGTTTTCTGGGATGTTGAAGACTCTTGCTCCTAGATTTTATAGGAAAACACAAGACAATATACAGGGTTTCCACGGTCGAGCGGGACATAGGGAGAATACATAAAATCGGTTTTCGGTGAATATTATCTATACTTCATCGAAATTTAAGTGCCGCATATTATAACTGGCCCAACAATGAACATTTCCACAATCATAGTACAAAGAAAGTCATTTTAATAAAGCCAGATAATTATTATTTTTAAATCTATTGCACGTACATTTCTAATAAGGCTTTTAACATGTGCGATGCTGCAAGCGGCCGTGGCTTTATTAAAATGACTTTCTTTGTACTATGATTGTGGAAATTTTCATTGTTGGCCCAGTTATAATATGCGGCACTTAAATTTCGATGAAGTATAGATAATATTCACCGAAAACCGATTTTATGTATTCTCCCTATGTCCCGCTCGACCGTGGAAACCCTATATATTGTCTTGTGTTTTCCCTATAAAATCTACGCTCCACTAGTATTTTTCGTTGATATTAATTGTTACAATAAAAAATAATAATACTAGATAATAAACTTAAATTAAAAAGTTGTATACAGAAGAGGAAAGGTAAGGAGAGAAAGGTACAATAAAAGTGCAGATGAAAAAAGAAGCATAATATGTCACCAGTAATTTATACAAAGCAGGTCACTACTGAAGATAATTCTGGAAGCAAAGAGAAACGTATCTATGGAGAAAGATAACTGAGGAAGTTAACGCCCTGTCTCTGGTAATCATGACAGATCAATATCAAGTAATGAAGGCGGGGATCACATTATGTTGTTTAACGCCAAATATTGCAGGGTCACCAGAAAATAACAGGCGAATACTAAGCGCCACAGTTCAGTCCGCTATGCTGTATAGAGCATCCGTCTGAATGATGGAGGAGAATGTCCACAGAAAAGTATATATAAGTGTACAGCGCAGAATCGTTGCCTGAATTATAAGCACATACCGAACACCATCGACAAATGGACGAAAATGGCAAGGTACCTATGTCATTAACACCAAAGAGATAAATTAAAGAGCAAGATAGACCAAATAATAGACAGAGAATAGAAAAAGATGAGCCAAAACTACTAATCCGCGACCATGGTGAGGAAAGAGAGATGTAGGAAAAACAGCTGGAAAAGATATGCCCAATACCAGAGAAGAAATGTATTAAATATTTAAAAAAAGCGGTTCCAGGGGACCAATTGATCGGTTAAGAACACTTAAGCCGGCATAATATAAACGATATTTTTGATATACTCGCAAGACAAAATCAAATAGTTGTAGCCAGCTTACTATACTGAGTGTGCATAATAAATCTAAGAAGCGATTCTATAACTAGAAATTAATTTTATTAATTTCCGATAGCTGATCTGTTTTTATACAAGTTCATTGCAAACATTTTACCAAATTGCAACTTCTAGTTTTTCGAAATATTTGTAGCTGATTTTGAAATAAATGCTTGTCTGAATAATGTCAATCAAGAGCTCAAGCTATGAGTACATTTTTTCCCATTCCTCAATTATTACTATCGTATATTAATCATTTGTTGCATATGGTAAGTCCTCATTCTAATTAACTAAACAATCTTGAACAAGAATAACGGATTGTTATAATGTCAGTCATGTCAATGATAACTTAATTTAAACAAAAATTTTCTTGAAAATTTCCAAATACAAGATTTTTTATGCATACAAACACATAGATTGAACCTTTGACAACACAACGCTGATGTAAATTAAACGTGTACTCAATGCCATTCTTATCCAAGACGGAGCTCTTTGAGGAATGGTAAAACTAAGCTAATAACCGCACCATATGGCATTTGTAAATACTTATTCTTTTAATTCCAGATATGTTTCCACTTAATTGAGCGTAGATTTTCACGACCGTTGTTTACTGTATTGAAGTCTTCCGGGTGTTGTCGCGTAGATAAGTTTGCACTTGACGTTTCGCTGATCATGCGGTCAGCATGTTCAGAAGGTTTCTCGAGACAGTGTAGAAACCTTCTGATTAGCGAAAAGTCAAGTGCAAACTTATGTACGCGACAACACCCGGAAGACTTCAACACATCTTTCCACTTGTTGGTTAATAAAATCGAAATGGATTCAAAAATTGATTTATTCCATAGTGACTATTTGAAATATTTATCAACTGTGTATTACAATACTCAATGTCTGAAATAAATACTTTAAAAATTTACCTCCCGTAAAATTAAAGTACGGATCATTTAATTTGTTGTGATGTTTTAGTAACACCAATAAGTACACCCGGTTGTGAATATCAATTTGGACTATATCCTCATACTGCTGGATGTTCCATTCACTATGTAAAATGCGCTTACGGTGAACCACAACCTCAACAATGCGAACCAGGTTTGGTGTATGATGAGAAGATTCATGGATGCAATTGGCCAGATTTGCTTCTAGAAACATGTAATCCTGAAGGTATGTATATACAACGTTTTACTTAATATTATGTGCTTATTTTAATGAGTGATTTATGGTGCGATTCTAAAGGTCATATTTATAGTTCGTGCTTGAGGTCGTGTCGATGCTTGAGCATGCGATTTTGACATAAATGTCATTACAAATGTGTCAAAATCGCGTGCTTAAGCATCGACACAACCTTAAGCACGGACTATAAATATGACCCTAAAACTGTTGGATATGTTAATATGCACTTTATATTAACATATAATATACCAGAATTATTGGTTTTCTAAATGTATGCTATTAAAGTTTTAAATATGTATTTGCAAAAAGTAACATAAGGATATTAATTGATATTTACATGTCGAAAATGACTACCTGTATCTAAAATTTTAACTGCATCCCTGATCAAACATCGTTTCTTTGTTTAGTTTGTGATATTATCTATATGTTTTGGTATTTCATGTAAAGTACACTTTTTTGGTAATAGAAACTGTTAATATTTCAATTCAGAAATAACTAATCACTATTTTATTCGCGGTCTTGTTAATGGCACTATTAAAGAAGTTAGGCGTATCCATCAAAAACGGCATCGTAATTGTGTTTTACCAGATAATCGAACACTGCTCAAATATGGACCAGAGCCTCATTGCGGTTTATCAAAATTGCTACGGTTGTGCAGGATCACAATGAGATCTGAACTCTTCGGTTTTTTATTTTGAGCACATCTTACAACTTATAATACAAGGTCCGGCATTGAAACTTTCTTTTTTCAATTAGACGTAGTGGCACGACTGGAACTAGTTCTGGCGAGGTAGTGTTTTTGGCCGAGAACGTTGATGTGGGAATTTTTGTCAAACGTCATTAGTTGCCAAAATGTTTTGGGTGAGAGAGCAACACGCGTTTGCAGTAGAAATCTATTTTTTACAAGGCCAGTCGATCATCGCGGTGCAGCGTGCGTTCTGTTTACAATATTCCTCTTCGAGGTACCTTTCCTCCCCGGGGGTCCATCCTATTGCTGGTGAAAGCGTTGAAGCAGTTGGAAATGGCAAGAGATCAGAAACAGCGCGGACCGTTAAAACACCTGCAAACTTCGAGGCAGTACGAGATTCAGTTTTGCGATCTCCTAGGTGTTCTGCTTCAAAACATGCGGCTGCCCTGGGGTTGTCAGATCGTTCCACTAGTCGAATCCTTCATGATAATCTTATCCATATAAAATGATAGTCGCACAACAACTTTGCGAACTGAATTTGCCTCCTGACGCAATTGTATGGTTCAGTGATGAGGCACATTTTCACATTTCAGAGTGTGTTAACAAACAAAACATGCATTATTGGAGCGGTATCAATCCCAGGCAAGTTCATGAGAGGTCTCTTCATTCGGATCGGGTCACAGTTTGGGCTGCGATATCAAGTGTAGGGATTATTGGGCCACATTTTTTCCAGGAGCTCTTGAAAATCTTGCTGTTGGAGAAGTATGGTTTCAATAAGATGCGGCCACTGTCCACACATCACGAAATTCAATGCGTGTTTTGAGTGAGAATTTTCCAGGGCGACTTGTCTCCAACAAAGGTGACATCTCGTGGCCTGCACGTTTGGCAGATTTAGCCCCATTTGATTTTTTTATGGGGCTACCTCAAATCGAAAGTCTATAACAACTGTCCTGCAACTCTGGAAGCATTCAAAAATAATATTAGTGACGAAATAGGCAGCATACCGGTTGCTATGCTGGACAGAGTCCACTTGCACTTTAGAAATCGGCTACGACAATGCATCGACAGCAACGGTGGACACTTGCCAAATATTCTTTTTAAAACTGTTTAATATCAAACTTCCCATGTTAGTGCATAGTGTTAATAAAAGAGAACCTTAAAATGTACAATGTACAGCGGTAACTTATTTTCACGATTTTCTTAAAAAATTAAATGGAACGTTACTATTGTGTAACTAGGTTCGTAAGCGAATTTACACATATTCCACACACACATATTACACACATATTACACATATTCTACTGAAAACCGCATCTGCATATCTCTATTTGTTCCCAAGTTATCACAAAAAAATAAACTAGCAAGTATAAATATACAAACGAATCATCGCCTATATATAAGTGGCCCGATTTTAAGACTAAATGTTCAGATTAACGTGTATCCTAGAGTGTTTGAAATGCAGGCTGTTAGTTTTCAATATCACGTATTGGCAAGAACTAACACAAGGACATATTTCTAACGAAATTATATTTACTTTTAAAATATATCATAAATACTTCTTATTTTTAGCTGTAATTGGTTTCAAGTGCCCTACCAAAATTCCACAAGACAGTGTTGCTGCTAGATTCTGGCCTTATCCTCGATTCGCTGTACCTGGAGATTGTCAACGTCTTATCACATGCGTAAATGGTTATCCACGTTTAATTGCATGCGGCAAAGGAAAAGCTTTCGATGAATCAACCTTAACTTGTGAAGATGATGATCTAGTGCCCCACTGTGGCTCAAATCACCTTAGAAAATAAATATTCAGTTTGTGCCAAAACTTTGTAAATTTGTTAATATTGCCGCGTATGTTTGCCAAATTTTTGCCTACATCTACATATGCATTCAGAAAGTTATTATATTTTTGTATTCCTTCCGTATATATACATATTTGTATATGTATCATCTACCTGTATTCATATACTGTACATAAATCTATTAAAATTATTTGGATCTTTATTAGATGCACCTCATTAAGTTCAATGCTATATTTATTTTAAGTGTAGGTACAATATCGACTTGTTGTATATGACACGGAACCAACAACACCAGAAAACATGCAGCAGAAAATAAGACATGCATGTGCAGACATTTCTGAAGACATGTTACTGCGTGCGCATAGAGATTTTTCTACGCGAATGGGAAAGTGCATTGAGGCTGGTGGCCGCCAATTTGAACATTTAATTCGACAGCCGGCTGCTTTCTTCAACTGTTATGTAAACAATTTATTTCCACTTAGAGGTCACTAAAACAATAAATAATTAAATACCAATTTATTCCATAACATATAATAATATGATTTCGTTAAATAACTTCTACATATTAAATGTCAATTTCTTCCACTGAAGAAGTTATTTAACGAAATCATATTATTATATGTTATGGAATAAATGGGTATTTAATTATTTATTGTTTTATTGACCTCTAAGTGGAAATAAATCAGGAATTAAAAAATACCTGTAAAATTAATTTAAACTCGACTTCTGCCGGTTTGTTTTGATAGCTGATATGTGTTATTGCCCTAGTAGCGCGCAAAGAATTCGGCCAATATCGGCTCCCTGTCGATATTAGCTGGCGATATCACGGCGATACGAAGGTGTGAACATTTTGCAATAGGTGTTTTTACATGTGCTTCTGAAGTTTTGCTTCACTTCAGTTACCAACCGCGTTCTTTTTAAAAATCAAGTGATATGAAAATGCACTTTTACGATGCACTTTACTGAAGCGCTTCAGATGAAAGTGAAGCAGACCAATAGCGCGTCACTTGTTGTGATACGCTTCTAAGCTGTAAGAAGCGTTCGTTTTTGTGTTTCACTTGGTTGTTGCATTTCCGTAATACTTCAGTTGACGTCACAACTGAAGCGAAGCACATGTAAAACGAACCTATAAATAGCGAGCGAATATCACGTAATTGTTATATGTATTATATGAGTTGGCAGCATTGAGAGCATTGTAAAAGTCAGTCATACTTGTGTTAGCAACGTGTATGTTTGATTGTCCTACTCCTAACTACATAATATGGTGCTGAGGATAGGATACAATTAAATTAATAAATAGCAAAGTCCATATCCGAACTAAATGTAATCGATTATTACTTACATTTATTGGGAGGGAAATTTACAATTCGTTCAGTATGAAAGATGATGAAAAGGACAAGATTGATATTCTTATTAAAAAATTCGACGATTACTTTGTTCCGAAGAAGAATTTAATTTATGAACGTTACAAATTTTTCACAACGAAGCAACAAGATGAAAACACAGAGCAATTTGTTACGAAATTAAGAAATATGGCTAAACAATGCGAATTTGGTGAGCAGGAAGATGACCTGATTAAAACAATGTTGGTAATTGGCATTAAAAATGAACCAATGAAAGAAAGATTGTTACAAAACCACGAACTTACACTGGAAAAAATGATACAAATGACACCAAGATACAAACGGAACACATGAATGAAAAACCCGACGAAGGCACAACTGCAGTCCATGCGATACAAAAGAAGAATAAAGTGAAGCAATATCCAAATACAATTAAGAACTGTAAGATAAAAAATTGTAGAAATTGCGGTAAAGGCCATGATCTAAATAAGCGCTACGCTTATGGCAAGGTATGTAATGCATGTAAAAAACTAAAAAACAATTTTGCTCAAATGTGTAAAAATAAAAATAAAAAAGTCAATGAAATTAATGTCAATAATGATAATATAGAGAATAAATACAATTTATGAATTAATAGTATCACGAATAATTCAAATGCATGGTTTTTGACAGTATCGATTCAAGATGTATCGTGTAGATTTAAAGTTGATACAGGGTCAGCTGTGAATATCATGTCAATATACAATTTCAAAAATTTAAAACATATACAGCTTGAATCGACAAATACAAAATTATACACGTATACAGGTGAAATGATAAATATATCTGAAATTTAGAATTTTATGTAACAAAAAATTATGATTCTATATTAGCTTTACAAGCTTGTAATTTACTAGGTTTAGTTAAATCAACAAATTCTGTAAACAATCATAATTACAATGAGTTGTTAGATAAATATCAGGAATTATTCGATGGTATTGGTCAAATAGGCGAACCATATCACATTAGAATAAATAAAAATGCCAAACCAATAATTCAACCAATCAGAAACATTTCATTTGCACTGCAACACAAATTTAAAAACCCATGATAAAAGATTGAAGCAAGTTTTAGAGATTGCGAGGAAAAACAATATTAAATTCAATTTAGAGAAATGCAGACTAGGGGTAGATAAAGTTAAATATTTACGATATTAATTCTCAGGTGGGGGAATGAAAATAGACGAAGAAAAAGTTGTAGCTATTAAAGACATGCCAAAGCCGGAAAATAAAAAAGATGTGCAACGTTTTTAAGGTGTAATAACATATGTAAGCAAATTTATCGATAAGTTATCAAGTAAATTAATAAAGATGATACACATTTTAAATGGGAGAAAGTACATGATGAGGCATTCAAAGAATTACAGGACATAATTTCTTCTGACATATCGTTAAAGTATTTCGAACCAAACATTCAATCGGTAATATCTGTAGACGCATCGAAAAATGGCCTAGGTGCAGTTTTAATGCAAAATGGGATACCATGCGCATATGCATCGAGAGCAATGACCAACGTGGAAGAAAGGTATGCACAAATTCAAAAAGAACTGCTGGCAATCTGCTTTGGGGTCGAAAAATTCTTTCAATATGTATATGCAACAAAATTCATTGTCGAAACAGACCACAAGCCTTTACTCGTAATTTTCAATAAATTATTGGACAAATGTCCAGTAAGACTACAGCGTATGCTATTACAATTACAAAAATTTAAGTTTGACATTATATACAGGGTGATTTGTGAGAATGGCCTATTAAAAGTATTATACAAACGGAACGGAATTTTAAAAGAAAATTTTTCAGTTGGATATGGTTGAATATGAACTATCACGTGAAAATATTTTTGAATAAATATCACTTCGGGTTAACCGGAAGTGGGCATCAACTTCGATTTTTTAAATAGAATGGTATAAATTTAATTACAAATTCAGTTTCTATGATAAATTTTACACATATTTCATACTCTATACCTAAATACCATGCCTTTTGAGTTATTCACAATTAAAGAAGAAAAGTGACAGATACCAATCTTACTTTATATATATTACGTCACATAGCAGTAGAAGGCATAATTTTAAAACGGGTCGATGGCTGCAGTGGTTAGGTGGCTGACTATCGTTGTGAGAGGACGATAGGTGCCGGAGTTCAATTCTCTGGAGGGACGGTGACATTTTTTCAGAGAGTTTAATCCCGGATCGACTTGCCATTCGCTGTTGGGAGCAAAGTGATTAACAGCGCGGCACCATAAAAGGCGATATGATGCTGTCACAAAGCCATTTGAACACAACTTACACCAAACTACACCGCAAGAGTATGCTAGAAGTAATATAAATGAACCTTTAATTCCACACACAATATTAAAAATACCTGGGGCTAAAGTAGGATTAGACTTGTTCGAAATATACCAAAACCACTATTTGCTAGCTGTAGATTATTACTCAAAATACATAGAAGTGGTTTCACTAAATAATGACCTATCTTCAGAAAATGTAATAGGAAAAGTAAAATCGATATTTGCTCGTCACGGAATACTGGAAATTTTCATTTCTGATGGCGGTCCTCAGTTTACCGGTAAACAATTTCAACAAAACGTCGCAATTAAAAACAAAATGTATTAAAGCAACCTATCCTGCTCAATTTTTTGGCGTTTTCTTCTCCTAATTTCAACAATTTAAAAATGAATGGAGATTTGAACATCATATGTCATCACATGTCAACAATCAAACGACCAGGCGGAAAGATCAATCCCAACCGTTAAAAATATAATAAAGAAAACAATAGAAGATAAAGGTGACATATATTTGGGACTTCTCGCTTATAGGAATACACCAATATATAATTCATTTACACCCGCACAATTATTAATGTCAAGACATTTAAGGGATCGAATACCAGTGCACAACGAGAAACTAGAACCACGAATAATAGACAAGAAGACGTTTCACAAACAAATAACAACTCGGCAAAATAAATGTAAACAATATTATGATAAGAAAGGATGTAGAAGTAGAACAGAGATAAAACCAAATGAATATGTAACATATCAAAATCCAATCACAGAACAATGGAAACCAGACAGAGTAACGAAGAAGATATCTAATGCGACATATGAAATTGAAAAGGAAGATGGAGGAAGAATAACTAGAAACAGGAAATTCTTGAGAACACAAAGAAATACAGACAACCGAAGAATGATCTGATGTATCATTCTTCGCGAAGGTCAATATGACTTTCCAAGAATAGGATCTTCTAGTGAACAAAATTATCAAGAAGTGACTACACCTAACACAGAAACAAATAATGAAAGGACAACTAACAAAGGGAGAACAGTAAAAATACCTACAAAATTTAAAGACTTTGTAATGTAATTAAGTTAAGTTTAACGTTAGTTTTGATTTAATTTAAATAAAATGTAACTTAAAAAGAGGAGATGTTATATGTATTATATGAGAGTTGGCAGCATTGCAAAATAAAGTCAGTCATACGTGTGTTAGCAACGTGTATGTTTGATTGTCCTACTCCTAACTACATAACAGTAATGGCAGGCAACGTTGACATTCAGCTATCTTCAGAAGTATGCCATTATTTCGGTAACGGACAAATATAACATTATAAAACTTAACATACCGTTAGAAGCATCAGCATAGAAGCATTAGCTAAACAAATAAATAGTATAAAAGAAAGAGTGTGGTAACTATATTCATGATACTTACACATATAAATGTAAACTAGAATAAACTAAAATGTTAACCTAACTTAAATAAAAAAAAAAATAGATATAAAAATGTGTATCTTACAGCCACCATAGCAGAATAAGGGTTATAACATTTTCAAATAAAGCGCTATTTTAGGCAATGACGTGTGACATTAAAAAAAGACATAATGGTAAGGCCGATTATATGTGTTGTAAAAATTTAAAATTATAATAATAATATAACACATCTGAAATATTTAATAAGAGCGCACATCTCTACTGCTGCTAGCAGTACATAACTCTAAATATCGATCAGCTGATTTGCCAAACTCAGGTGAAAACAACCGATTGCAATCGTATTGTCAATGTAAATATTATAGTCGAGACAAAAATACTACAAGGCCTACTATTCAACAAAGGTGGCTACGATACTAATACAAGCCCAGCCCGAATAAACAGTACTGAAATTGAAACATAGGTGTCTCTATATGCGCACTGTCATACCCAAGTTGACTAGGGTGCATTCCGAAATCTGCTGAGAGTACTGACAGTACTGAATTAGCGTTCCGTAATCAGTTTATACATGCTGAGGAAACTATACAAAGCTCCATGTCAGTAAACAGTGACGTCATAAGTTAGTGTTGAAACTGCTGTTGGTTATGAGGTAAAGTCAGGGCCATATATAAACAGGCTGGCAACTATTTGAAAGAAAACATCTTATTATCTAATTAGATACTTCACATTTTGATATTGGTTGAACTGGGTGTGCCGTGTGTAATATGTACGCTGTTGACTGTGGATTGTAGTAGTTTATATGCTGTCACACACTGATACATCAACCGAACTGGTGAATGGCTGAAATCGTTACAAAATTGCGTGACGGCATATGCTCAATTACTTTACTGAACTGTTACAGAACGGCCTCTGCTCTTACCGATCTCAGTAAAGCAGTAACAGCTATTTCAGCAGATTTCGGAATGCACCCCTAGTATAGACCTGTCAAGTAAACCTTAAATAATTAATTAGTAGGGCCTAATTGTTAAAAATGGTGTTAAGTACAGAGGAGAAAGTGTTTCTGCTAGAGCATTATTTTCGCTCATACGGAATCGACCGGCGTAATGGTGCAAGTCTGCGATACGTGTGTGATCAATTTACACAACGGTTTAATAAACGATCTCCAAGTAATGCTGTAATTTTGAATGTGATTGAAAAGTTCAGAAATACGGGTAATGTATTGTGCCAACGAAAAGGAAACTCGAGGCGTCCCAGGAGAGTTAACAACAACAATAACCATGAACGTGTATTTGAGCGAATCTTAGAAAATCCGAAAGCCTGCCAGACAAGGACAGCGTTGCATCTTGGCTTAAAAAGAACTTCCTTGCAAAGAAGGAACTGGGTGCATTTTCGTTTGTGATTTAGTTACATCAATTACATCCTCGGGATTATCGCAGTAGAGTGGAATATTGCGGTGGAATTCTTGCGTTACAATATGAAAATCCTGAATTTTTGAAAAATGTATGGTTTTCAGACGAAGCACATTTTCATTTGTCGGGCCATGTAAATCGTCGCACAAATCGATTTCTGGGCTTTGCCAGACCAGATGCGGTTCCAGAAGTTCCTTCACATAGTGCAGAAGTGAGTGTCTGGTGTGCAGTTTCGAGCCACGGAATCATTGGTCCGTACTTTATAGAACAGAATGGTAGGCAAGTCACACTTAATCAAGAGAGGTACATATAAATTTTAACACGCTTCATCCCTGATCTACGTCAATTCTGTCGTGCACGTAATTTGGCATTTTGAGGCTAATTTTTTCCAGCAGGACGGGCCAACTTGCCTTACTGCTGCCGCAGTTCGTCAATTTCTTCAAGAACATTTTCCAAGCAGATTCATTTCAAGACTTACTGACTTCCCTTATATATACATCCCCATACCTATCCCTTATACATTTGGGGCATGGCTAAAACTGCCGTTTTTAAAGGGACACCACAAACCATCGATGAATTAAAGGATGCCGTTAGAGCCTTCTTCGGGGACCTGAGACAACCCTTATTCCATAACACGACGAGAAACTTGGAACATCGGTATGAAGTCTGTCTTGAGCGAGAAAGAGCACATTTAGAACATGTAATAAAGTGTCAATAATATGTATTTCTTAAAACAATAAAATAACTAAGTTTATTTCGGGCTATACTGTACAATGAAGGCTCAATACAAAAACACAACGCTAGAATCGAAGAAGTTACATTGGCAAACATAGTTAGATTTATGACGAGAGAACGTAAACTTAGTATCGTAAAAAATAAATATTACAATTATTCTAGATAATTATACTCATACAGACCTTATATGCAGATAATCCTGTCGATGATAACAATTAAGGTTCCGTTTAAGAGTAATATCGTAGTGATTATAGTATAAATTATAATAAAAAGTATATGTTAGCTCACAGTATTGCATTTAATATATTGGAAACGTAACCCTACGTAGAAACCTGATCGATTTTGCTATTCTTCTTGGTGTAATGTTTTAGCAAACGGCTTCGCATTAAATGATCGTGGATTTCACAGCTATAACCACTCCTCACAATGATGCTTGCTTACTATTACAATATCTTACGCCTAAAACAGAACAGAATAACAACAGAACAACACAATAACTTTTTTGCTCTCGAGTAATAAATAATTACCAAATACATTGCTGAATTAATCGTTCGTATACAAGAGAGTCTTAGATTAACTAAATATTAAATTAATTAAAAAGAAACTTACTTAGATGTTCTTAACTTTCTATACCCTCTCAAGTCACGTGAGAATTACAAGATGTCTGCCTGCTACCTTACCTTTGCACAGGCTAAAACAGATGAAAGGTATATAACACCAACTTGACATTATGAAGTCCTTCATATTTAATCACACTGAATAAAGCTTGTTTTATATCTCTCAATAAATTCAACTAAAAATTGACAGATTTAACGTTAATTTTATATTAACTCGACTAATGTGCCTATTCTCTAAAAACCGCTTAACAGTATGTTATTTAACATACTGTAAAATAACATAGCTCTGTTAAAATGGCTTTAACAGATTATCAAAGTAGAGGCATTCTGTAACCTATTCTGTTATGCAACGTTTTACAGATCTAACTTAACAGACATATCTGAACGTACTCTAAAGAGTGTGTGTGTATGACTAACTTCATTGCTGTTTTAATGAAGCCGTAACCACAGCAACCTATTTTTACTGTTATAGATATTACTGTTTCAATTGGAAATGAATCAGTACAATCACATTATTTTTTTTCATATTCATTCTACAGAATGAATTATTACTTAATAAAAGAAGGACATGTATTTAAGTAATTTATTTTAAATGTAAATTCCAAATATATAAACTATATTTGGGAAGAACCAACAAACAGATTGAAGGTTTAAAAATGATTCAACAGTTCAGCACTTTCTGCACACGAGTGGAAAAAATATATAATATATTGTTCTACACCACTTATTAAATGGATAATAATCAAATTTTTACTTAGTCGATACATTTGCTTAAAGTACTTCTACTTGTGTTCGTGTTCGATAACCACGAACCAAAATGTACACGTTGCTCCTTTTGCTCGTTGCATTTGCAAACATTTTCAAGTCTCCATCTAACCGGGAGGTTAAACAGGCTCCAAAGCTTTGGAGGATCTTTTCGAAACACGGACACTAGGGTGGAACACGCCGAGCGCTGTGCTTGTACCGTTAGCCTTGTTTTTGTTCGTAGTCGGTATACACCACCAGGTGCGAAATGTTTTGGATGCTCGTTCACTACTGTTCGTTATTATCTAGGCGCATCTATAGACATATATTTGGCAGTTCAAACGACTTGTATGGGTCACGAAATTCTCTGCGTCGGATCCGCGTGTTGTCTAATGAATAGTTTGTTCTTGAAAATATTACATCTATGTATATTTATTTCATCTACCTGCTTTCATTCTCTTCCAAAAAACCATATATAGTTATTAAAATTGCTTTATTCGATATTAGATTCATAATAACACCACCAACAATAATTTTTTGTACAACGAAAAATGACATTCAACAGTTCAAATGTCAAATGTTAAATAACAGCGACCATTTCGCCTCGGTTATTTAACAGACATTTAACAGAGAAATATTTTACATAATGTTAATAGCAGTAGTGTACAGAATACCAATATTTTAACATTATGTTATTTTACAGTGTAACAGACGTTTTACAGACTGTTATGCTTAACAGAGAGTTAGAGAATAGACCCATAAGTCCTAGATGTCAAACTTAAAATATTATGTCGGACATGTTCCTTAAAATAACAATGTAAATTTGACATTCGGTAGTGGTCAATGGGTTTAAAAAAACTGTATTCTATATAATAAACATTTATGTCAGAGTCTATATCACTCGTTCATAAACATTGATATACATATACTGTCGTGTGTGATGGCTACAAAATCGGCAAATCATCAAAAATGATGGGATTGTGACGTCACGGTCTTGTCTTTTTCTTTGTCGTGTTATGATATTGGACTGATATATAGAACATACCTCCAATACAAACATCATCGACACACATCTAAGATTGACTTGCAACCAACATGAAACCTATATTCGAATGACAATATCACAGTGACACCCGCCTATAATATCATGTGAATATTCGTTTCCGTTATAAATACAATATCGGCGACAGATGTTCTAGATATTTACTGAATATGATATATTTATATTTATCTGATCTTGGTAGGGAGTCACTGATATCGCACCAAGCACGGCATATCGGTGATACGTCCGGGTGATGTTTAGTCAACGTTTGGTGCTACTAGGGTGTAGCTAGGTTAAATTTTATTTAATTTAGCTCTTTCCTTGACTTACCTCGTGTTCTGTTTCATTTTTGTTCACGCTGCCGTTTGTGGTGCTTCAAATTTTGTCAGTGTCTTGACTTTCACTTTCAATGGATTTATTGTCCATGAATGAGTAAACATTTATCGAATTGACTTATAAATTATCATATCTTCGTTCTGAGGCTTTCGCCATCGTGGATGGTTTACAACAACCTGGACTTTTTGGTGTTGTGCTCTATAGGGGTAAGTTTAGGTACGTGTTCTTTCCATACACTTTTCTAATTATTCTCTTTCTTTTTTTTTAGAGCATTTGCGAACTTTCACACGTAACAAGGTTCAAGTTACCTCCTTTGCCGACCTTTAACTTATAGCGAGGTTATACTTTTGGCCATAAGAAAATCTGTGGCTTCGCTGGAGTACCTCCGCACAGAAATGTAATCATCCGCCAGTGAAGCTTCCGAACTGGTCCTAGAGAAAACTACAGGTCAAATTCTTGTCTTTTATTCTTTTGTTAATTTGAACGTCTTGCAAATAAGCGACCAAGCTTGAATTTAAGTCTTGTTGTTCTTGACTTACGAACTTTGCATTACTTGACTTACGAACTGAACTTCATTGTCAGAAATAATTTTCATCGGGTTACCAAACCGTAACAAAATCTCTCCGATCAGTATTTTACCATATGTTTCAGAGGTTGCCATTCAGTAAATAGTTCTGTCTATTTTGATGCAGTATCATTGACAATTAAAATTTAATTGTTGTCCCTGACGGTTTCTGATAAATCTATGGCGATGATTTCAAACTGTTGTAATTGTGCAGAAGATAGAAGGAACGTGGCAGGTCTAACGTTGAGAGGTTTCAATCTTTGGTAATCGAGGCACGACTTGGTATATTTGTAGATCTAACGTCGCGTATCCGTGAAGTGATACATTGATAAAAGCTTTTGAAATATTTTTTCCACGCCATAGTGGCATGGGGTCGGGGTATCATAATGTTCCTTTATAATGTCGAGACACATACTCATAAGGCCAGTCAATTTTGGACGTTCTTGTCTTGATTGTTGTGGGACAATACTCCTTTATTGGTTATATAGTAGTCTACTGACCAGCGCGATTTTTCCTGAATTCCTATTACGGCGGTAATGATTTTCTTGGGTTCGGGATATTTTAGTTGTTCTTTACGGACTGCTTCATAACCTAATAAACTTGTTGTACCTACATAACCTAATGCAACATAGCATAGATTACGTTGATATTATACCGACTTACCAAACGGCCTTAACAGCAAGTCTGCAGTCGCAGTAATTTTCTTTGGAGTGTAGGTGAGCTTCATATTCAATTCCTGAATTGCAAGAACCCACCTCGTATTTCACGCAGTTGGTGTCTTTAATGAAAACCAACACGCATCGGTTCGTAATACATAAGGCTTAGGTTTGACTAAGTATTGGAGCACTAATAAGTTTTTCTTTTATGGTATTAAAAGCTTATGAACTCTTTCTATCTGAATTGGAAGGGTTGGCCTTTCTTTAAGAGATTAGTCCATGGCCGAGCAATGCCTGGGACATATACATCTTTTGTAGAAGTATGCAGATAGTCTCATATTGGTAATCGCAGATGTTTTTTTCTAGGTTGATGTATATTTCATCAGCACTGATAACATGTCCCAGACTACTGATCGAGTGAAGTCGTTTTTCTATCGTCGCGCGTGTAAATGAAGTAAGCGAAGTTTACTAAATACTTCGGCGAGATCACCCAAATCTTGTTCGTGAACTTTTGATAAAACTAGGATATTGCCCATATATCCTTTAACTCGTGCGAAAGCTGACTATTGACCGGACAAAAGTGGCTTGAAAATTTGAAGTAAATGCCTACAAGAACCCGCCGGCAACACTGACGCCTAACGTGTGACGCTTCGAATGTTTTTCTTTTAGTGTTTGTTCTACTCTTTTTGTGCCATCGAAAGTGAAAAGAAACAAGAAAAACAAACGACTCACTCAAGTACTACAACATTGACACTGTTCTATTCAATTCAATTCGCCATTTTGTAGTATTTTGTGCTGTATTTTAACCTAAAGAACGTGTTCTAACCTCATGTGTTATCATCAACGCAGTAAGTCACTGTAGTAGCTTGCTTAGTTTTGGTATAGTATACACAGCGTCACTATCGTGCAGCCGTGCTAACTCAATTAGTTACCATTTCGATAAAGTTTGACGGTTATTTTCGCGTCGCATTCAAATTTGAGTACACTCGTGACCAGCACGTTGTGAACGATTCGAGTACAGTTGTGAACATTGGTTTGTTAACTTTATTATACTTAAGGTCTGGAAAAACTGTAGAAGTAAGCAATAACGCCACGATGCCCAACTTACGCTTCAACGGAACAGCCCGTAGTTCAACAAATCGTGATGACACCAGATATGTTACAAAACCAAAGCAAGTATGCAACAGGTACAAACCGCAACGGATACACCTGTACTCCTTCTAGCAACTTTACCGGTTGCAAATCTGGTTTTAACGGCAACGCAAATGCAGACGTAGTTGCTTTCATCGATGCCATTTCAGTTTACAAGGACTGTCTTAATATTTCGGACACTCACGCGTTAAAAGAACTTCCGATGTTACTAACCGATTCTGCTGCTACATGGTGGCAACGCGTTAAGTCAGCCATCACTCGTTTTGATCAGGCTACGACCGCCCTACGTCGCGGGTACGGTTACGTAAAACCGCCTTACCAAATTTATCGTGAACTTTTTTCGAACGAAAAAGGTGCCGAAAAAACTGACATTTTCGTTAGCAAAGCCTTCTACATGTTCTTTTGTCTCGCTTAATCGGTGACTCTGTAGTCAGAGAACATGTACAACTCGATATGGTGTACGGTCTACTGTGTACGAACCAGTGGCGGCTCGTGGTCAATTATACTGGGAGGTCAAAAATAAATTAAAAAAATAGGCATACTTAAAAAAATATAAATATTTTACCTTTAAATTCTGCTTTAAATAGTCTTAAACTGGAGGTCCATTCTTCGTTCTTTAGCAGTGGAAAAGTGTTAAATAACACGTTCGTTAAAATCGTATATTTCTTTTACAAATGACTTCTCGATACTCAACATCGCTAAAGCGGATAATCTGTCTTGCCCCATGCTGTTGCGTAAGAAGGTCTTTATTCTATTTAAGGTCGAAAAACAACGCTCACTTTCAACAGTTGTCATTGGCAGTGTGCACAGTAAAGTTAATAAATTGACAGTTTCAGAAAACGTAAAACTTTAAAATAAAATGTTTCCTCTACCGAATTGTGTACATTTTCAAATGAGAAATATTCCATTAAAATATATAAAAAATTCATTGGAAATATGTATACTGTAAATACGGCTATATATTTGAACAAATTTTTAATATATTCCAACGATATATTTCCTACCATTTGACATGTATAAAATTCAGTAATATAAACTCTCAAGACAAATCTGCTTATAAAATCACATGTTAGATAATTAAAGCTGTTTTTTAATATAATGGCAAAAGAAACAGGTCTCTGAGACCTGTTTCCCGCGCTCAACCATGCGGTCTATGTTCGGTGGATTGTCACCTTAATTTTATTAATTCACAATACATTTTGTGTTTTTAACATGTTGTGTCTAGTCTTAATATAAGCTCCTAGTATGACCAATAGTATTAATGGTTATCTTTACGAAGTTATGTTCTGTGTTTGCTAGCTTCTTACTCTAATCAATTACCTTCTGAGGAAGATTTTAATAAAAATCGAAAGCTTAAAGTTTAGATAAATGAGTCTTATTTCCTTTCAATAAGGATTTTTCCATTGGCTGCTAACCCCACTAGCTCTACGTTCATCTCAATTAGCGTTTAGTTAACGTTGTGACAGCCGTTACTTCCCCTCTAAGTATATTACACAATTCGTGCAAGAATAATTTTATATTAATTATTTTAGTGATTATTATTATTTAGTGATATTTATTATATGCCATTATTAATATCATGTCCTTTGCCTTTAAGACAAGTAATACGCCTGTTAAAACTTGCCATTAAATGTGTTGCACCCCAGAAGATATTGTTAACCTTATTAAATTTTAAAAATTATTTGTTTGTTTCACTATGGACAAGACACATCACGTTAAGATTAATTCATTTCTTTACATTCTTATATACAATTTTTGATATTTTAGTCCATGAACACATATCGAAGGCTATAATATTCATTTAAATATTTTAAAATGCTGCATACCGTTTTATGAGCCACTAGCCACTGTTATAAAACTGTTTGACAACAGCTTTCACACCCTATACACTTACATTAAACTATAACTATTGAATTGTTTGCAATTAAAAATAATCAAAATACTTAGTACGAAAATAATAATAACATAACCTAAATAGCAAACTATTCCAATTCCAATTTTATTCTTCAAGGGTTCCATCTATCGTGATATTAACTATTCTGCCTCCCTAAAATATAGAGGGCTGCACTAGTTCCATTTTAAAACTTGGCGGTCAGTGCCAATGGTATGGATGGGCTTATGACCCAAACTAGATTGTATGCTTCGTACGTTCGCGTCGGTTCGGGCGCTGCGAGTTCTTCGGATATTTCCGCGTAGCTTTAATACAATGAGGACAGTTCGCACCGCCAGCCCAACGTTCAGGTGATTGGAATACGAGGGACGGCCGATAAATTTTAAGTTTTTAAGTTAATTATATTTGCGACTTTTGCGAGTAAATTATCTATTTTAATAAAACACGTAATAATTAATATTTCTTTATATATTGTCAAAATTTTTGGGAGGTCATTAACCAAATGACCCTATGGACGAGCCGCCGCTGGTACGAACATTAAAGAAAGAGTTTTGCGCGATAGTATCACTAGTTTCAAAGAACTGATTGACGCAGCTAGAAAAGTTGAACAAACGTTTTTGGAAAGTAAACCTTCTTCGCGAAAAACTAACATGTCAATTGCACAATCATCTACTAACAGTCCCACAGAAAACTTAAAATACAGTCCGTCTATTGCAAAAATTATGGTCATGTTAAAGACGAGCACCGTAAATTAGCTGCACGTGCGTGTACGGTATCCAATGTATCGCCTAAAAGTAACGTGAAAATCTGCAACAATCCAAGACGAACGAATCAAAGCCAGTTACTTGTTATGGTTGCCAAATGCCCGGTTACATTGGAAGTAATTGTCCCCGTTATTCAAAGATGAACGAAAATTCTCAGCCAATGTCCGCTATGCTAACCGAATTCCTAGGTAGTTCGTTTAAATGCCAACAGCTTCTCAACTCAACACCGTCCATGCAACCACCAACTTTTGTCAACATAGAAGACCATAATGGTTTAACTTAACTGGATTCTGGTGCCCAGTCAAGTATTGCAGGCGCTGCACTTCGAAAATTATTATTAAGTGATGGAATACTCTATTTGACTCAAACCATGAGGATGATACTTGCCGACGGAAACATTTCCGAGGTTAAAACATGGACTTATAAAGTGAACGTCACCACAGAAAATAAAATCTGTACTCTGGATATGATTTCTATACCTGACCATGATCAAAGAAGGACACTCCTTGGCGCTGATTTCCTAAGACTTGCTAATATATAGATAATTATAGATATTCCAGATGATTGTTGGTTTTTTGGTGATACCCCACACTTGCGACATAGATTTGTAGAAGATAATTATTCAACATCGTGCGATTTAAATATGATTGATGTCGAAACTATATGGATTATGGAGGTTCCAATTTAAACTCTGAAAAAAAGGAAGAATTGAACATGCTCCTAGAGAAAAACATTGTAGTTTTCAACCTAGCCCTGAGCCAACTCCTTTTGCTGAACCTCGATGATAAACCCATTGTCCCTTATTCGATGATAAACCCATTACTATACCGCCATACAGATTGTCAGAGAAGAAGAAAGAGGAATTACAATGCGAAATCGACAAACTCCTTGCTGATGGTACGATAAAAGAATATGAATCGCTATATGCCGCACCAGTTGTGCTTGCCCCAAAGAAGACAGGTAGCATCAGATTAACTGTAGATTACAGAGAGCTTAATACTGTAACCAAAGCAGACCGATATCCCCTTCCACGCCTATAGACAATACGCTACATAGTGCTCTTACAACAAAGTACATAACCACTTTAGATTTAAAGGCTGGCTATCATCAAGTTTCAGTCCATCTAGCTGATCGAGATAAGGTCGCTTTCATATGTCGCCTCGGTACTTTTCGCTGTAAACGTTTACATTTTGGTTTAAAAAATGCGCCATCCACATTTCAGGGACTGATAGATTGTTTACCTAAATGACGTTATCATCCTATCGCCTACATTTATCGATCATATTCGTGACCTCCAGTTTTGACCGGCTAGATAAATTTAAACTAAGATTTAATGGACTCAAATGCAACTTCTGTTATAATTCTGTCAATTATCTAGGTCATGTTATAAGCCCTAATGGACTTAAATTCGATCCTGGTAAGATTTCTGCCATTGTTAATCGTCCGGATCCAAAGAATGTACAACAACTTCTACCTTTTCTGCAAACATGTTCCTGGTTTCATCGATTCATACCAAATTTCGCCGATATTGTTGAACCCCTAACATCCTTAACCAAGAAGAAAGCATAGTGGATATGGGAAGCTAGTCAAATGAAAGCCTTCCATGACATTAAGCATATATTATTCGTTGTTTACTCCAGTGGGAGGGCACCGACGAAAGACAAATTGAATATACAAGCAAATTGTTAACACCAGCTGAACAAAACTACAGTACTACTGAAAAGGAAGCATTAGTAGTAGTTTGGGCCGTAACTAAGAAGTTCCGCGGTTACCTTGAAGATAGTATTTGTTGTCAAAAGCGGCCATCAGCCATTATGCTGGTTAATGTGTTTAAAATCACCATCTGGTCGTTTAGCTCGAAGGGCTTTAAGTTTGCAGCCCTATAACTTGCGTATAGAATATACGCCAGGATGCACTAATGTAATAGTAGATATGTTATCGCGACCAACCATCGAAACAACAGAGATTGATTTAGTCTCCGTTGATTTACCAAGGGCAACAGCTGTCACACTCCGTGAGGAACAGCTTAACGTTCCTGACCTTCGTAAAATTATAGACACAAAATGTCACAGACATTCTCAATTTAGATATTCTTAAATGGACTGAAAGAGGCTACATAATGAATAATGGTATTCTTTTTCGATATTCTCCTAAAATGGACGAGAAAGAAGCTCAGCAAGTTGTACCCAAAGATCAAGTGCAGAGAGTTATCTCGGAATATCATGATACTCCTCGAGCAGGACACTATAGCGTTGATCGTACTTATCACAAAATAGCGACAAGATATTACTGGACCAGGAATGCGTCGAAGTATATTCGAGTATATTGCCAAATGTTATGATTGTCAACGATATAAGGCGACCACCTTAAAATCATCTGGACACTTGCAAACTCCAGTTCAATCCCAACCATTTAAAGCACTAGCTATAGATTTATTTAGACCACTACCGGAGAATATAGATGGATATAGGTGGATTTTTATTATAGAGGATATCGCGAGTAGATGGATTGAGCTATTTCCACTAAAGGTAGCATCCGCTGAAAATTGTCTCCGATGTTTGCTAGATGAAGTCATACTACATATAAATAGGAGATAAAGTTCTCGTCAACACACACATCCTGAGTAAAGCCAAAGACACGTTAAAGTTTGCTCCCAAAAGAGACGGCCCCTACCTCATTAAGAAAATGATAAGCCCGACTAGTTATGATATATCAGCCTCAGATAGCCCCAACGAGACTTTAGTCAAATGTCACGTGTCAGCTTTGATTCCATACCGCAACGACAGTGAAGAGGCAAGCCCCATTCGTACACTACGAAAACGAGGAAGACCTGCCCTACGGACCAAGGGCAGACCCAATCAGACGGCAAAGGTAGCTGCGTTCCAAATGAAAACGCCAACCTCGTTCCTATATCGCAGTTGTTAAACCTACACGAGTGTGCATCACATAGTGACCTCAAAGGCTCGCCACATGGTGACAAATATAATGTGTATGACCTATGCGTAAACGTCAAATTGTACCATGCCCGCCGTGCCTTGTGTATGCGTACTAACTTACGTTATTAACCAAAAATGTATATCTAAGGAACAGTACAATACAATACAATACATCACATGCCCTCTATTACAAAAACAAAAAACAAAAAACTACTATTTCTTAAACTATTAATACAGGAGAGTTACACAGTAATTTATTATTATAAGTTCAATCAAGGCGGAGGCTTCACTACCCGTCCGTATCTCGTAACATTGCTTGTAGTGACTGCTACCGGATCATTTTCAGTACTTTCGCATTGCTGTTCTTTCATGTTTGCCGTTGATAGATTTTCGGATTTTCGGTCACCATTTTCTTTAGTTTCATTTCCTACTTTAGGTTCAGAGTCAACAATAAGATCTGCTATTTCAGAGGCAGGTGCCTTGAATGGTCGTATATGTTGTCTGTTTCTACGATATTCAGCGGCTCCAGTTTTAATATGGTAGGTAGTCATTAGGGTCATCTTTATGTACGACGACGCCTGTCGGTCTTGTTCGTGCAGTAAGACTGGTTCACCATTTTTAAACGCTCGTAGGTTCTTTGTGCCACGATCGTAGTACTTCTTCTGATTTTGTTGATTTTCACCTAGAGCTTTTTGTACTCCTGCTGTAGAATACTTTGGTTTCAAAAGACCGTTGTTTACAGTTAACAGGTACAGGTTCGTAGTCTTCTTCCCATTAGTAACAGAGAGGGAGATGGAAAGTTTTGTTTAGGTGTCACATTATAGTTTAATATGGCTAAAAATGGATCTTGATTGTCAGGACATGCCTTCGTAAGTAAACGTTTTACTGTTTGGATTGCTTTTTCAATCATCCCATTCGAACGTGGATATTGTGGACTAGAAGTTGTTAAGTTAATGATATACATATTTGCAAAATCTCTGGAACTCACTAGAATTAAATGATGGGCTATTATCAGAAAAACTTTCATTAGGAAGTCCATTTGTAGCAAATATATTTTTTAATGTAGATATGGCACATGTATCTGTCTTATTTTTTAGTTTATTTACTATAATAAACTTGCTAAAATAATCTACTGCAACTAAAAAAATCTTGGCCGCCCAGACATTTAAAATCAATCCCACTCTTTTGCCAGGGTAAGGTAGGAATGGCATGATTCATTAGTGGTTCTCTTGAATTGCTACGAGAGTACATTTCACGAGGTTCACAACATAGTATCATTCTCTCGATATCCTTAGAGAGTCCTGGCTTTCCCTGCTCGTTTCTCACAAGACACTACACCTTGATGTGATTGATATATTAGAGTTAGAAATTCATCTCTTAATGATGTTGTAATCATCAAGCGTTTTATATGAAAAAAAACAACACACCTTTGTGTAAAAAAATTTCATCTCGAATCTGCCAAAATTGTTTGATATCAGGCGTAACATTGGATTTCTAATGAGGCCATCCATTTTGTACATAAAAGTTTATTTTTTGCAAAACGGGAGCATCATTTATTGCTCTTATCAATCGTTGTTCATTCTCCCTTGATGTGAATATAACTGAATGTACTCGTAAGTTTGAGTCTAAATAATCAGTGGTTAATTCATTACTTGTTGGGTCTCTGCTTGACGCGTCTGGCACTTGAAGCTTTTTCCCAGGTACATACTCCATATTAAATTGGTACTTTAATAGTCTAATCGCCAAACGTTGAAGTCTTGGGGATAATTGGTCCAAAGGTTTCTTTAATAAGCCCAACAAAGGACGATGATCTGTTTCTATCTCAAATCGTCGACCATAGAGATAGTAATGGTATCGCTGACAACCATAAACCACTGCTAACAGTTCCTTTTCTATGTGATTATACCGTTGTTGCATTACGGTTAAGGAGGCTGGCGCGAACTCAATTGGTCCTTTGTCTTGAAAAATGACAGCACCGATGCCAAAGGGACTGTCATCTACGGACAGTCTAACTTCTTTCTTAGAATTATAGTAAGCTAAAACGGCATTAGAGGAGACTAAAGTTTTAAGTTTAATAAAACATGCTGCTCTTGTTCTGTCCACTGCCACACGGTTTTATCACTTAACAAAACAGAAGTTTCACTAGACAAATTTGAAATGAATTTAGATAAATAAACAATCATTCCAAGAAAAAATTGTAGGTCTTTCCTGTTCTGTGGAAGTTTCGTCTTGCGGATTGCACTGACTTTGTCTTCGTCCGGTGATACACCATTACAACAGATTATATGTCCCAGAAATTTAACATTTGATACACAAAATTTTGATTTTTCTAAGTTCAAAGTTAAGCCACTATTTCTAATTTTTGTTAACATATTATCTAAATTTTTATTATGAGTTTCTATAGAGTTACCAAACACTAGAATGCTATCAAAGTACGGTACGCACTCTTCAGTTCCCTGTATAGTTTCATACATAAACCGTTGAAAGATTTCCGGAGCTGATGAGATGCCCTACGGTAACCGCAGATAACGGTATCTTCCGAAGGAAGTAGCTATAGTACACAGAAAAGAACTATCATAATCTAATGGTATTTGTAAAAACGCAGACGATGTATCTAACAGCGTAAAATACTTTGCACCAGCAAGTTCTGCGAAAAGAGTCAGTTGTAGGAATATGGAGATTTTCGCGCTTCATATACACATTTCACGCACGTAGATTCATGCATATACGTATATCACCATTGGATTTTGGAGCTATAACAATAGAATGGACCCAACCTATTGGACCTGTTACTGGTTCAATAATATTTTCACTAACCATCGCATATAACTTCGATTTGACCTAGCGAAATTTTACATTATATCTATTAACTTTTCCGATTCCGGAAAAAACCGATTCATGTCTACTGAGTATTTATTTTGCACATAATTTTTTGATCACCCTGTATTAGCTCTAAAACACTAGATGTTTTACCGCTTATGATTCCTAATTTATTTGCACCATCAAGTTCCAACAATGAGGTAGAATTACGATAGTTTACGATATAAAATAAAAGTGCTTTGGCTGAGAATCACTGTTTGTACCGATATTCTCCGACAAATGGTCTGATTCGGTGTCCGAATTCTCGGCCGATTCATGGACCTTTGGCTTGAAGGTCGAACAAAGTTTACGGAAATGCCCTTTCCGTTTACATTTACTGCAGATTTGATTGAATGCGGGACACTTGCGCGCAGGATGTTCATAACCACATCTGTTACAAATATTTCTACTTTTTCCTCTTGCATTACCACCGCACCTGCTCGCAGGATTTCCTGAACCCGGTGCTGCTTCATTTAACTTCGTTTTATGGTTCCAGCGTTTCACTAAATTCACATTCACAGAGTCTTTAGCAATCACTTTTTGAGTCTCGACGCTGCATTTCATTGAACGACATATTTGTATTGCTTCGGTCAATTGTAAGTTTGGGATTTGTAGAAGTTTTTCCTGTATTTGAGGAGCCCGTATTCCCAAAACTATACGATCTCGAATCAAAACATTAGGTTTCTTAAATTCGCACGTTGGCGGGAGCTGACGTAATGCTATGATAAACTGATCCACCGTTTCATCCGCTTGTTGATCCCTCTTAAAGAAATTATAGTGTTCGTACACCAAATTTTTTATTGGATTACAATATTCATCAAATTTCTTCAACACCGTATCAAGTTTATCTTTATCCTCCCCATCACCATATTGAAAGGTATTGTAAACCTGCAGACCTTCATCGCCTAGCATATTTAACAGTATGGCAATTTTAACATTATCGCTTTTACTTGATTTATCATTAGCTAACAGATATAACGTAAATGTTTGTTTCCACAACCGCCAGTTATTTCCAACATCTCCGGTAAAATGAAATTCCTTTGGGGGTCTGCTATGCTCACTCATTTTGTTGCCCTATATTAACTTTTAACTCGTGAAATGAAATCGCACTTTTAACATTTGTATCGTAATAGCAATTTACATACCAAGTTCGGGAGACGTATTTCCAGCATGAGCGCGGATTTTATTTATTAGCGCGAATGCTGGAAATGGTCTTCACAAACGTGGTTTGTATAATATTTTTGTAACGAGCAAAATTTTAACAATTTTATTAATAAACAATATATTTACTACTTTTACTACTTTTTTTGTTGGGTAACGCAAAAAGAACGATTCTGTCACTGTCTAGTACATATATTATGACAAGGTGTATTAAATAATTTATATACGTAATTTTTGTTTTTATCGTATTTAAATAAATAAATACTTACCGCTAGCACATATTTCTGGAAAACATTTCCACATATACCTATTTTTGATACGACAAAACTTAGTATATACTAAATTTACAGTACATTATTTTTGAGGTTAAGAATTCGTTGTCGTTTTGAGTCAGCATTTAATAATATAGGTATGTAATAGATGGCGCGATTGACTTTTTTTATAGTTTTTAATTTATTTTATGAAATTTACAAGTTGTAATGCACCAAATTTAGGTGAAATGGACATTTTCATAATTATACTTTATTACTGTAATGATGATTTATTTCTTTAATGCAATTTTTACTTCCAACACATGTGTTGGAAAGTCTAACACATGTGTGGAAAGGTGAGTCGAGGTTCTCTTTGTCCGAATGGAGTATGCCGTTCCGTAAGTTATTTTTATAGGCTGATATATGTCTTCTGCTTTCATTTTCAAATTCATTGTATTGGTGATTTTATAAGTATAGCTGTTGAGACCCGTTTAAAAGTGCTCTCTACCCAGTCAGTCAATTACTGCTTAAAGTAGTCGCCCTTAAAATATTAGAAACTATCCAGTATGTTTCATTAAAAATTGTAATTTCCCACGTATCATGAAGTTTATCTCAATACGTGCATGCTCTTACAGTAAATCAAAACGTCCAAATGTACGAATTATTTTTATTTTTTATAAAATGAAGGCAAGAATGAATTTGTTTCTGTTTTAAATGATAAGTTATGATTAATTGAGATTTCAATAAATATGCTTTTTAAACAAAAAGTAGGTAACTTTCGTATTTTGACTTACACGAAAGGATTGTGAAGTAATTGTGTAAGATCAATAACTTTACATACCATATATAAATCTCAACACAAGATGATGTACTTATGTATATACATATGAACGAAATCCTAGATGATGCTGTCGAAGTAAGTGTCATTTCTGCCTTGTTATTAAATTAAATATTTTAAAATTTCTGAAATCTCAATTTATACTATAATATATTCATGTGGAGTACTTTTAATTTATTGTGTCAATATTATTGTATGTATTATATTTCTTCGAGCCTAGAGAGTGATCAAATAAAAACTGGTGAACAGTTTCTTTTAAAAACGAGCGCTATTCTGCGTTCCACAAACCTACATCCAGAGGTTCTCCGTATGTGTATGTACTTAATACGTACAACATACCTGCAAATTTCAATTCTCTAAAGCAGAATGACATTCATTTTTTACGCGTATTATTGTTATTCATTTTATATAGGAAATATTTACGTTTAGGTTATAGTCTATTTCTAATTACGCGTCATCAGTGTTATTACATATGTATAACTAAAGAATAAAGTATAGAAAAGGAACGCATAAATATACCTAATAAATTAGGAGTATTTTTGTAGCTGAAATGTGGTAATTATAGTGTTTATTATTTTATCTAAACACAAAAGATATCACCCATTTATGGGTTTATGGGCATTTTATGATGTGGTTAACAATATTTCATCTTTATTACAAATGAAATCGCTCAAAATGTGTCTGCTCTTCCATTACATACTAATTGGTAACATTTCTAAAAATGATTCAGGAAAATAAACATTCAACATATTAAAGAGCTTAAAGTAAACAGTAAAATATGGTAACAAGAGATTCGATAGGAAGTGAAGACTGTTCAATATTTTCGTTTTCTGGACGATCTATATACAAATTTTCTAATGAAAAAAACACAAGAAACTGATTTAATTGGAAATTGTTTAAATGCTATACAATTAATGTTTAGCGAATTATATTGCTAATTTTATTTATATTATTTATATTTGATCTAGGAAGAAATGTGGTTAGGCAGTAAGGTAGTAAAGCAAAATGGGATAAGAATATTAGCAATCACTAAGAATTATCCTTAGTTGACAATTTTTGTTGTAATATCTATCCTATTATCCAATCAGCTGTTTTTGAGTTATTCTTCATTTTTTTTAATAGTGCCAACTGCAACGTTATGTTAAAAATTCTGTATTTTTTGAACCATTGTAAATGAATTCTGGATATATGACATGGTACTAGCTGAAATATAACGCAATAAATCTATGCCTATTTATACATCTATTTATACAAGGTCGTTCAAAATTAACGTTCATTTTAACTAAGGTCACATCGATGAAAGTCGCTTTTTTAAACCAGTTCCGTGAATAACCCAGTGAATTTGAGATAAAACTCGGATGAAGGTCCCTGGTGCGTTATCTATTTCTCTTGCATTATTATTAACAAGCTCTATAGCCTGCCACTTCCTTTTTTTCGCTTTGCGCATTTTAAAATTAAAAAAATTAAAATCTAAATACATTTTGACAACTCAATGACATGCAAATATAACGTTTTATAGTGCCTATAACTTCTGCGCGGTATTCAAAAAGGTAGTTGGCAGTAGAATACACCCAATTAAGTCAGGTCTAGTGTACTAGTGTCACTTTTGACCATTTTTATTTATTCGATCATACTCAACCGAAAATTCAAACAATGATAACATAAACACACATTATATTTAATTCGTCGCAAAAGCCTTTAAAGTTTTCTTTAATATCAATAATAATGATATAGTCTCGGTCTCCATGGAAGAAAAGATTGTTTATCTATTTATTTACATACAGGGTGAGGCATTAGTGCGTCAATTAATTCTGGCTTATGCTTAATGTGATGTCGCTAATTCTACTACAGGTCTACTCTCTCTCTCTCTCTACTAGCTACAGGTCAATGTAATAAACAATTACTGATTTTGTAGAAATAAAAGTAGATAGACAATAGTCAATTTCGACATAAGTCAATATTTGTAATATTAATCTCTCATATATAGAGTCCAAACACTTTAAGAAGTACATATACGTCACGAGCAGATATGCGCGACATCTGAAGTCGGTGACGGCGCAGCTAGCAGCACCACTATTCAACGCAGCTGTGGTTCGCTTGTGAGTGACACCCCTCAATGCACTGAGTACTTGCTCCATCCGTAACGAATTAATAGACTCGTCCGAACCAATATCGGTTTATACGCATGATGACGTATGTTTACTTCTTATAGTATTCGGGCTCTACTTAATACACGATGTGGGATATATACATATATGAGTTTTCACAAATTAGTGTCATTCTCACAAAGACAGCCTGATGAGATTTATAAAATCGAAACGCGTCGCTGTGTGGTGATGAATGACAGTGATTATTAATTTATCATTTTCAGTACTAGCCGCTATTACCAAGATTTTATATTTTTTTATATAACATTTATTATTATTTATCATCATTATACTTGTTAAAGTTAAATATGTAGTGTGAATATTTTTCATATTTCTGTACATTAAATAAAAATAAGATAATTTTAATTAAAAAATAAAATAGAATTTATGAGTTAAAAAGAAAGTAGCAGCAAATATTAAGACTTATTTTTGTTCTTTTAATTTTGGTTATACAGGGTGCTTCATTAATAATGGGAAATATTTTAACTGAAGATACTGCTTGTTAAATAATGACCATTGACCAAAAATCGCCTTATTCAAAATCGCACCGTTTTCGAGATGAAGGTCTCCGAAGTTTCAGAAAAAAAAATTGAATAAGTTTTTTACATAGGAAGTATTGAAAAATAATCGAAAAATTGTCCTAAAATGACAAGTTCGCCAGTGACGTAGAATTTGAGCGTTGGCCTACCCGGATTTTTTAGCTATTTAACTATTTTTAGCCACAAATACTTCCGAATTTTCTCGTTTTTCTCGAAAACCAAGCATAATACGAAGTTTCTACAAAAAGACCTTATTTCTTAATCTTATTTCTAACTTGTCTATTAGGTGATGCTAATTTCGTGTTTGTGAATCAAAAAACAAAACGTTCTATTTATGTTAAAACAAGGGGATTTTTTTCTCTTTGCTGTAATTTTGCTGATTTCGGCAAATTCCACCATAAGAAGCATCTAATAATACTAAATTGCCATGCCAAATTTTATTTTCATCGTACAAGTAGATTAGCTTAAAGATGAAAAAAACGATTTTTTTGTGGAACTTTGAAGACCTTCATCTCGAAACCGGTGCGATTTTGAATAAGGCTATTTTTGGTCAATGGTCACTATTTGACACGTAGTATATCCAGTTAAAATATTTCCCATTATTAATGAAGCATTCTGTGTACTTTTTAATATAAAATTTAAGTCTGTCAATTTTCTTGTGCTAAAAACAGGATACTCGCTCATATATTCCTGGCATTTAGCCTTCCCATGAACTATTCCTTTCTTAATAAAAAGAGCAAAAAATTTAAGCACACCTCCAATTTCTTCCTCTGTCCACATTTTCTTTTCCTTTTTATCTACACTAGGCATACTTTGTTCTTCAAGCTTCAAGCTATCATCTTGTTCTTCTTCGCGTTCTACATACTTCAGTATGTGGCAAATTTTAAAATGGAAGAAACAGTTAATATGTTCAATATAATACAGGTCTGTGGCAATCTTCCTTAAATCTTTGACTTGTAATTGCATTAGTATTGCATATAGTAAAAAGAAGTTAGCTACTATATATATGTAGATAGTAAAAAATATAATTTCATTAAGATTGCAATCTCAATAAAAATTAGTTCACTCTTAGAATTTTGTCCAAGCTTTCGGAATAGTTTTATTCCTTCTTCAGGGCAATACATGTTAAAATAACAGAAGTTAATACAATGGGAACGTTAACATACATTTTTTAAAGGTACTTACAAAATTCAGTGAGATTGTTTTAATTAATTGGCTTTTCATACAAATGGCAACAAAATCACTACGAAGAACACCTACAGGACACCGACGTAACTCAAAAATGAATAGGGAATTAGATCTTTTTTTAACAGATATAATTAATTCGATTAAATTTAACGTATTTTCTCAAACTATAGATAAGTTAGAAGGCCCACAGCCGTTTGTGGACATTTTATTTGGTAAATGTCTTTTCTGTGTGATAAAATATTGATTCTTGTATTTTAACCTTAAATTAATTTAGAATACAAAATTATAAAAATCGCATTTTTTGACAAATATTTATTCATTTTAAGCGTCATTTCACATTGTCACGATGCCAAGACGTCATTTAAATAAACAAACTTTTGATTTAATTGCGTTATTGCATCAGTGAAGGCAATCTGGAGCAGAAATTGCCGCAATTTTTAATGTGTCTCCAAGTGTTGTTAGTAGGCCTCTAACAAGATTTCAACAGACAGGATCTGCAAGGAGAAGACCCGGTAGTGGATCTGAGAGGAAAACAAATCAGAGACAAGATCGCTACATACAAATTCAGACAAGGATGAATCCTTTTAGAAGTGCTGTATGGTTGCAAACACAGTTACGTGCCGCCACTGGAGTTAGAGTTTCAGATCAAACCATCAGAAACCGTCTGAGAGAAATGGATCTTCATAGCAGCAGGCCTGTGAGACGCCCAAAATTAACTAATGCCAGCAGAATGGCTAGAAGAGCTTGGGTTAACCAACGACTAGCAGAAAATTTTCAATGGGAGCATGGGTTATACAACGATGAATCCAGATTCTGCTTATTTAGTGATAATCGTAGAGTAAGGGTCTGGAGAACTCGAGGAGACCGTTATAGACCCGAGTTTACAAAAACTGTGGTGCCTTTTGGCGGCAGTGGTATTATGGTGTGGGCGGGCATTAGTTTGAATGGACGTACGAACCTCCGTCTCTTTGAAAACAATCTTAGCAACCAGCGACCACAGCAATATGTGGTCGACTTTCGTGAGGCTGTGGACGAAAACATGGTTTTTATTGATGATAATGCACGACCTCACCGTGCACAAATTGTACTGCAAGCAATAAATGACCTCCATATTAACTATCTACCTTTACCACCAACGTCTCCCGACTTGAATCCAATTGAGCACATTTGGGACAGACTTCAAGAACAGCTCAACGAACATAATCCACATTAACGTGCAACACTTGCGGGAAATTTTACCGCTCTGTTGGAGAAGTCACAAGAACATATTAATAATTGCATTATGAGTATGCCCCGAAGATGTACAGCTGTGAGAGATGTCCGTGGCCATTATACACGATGTTAGTATTAATTTTTACAGAAAAATGTTTATTTTAGCTATTGATAAAAAAGTTGCTTATTTCATAATTGATCATTTCTTAGTCTTCTAACGATTTTTCTGAATAAATATACTTGAAAATTTTAAATTGTTGTGTACAATTATGTATCTAATATAATACACTGCAAATATTTACCTATATTTTCTAAAAAATACAAAAAAGAAAAATTCCTTATTCATTTTTGAGTAGTTTATTAATTTTTTTTTAATGTGTGGTGGGTGCTTAGTTGCAGTGACTCCGTAAGCTGTATTACTTGTCTGGCTATCACTGCAACTCTTGCGGTGTAGTTTGGTGTGTGTAAGTTGTGTTCAAATGGCTTTGTGACAGCATCATATCGCCTTTTATGATGTCGCGCTGTTAATCACTTTGTTCCCAACAGCGAATGGCAAGTCAATCCGGGATTAAGCTCCCTAAAAAAATGTCACCGTCCCTCCAGAGAATTGAAACCCGGCACCTATCGTCCCCTCACAACGCTAGTCAGCCGCCTAACCACTGCGGCCATCGACCCGTTTGATTAATATAACTATTTAAATTTTATAATGCATAACATTTGACTGACATGAACATATGACATCTATTGAAATCCATGTTGATAAATAATAAAATCAATTGATCTCATATATCCATGAGATACAGAGATTTTTTTATTTATATTCAAGTTAATAGGGTAAGTGTAAATGCTACCAAGATTCGTAATATCAGTTTTTTTATTCATACTATTAGCTTCATTTAGTATGTGTATCATTTCTAAAAACCACTTCATCATAATCCATGTTATGATTTATAGTTCTAACATGTTGGGGTAATGCAGAAGAAAATTGTTTATTTACATTCCTACTATCACTTTTATGCAAAATCACTGTCGAATATAATATTCTAGATGATTATATTATTATTATTATTATAGGTCAATCATCTAGAACATTATATTTTTTGATTGATGCCTACCACCACTGCTCAATTCAAACGCGTCAACGAAATTTACTACTCATAAATTGGTAGGACGAATAATGTGTGTCCATCAGCGAGGGTCAGACACGTTGGACAAATGTTCCAGGAAAAACAGAAAGTTTACTTATTGCAATTATTTTGGTAATTCTTAAATTAACAGAAAATCCACAGCAAATGAACAATTGCGCTCCAAATATTTTAGTTGTAGCACATACTTTCGGTATTTTAAAAGGAATTGTTTCTTACTGTAAACTTTGAAGATTTCGTTGCAAATTTCGTTTTTAGTGTGTACAGTGTAATATATGTGTCAAATTGAAATAGACAATGAACCGAGAATTTTGTTATATGTACATTAAAGCGCTCTATTGCCTCTCCAAGCCATACAGATAGTTGCTGCGAGTGCTATCAAAATAATCGGATAAATGCCTAAATTATTAATTGCCTCGCCAATGTTACTAACGCCTGACGATGCACTTGGCGCTCTTAGTAACTGGTAAAATTTGCTATTATGAGTAGTGTCATTATAGTGCTGTAAATAACAAACAATACTGCGAAGTTCGTCACTGGATATCTTGGTGCAGAAGTAGAACACTAAACACTTTAACCCACTGAACACCAAACAAGTGCTAACTAAAACACTGCTGTTTTAGTTAAAACTTGTTTGGTGTTCAGTGGGTTAAAGTGTTTAGTGTTCGACAAACAATACTGTTTTATTTTAAATAAAATAAGGTTTTGTGTGAATTTATTTTAAAAAATATGTTTATGGTTGTAACGTAAATGTATATTAGTTATATTTTAACTGTCCTCAATATGTAATTCCTGTTTTCTTGATGATAAATAAAGAGCTATATACACTTAATAAAATATGATTTTAAGTAAGGCAATATAGTTCAGTGATTATCTTAATATTACAGCTGTAATAATAATTATTACGAGGTTTATTTTCAAAACTACAAGATAGTTAGTAAATTATAAGGTGTTTTCTTGTATAGTAATTTAAGCCGCTAATCAATTAGAAAAGCTTAACATATGATATATTACCGTACGAAGGAATCGACACCCTTCCAAAATATACAATAAAAATTCTACCTAAATTTGCACTGAAAGAATTAGTGGTCTTAGTCCACAAACTCACATTCTGTACAATAAAACGTTACTTACGGCGCTTGTGATCTAAACATTTTTCACATTATATTTATGTCATTATAACTGAATTAACTTTTTTTATTATTTTTTTTTATTGATTATTATTAACATTAGCACCTTAATATTTTATTATTTTTAGAATACGCATAGCAGGTTGACTGTTATGACTGTCGTGTAGTTCAATATGGTTATATTGAACTACACAATATATAATAATATATCGTAATATCGTATATAATAATAATATCGTGTTTCCTCGAGTTCTTAGATTATGGAGCAAACATAATCATCAACAGGCTACATAAGAAGAACTACACTTTTAATATAAGGTAAATTTCTGAAATATTGTAGATCTAATTAATACGAAATATCTTGGTAGGATATAGATGAATTATAAAATGTATTGCAGCATAAACAAATTGTTATAGTGGTTTATTGACAATTGCATTAATTCTATACTATACATATATAGTAGTATAGTTGAAAAGTGTGCAATACAAATTTCTTATTAAAAACCAGCTAGCATATTCCTGCTACCATATAGAACTATTATTTTAATGTACTGTTATAAATGAGTGTTTGTCTATAAATATAACTGTAGCTTATGAAGTAAGGAGCTGTTATGAATATTAATTAAAAAAAAATAATGCACAAGCAATGAACATGTAAGTCTCTTAATTTAAGCAAACTATTTCACATATTTTGAGTCTCTCTATACATGCATACTTCAGAATTAGAACGTTTTCTTCTTATAAACCAAGAGCGGATATAATATTCATTTTCATTCGATCTCTAGTAACCGTGACCTAATGAACAATTTCAAGGTCGTTGAGAAACTCTTCGGTTGTGCATTGTAAGTCAAGTGCTTTTGAAGATGTTTAAACTTTTTATATTTGTAGAGTGCAATAATCAGCTATCAGTCTCTGTCCTGCGTAACACCAGTATCTTATCTTGATTATTTTACAATTTACTTATCATCGATCTAGATCTATATTACCTAGAGTAATTTGTTTCTATGACCTATAGAAAACGAAAATAGGAAATTTATTGGCGCCACCGTAAAGGTGTACAGAATGTCTAGCGCAGTAAAATCGTACATTTAAGATGTCTAGTTCCTTATTTTCAGTATATATCGAGCAGGTTTATTAAACTAGTAATAAAAATTATTGTTTTAATTATTAATCAGAACAATTCAGGTACTATACAAATTCTAAGGATACCTATTTAAACTTAACTAAAAATAAAGTTCTACTATAAATTATTCAAATAAATGATAATCTTGTTAATTTTGTGTTCAAGTTGTTTTTTGGTTTTTATGATTCTGTTGATTAATTAAAATTATCGAAAACTGTGTTTTATATTCTCATACGTTAAGAATGTGCAGAAATGGGTATGTAGGTATCTGTTACATTTGTGCATTACAGCCCTTAAGCCTCAAAGCTCTCTAACTTATATGTAACTTACGGATCTAACCCTTAAATAATTGCATGAATGAACCAATATAATATTCTATTATAAGATTTCAGCACTGTATTTGAGTTACATCAGATTGAGTTCGCAAATTATTATTCTGTACCTTGAACCTCTTTAAACTTCAATCAATTAAAATAGTTTAATTAAATTATAATTTTAATAAAGATTATCATACTCTTAAAGTGAGCTGTTTATGTATTCTATAGACACGGTACGTATAGTGTTTTAACTTACAGGTAGGTATGCGAGGATGTAGTCCCTGATAACTTTCCATTCGGTAGATACATCTTTTATCTGTCACGTTGTTTTTATGGAAGTCACTACCGCATCATGAGGGACGCAGTGGTTATTATTTGTTTCCTTCAAATACAACACTTACTTTTAAGTGTGGAGATAGTCGAGATTCCAACGGAAGAGAAGATATATAACTCGGAACACTGACCTAATTGTTTAGTTTTGCTATGTGAGGTGCAAGGAAGTTTTGTGTGATATAATTCGTCTGTTTCTCGTTGCAACAGTAAAATATGAAGGTATTACTGTTAAAAGATATTTAGTTATAAATTCATATTTGATATATATATAAATAAACAAAATTATTTTTTGGATATCAAAAGAGAAATTGACTTCAAAATCTGTACTATTTTGTTACGTTAATAATTGTTTTGGGCTGAGGTTATTTTTATATTTCTGCAGTTAATTAAGAAATATTTAAAGCTTGGTTATAAATGCAGATAATGATTTCAATATTGACCTAGTCAAAGTGTACTAACCTAGTATTTCTATTAATATTAAAAGGAAGTACTAAAATCGTTTACATACTAAACTATAAACATTATATGCATAGGTGCTGCAATTATTTACATATTGAATTTTTAATGGATTTAATTTTCACACAATTATTTTGTACTTCAAAGAAAAATGTATCGGATAGAATATACTTCGACATTATGTATAACGAAAACTGCTCAACATATAGTGTGCTTATAACGGAATTCTACATTGATAAAATTTATTTTCTTGATGATGATATTCACATGGAAGTATTTCTGTAAGTGATAAAATATGCGAATCAATTTTTAATTGTTTTGATTTCTCTAAATATATTGAGGAGCAATATACGCAGGGTGTACTGCTATATTACGATCATACTACTACTGAATTTGGTTTGTACAGTTAAATAGTTAACAATTAATGTAGGAGTTTTCAGGTTATGATATAAAAGTGTGCATGTCAACGGGCACCCCCACAATGACAAATTAAAATTCTATATAGCACAAAGTTTTGTGCCGCAAACCGGAAGTTTTGCGCTGCTTCCGTTCTCGGGATATTTGCATTTATTTTTGGGGGTGCCGTGGACATGTCAGCACCCCGACGGTCGAAAATTCAAAATCTAATATGGAAAAAGTTTTGTGGTAGTTTTGTGCCGCAAACCGGAAGTTTTGTGCTGCTTCCGTTCTCGAGATATTTGCGTTTCTTTTTCTACCAACAAAAACAAAATCTGTTAGCACCAAAATGTTGCTGTATAGGTATGTAGTATTTTGTGCTGCAAACCGCAAGTTTTGCGCTACTCCCGTTTTCGAGATATTTCACTTTTTTCTAAAATACTATATCTATGGGAAATTTCCACATCACAAGTGACAACTAAAAACGGATTTGGTTATGGGCTAACGTTTTGTGCCGGTGAGAGCGAGTTTTATGCTGCCCCCGTTTTCCCGCAAAAAAATGTTTACCCCATATCTGCAAAAGTATGTAGGATAGCGGATTTTGCAATACGCCAAAGTTTTGTGCTACAGCCACAGAGTTTTGTGCCGTTGAGAGCGAATTTTGTGCTGCCTCCATTTTTCCGCAAAAATTTTTTGAATTTGGCATGTCCACGGCACTCCATACCCCATATCTCCGAAAGTACGTACGATAGCGGATATTGCAGTACGCCAAAGTTTTATGCTACAGCCATAGTGTTTTGTGCCATTGAGAGCGAATTTTGTGCTGCCCCCGTTTTCTCGCAAAAATTGTTTGAATTTAGCATGTCTACGGCACCCCATATCCCATATCAGCGAAAGTACGTATGCTAGCAGATTTTGCAGTACGCCAGAATTTTGTGCTACAGCCACATAATTTTACGTCGTTGAGAACCAGTATTGAGCTGCCCCCGTTTTCCCGCAAAAAATTTTTTGAAATTTGCGTCTAAGTGTTTTTCATATTCTTTCACATTTTCGACTTATTTAAGGCGGATTATTTTTAAATGAACACTTTATATACATATTTGTGTATGCTTGTTTTGACCACTTTTTTTAACTTAATCGATTTGCGAAATTTTAATTTAAATAATTTGAATTAAATAAGATACAGAAACAAATTTTTATTTTTAATTATGAATTACATATGTATATCCAAATTAGTTTTGTTTCATATTGCTGATAATAGCAACAAAGACATCTATCAGCTCTGGTTTCGGCATGTTGAGGTGATAATTACTACCTATCTGATGTTGTGGGCCATATTTAGAAGGTCTTCAACTTCACTTTGCTATAATATTGAGATCATTTCTCGATCCAAAGTTTAGTGATTGACATTTTACTGTCAAATCCCATGTAATTTTCACGTTTCTTATTTGCTACGGGTTTGTAAGTCACACTTAAAGCTATTGCAAATGGCCCATTATAAATCAGAATTACTTCAAATTCTCGATCTTGTTAGCGCACATGCATCTGGAGTTCTATAAAAAATTCCCTCTGCCATATTTAGAATCATATTAGAAAATCTTTATGAATTCTTTTATTCAGATTTTTGTCGAACTTATTTTTCAAACTTTGAATCGATAATTTGGACCCTCTATGTAGTTTCGAAACCAATCAACAAAGTCACTCTAAAATCTCAGGAGGATTGTAAAAATATAAAAACTACACAGATGTTCTGCTCAAAGAAAACTAGTTGAATACAAGTTTGATAACAATGCAAACGACATCTACATAAATATATTAGATATTAATGAATTACAAACTAACAAATTTTTGTGTTTTTTTAATTCATACGTCTTCAAAAAAAAATTAGGTGGCCCGATACGTTTGAATGATCCTGTTATATTAAAAAAATAGAATAATTCAAAAACTTGAAATGCTAGTCAAATTTTCAAAATATTTTCAGACTGATTTTTTATAATAAAACTTGGTTTCAGGTCATATTAACATTTTTAATTGCTATTAAACAAAAATTAAATTTTATAAACCAAAATTAAATTTTATAAACAAAAATTAAAAATTGAATACTTAATCAGATATCTAATTATAATTAAACTAAACAAAATATATCTCATAATACAAAAATAAACTCTCTTGTAACCTATTTGCTATTCTATTCCAAAAAAGTATAACACTTGCATTGTTCTTTTGCGATGTTAGATGTTGAATTTTAAATTTGATATGCACTTGTCTTTGTCGATAAGAAGAACACATGTGAAAAACATGCTCGTTTTTGCTGATTTTGCTTTTCGTTGCCGAGAATATGTAAACATCAATTTATACATTATACAGATTAGTTTCGTTATGCCGGGTTTCCACCAAGCGGACAGGACAAAAACAAAACACGAACTGTCCATTTGAACAGAAATTTCGAACAGTTTTGTTTGAACACTGTTGGGTCCCCAACGGACTTTGTGTTTACACCAGTCACGAACAGAAATCAATAAAACTGTTTATGTTTTGTTTAAGTTTTATTATATTTATAATTTCTGTAGCCCTCAATTAGGTTGGAGGTTTCTTCCGTTGTCCATGATTTTTTAGAAGTCTTCTAGAAGTGCGTATACTTGTTTGTAGGTGCATTTTGATATAATAAAATAAATTACTTACATGAGACATTGCGACTTGTTCCCTTCACGCACCAAATCACTACCACTAAATCACAACAACGAAAATAAAAACAAACTAGTTCTAATTTCAAGGACGTTTACACCAAGGTGACAAACATTTCTAGAACACGTTCTAGAACACTCTTTGAAGTTACCGACATTCGTTGGGACACTGTTTGTGTTCGTAAAAACTCTATTTGTGGACTAACAAGTTTAGAAAACTCTCCAAAAGTTCTAGAACAGTTCGCGAACTGCCACAAACGGACCGAGTTCGTGTTTTGTTTTTGTCCTGTTCGCTTGGTGGAAACCCGGCATTATACAGAAATATATTTGTTCTAGTAATGAAAGAAACTTGTGCATGTAAGTACATACATATGTGGACATACATGTGAGGAATAAATTTTTCTTAGAGACAGATTGAATTTATTAGGTACTATTATTTACATACATCGAATGTCATATACGGGATCCCAGAGGCATGTATGGATTTTTGGATTATGTGCAATTATATTTTGGAGTAAATTTTATTTTGTGATCACGTCAAAAAATCTATGCATACGTCAGGGACTCCGTATATCACCTTGGATGTATGTAAATAATAGTACCTAATCAATTCAATCTGTCTCTAAAATTTATTCCTCTTTTTTAAGTCCACATATGTATGTATGTACTTACGTACATATGTACTTTACGTATGTACTTTATCGTAATGGACATCAATTAAAGTATGGGAGTAGAAAAATATAATTAAAAACAAATTTAAGATGACTAAAAAATATAGTGCCTAGCCACAGAACAATTTTAACAAGGCAGCTGAATTCTTGAAGACACCCCATGTTTAATTATTTGACAGCAAAGTGTTAGCTTACGCTAAGATTAACGTTTGTTTACTGTTCAGTCCATTGATTATTTACTACCTAGAAATTCAGTGTTGTTAACTAATATATCTATGTTATCTATACTATAGGGTACAATGTTGTAGAGTTCTGACGTGTGTAAACACTATTGGGTAGTAACATGAATAAATATTATTATTATTATGACCTTTATGTACTTATCTTTCAATTCCTGAAGTACTTCCACTTGTAACAACGATACAGCAAATTAATGAAATACCAATTTATTCCAGAACATATAATATTATGTTTTCGTTAATAAAACATCTTCAGTGGAAGAAACTTACATAAAATGTAATTTTTTAATAATAATAATAATAACTTCATTTCCTCTTAAAAAAACTTTAATTTGCTGATTTATTGACCTACAAGTCTTAGTGGAAATACTTCAAGAATTGAAAAATGAGTATTATTAACTAAAATTTAGTTCTGCTAACCTCTTTCTTTTGAACCTCACTTAATAAAATTAAAATGAAGGATTGATTTCAAAAACCGCATATGACATAAAATTTCATTTACCTGACATAGGCAATCACATCTACCCGCATGCATATTATTTCTGATTAATGCAGCAGTAGTCAGAGAATTACAAGCAATTGAAATCCGGATAGTAAATTACACCTGTCAGTGACACATAGTATTTGTCGGCAACTGATAAATGATGGCCGAACTTCTCAAATGTTAAAATGAATGAGCCAGAAACTGTTGTCCGCTAAAGAGAGTAAAGCGAACTTCAACAAAGTGAACTTATGCAGAATAAAAAAGTGCAGTGTTTAGAATATACTTTAAATAATGTGTCTCAAGGGCACATTATTAAAAAAAAAACATTAGATGAAGATCGAAAGTAAGTTGATTTAGTTTCCACGTGTATAATCAAGAAAAACTAGTTGCAACAGGCGCTGAAGATGAAAAAAGTGTTTCATTTGAGAAAAGCTCCAATTTTTTACGAGCTTAAAAGAGTTAGGAAACCAAAATCCGAAAAAAGAGAAGCAATGGTTATTTGGTTTCACTGTACATAGAACTTTCTCCTTCCCAGTGTGAGAAACAATTTAGTAATCAGATGTGGCAGCTGTGATACTATGTCATTGGCATCCATAAAATTACAGGTACCTCAATCGTACGTTTACTATGAAGGATTTCCAGGACAGAACGAAAACTATATCATGATGCACTGCCTATACATGTTAGTTCACTGTTTTAAGTTGTTTCATAACATAACGTACATTTTTCCAATGAGATGTCACTAGTTTTTTTTCCGGGATTTTTTCATTATCTTTAGAAGAAAGAAACGTAACTGCAAAAATACCGCAGACGATTATAATACAGTGTCGTGAGAAGCCGTCACCATTTAAGCTCGTTAAAATGAGCCAGCAACACTTCTTTAACGTTAAATTGGATACTGATAAGTTTTTCTTATGTGTCGCATTCAAACAACATAAATTCTCGGAAGTAAGCGATAGGCGCTTAGAGGCAATACCTTAGTAGAAACAACAGTGCCCTTAAAAATGAGGCGGAACTTACGACTTCTTGTACGATGCTCCGATACCTAAAATGCACTGGAGCTAAAGAACCTCGTGGCATGCTAACCAGAGGAAAATATTGTGGACTTATAACGTACTATGTACGAGCGAAATATTATTGACCTTAATCAGGAGAAAGGCCATACTAATGCTTATGAAAGTTTTGACTGAAATATTATTCGAAGAGTTAAGTGTCATAATAAATATTTTATTTGTATTTTTACGAATAAGTCTAGTAATAAAATATCAAGCATCAGTATCATTATTGAATTTCCTGATAACCAACCGGCACTTGTCAAAGTATAAAACTATAGATAAACGTGTTATTGTTTTTTTTTAACAATATTGATAGGCGATGCCTTCGTAAATACATTATATGGCGGAAGGTTGTAGTAATTGCAATGTGTATTGCAAAAAAAAATTTATCATTCTATATTAACAAAACTACTTTTTTTTAAAGTGCTATTTTTAAAATCAACTCTGCAATTATGAACACTCGAAATACATACTTCTAGGAGAGAAGTTGTAGTTATTTAAACGTTCTTTTTGATACGAGCCACAAATCTGGCTCACTTCCATTACATTATAGATACTTACATTGTACATATATTTCACACACATTACATTATAGATAACACTTTAATAAACTTAAAATAAACATTACTCCAATAAATAAAATCGATATAATTATAATATTAGCTAAGATAAATTCTAATTATAGTATAAGTAGGTATAGCAATTTTGAAAGTAAACGAAGCTGAGCATGTAAACTTTTTGATCGATTTACTTGATTAGGGTGAATAATTTAGCGTGTATTTCCGAGAAAAATATTAACATAGACCAAAGTAGATAGTTCTACAATATTTAATTAGTTGTTATTACCAAATTTCAGTGTTGTACGGAGAAACAATTAGGGTGGATCTGGAAATGCCGAAAGATCAAGTGAACAAAACATTTTTATGTCGAGATTCTCGAGTCATTGTCTATATACAAAATGCAAGACTAGTAAAAATCATGAAACTGCCAATGAGTGAGACATTCAAAACAAGATAACGGTGCGAGTATAATATCGCAATCCATTCAGGTCAGCATATTAGATGATTTCTTGGTCGCTGATGTAGGGAATGTTTTAGATACCTGGAAAAAGGATCTAAGCACCGCTAAAGTGGTGAATAAAAGATTCAAAATTTGATTAAAGTATGAACGCTTTGCAACCTCATGAATGAGTGATACCAGTAGAAAGAAATCTCGTAATAAAAGTAAACTCACATTTCATAATTTAGCTTTAGAAAACACCGACGCTAAAAAAGCTCTCCAATTCTATCACAATTAAGTGATAAAGAAAATGAATAAGCGCTTTGCTTTCGCTTAACAGACATTGTATGGCGCTATAAACTTTCACTGTGAAGATATTTGTATCGGATCTTTATAGTGTATAGATTAGTTGTATTTTAATTACTTATATTACACATATTTCTAATAATATTTTTCACTATAATATAATTAGTAGTATTAGTTAAATTAAACTTAACGTTAAAGTTAATAGTAAGTATTTATGGTTGCAAATAGCGTTAAATATGTAAATTATAAATTTATTGCAAAAAAACTAAATAGGAGCTAAGCGATCATGCGAGCATGCACGATGAAGTAAGCTATTGAAGTGGTGTAGGTACTCTAAAGGTACACCAGCAAATTATTTCGAATCATCTGTCTCTAGTAATAGCTTCTAAAAATACCAGTATATTTAAAGAAAAATTCTTTAAATTAATTTCTTTCATATTTGAGAACTTTTATTTTTCTTTAATAATCAGTTCTTTAGCAACTTTTGGGATCGTTGTCAGTTCCCCTATAGAGCCTACATTAGCTCTTTATTGCAACCGAGCATCTATTGGACAGCGTGATACCGATGCTTCCGCTTAAACTACCATTGATGCAGAAATAAATGGACGACATTGTTGTGCCGTATCTAATGGCAAAGTTAACGTTATGCTTACTACTTTTAATGTTTTTAGTTCACATACCACAAAGACGGACGACAATTACAGAGTCCCGTTTTTGGATATTCATGTAACTAAATTTAATGACAATAAACTCATTTTGGATTTGTAGCAGAAGCTAACATCCTTAGCAAAATATATAAATCTTTATTCCAGTCATCCTGTTTGTCTATGTGGACTGTATCATCTTGCTGGTACTCCTGATATGAAGAAAGCACAACAACTTTTGTTTATTAAACTTTATTATTAATTATTGTTAAAACATTGATCTTGTATATGTACGCTATTGTCATGCGCATTACAAACTCGTCATATTGTTTATTTCATAATTAGCGATGACAATCGCTACACACTCGGTGAAAAAAAAGCTGAACATCATGGCTATACGGGTAAATATGCTATTTTGACATATCGTTAGTAAACTTTTTACTCGAGAATCTATTTTTTTAAGAGTTTGACCATTGTTAAAGTCACAAACAGTTGGCAGTAACATGTCATATGATTATCAGCGGTCATTGGCAAATGCAATTTCAGAATAGATTATCGTTATTCTGTTTTTAGTAGCTGTTACTAAGGTACCTATACGTTATTATTTGTTGTAACTTGCTGTGTTTTGTATCAAATTCTGGTATTGGTCAGCTAGTAACTTTACAAAACTGATGAAAACAATGATTTCAAAGTGTATTGACCCCAATTGCCGCAAGAAAGGTGAAAAATTGATGTTGTTTCGATTTCCTATGCTTTGACATGAAAGAGAAAGATTGATAGATTGGGTGAAACCAACTCTTACATTAAAACTAAGAAATTATACTGAGAGTGATAATAATTGTGTGTAATATGTGAAAGACATTTTTTAACTAACGAATTAGTCGACAAGAAATTGAAACCGGTAAAGCGATAATAAAACAGTCGATTTTTAGTAAGAAGATTTTTGGTGTTTTGTGGGTTGAAGTGTTTAATGTTCTACTTCTGTACCAAGAGTTTCAGTGAAGAACTTCAATAATTTGCTCATTCTTTTCCGTTACTGGTATTTTCATGCGCATAGTTAAATTTTAGTTGAGATAGGGGAGACCGGGGCAGGTTCGGACACTTTTCTTTGAAATTAATTTAAATTGTCACAGGTCATCTTACTAAAACCAAATTATAACAGGTATGTTTTAGTTGCGTCCTATTGTCAACTATTGACTTAATTTTGCGACTATCTGCAGTATTATAGTGATTATACAGCTTAAGAAAAGTGCAGTTTGTCCGAAACTGCCCCAAAAGTTGGGGCAGTTTCGGATATACTAGGGCAGCTTCGGACAATATAAAAAGCAAAGTCAAATAAATAGACACAAATATTTATTGAACATTATATGCGCTTAAATTTACAGAAAATTTTATAACTGTGTTAGATCGCGAAGTACTAGCCCATTTGATAGGATCAGGTAGTTTCATAATGACGTCAGACTGAAACACAACTGATTTATCCTGAATATTCGGATGTGCAAAGCTGTTGTTTTCTTTTCTTCTTAAAAATTGGACATCGTATTCATCATTAGAAACAGATAAGACTTCGACCATATAATATTTAATATTTTTCTTTGTAGGGAACTGAACTAAGATATAACTCCCTACTGAACTGTCTTCGTTTTCTATTTCTCCTGATATGTAATCTTGAGTATCTTCGATGTCCATAATAATCTGAACTCAATATTTCCATTTCTGATTCACTACTTGAAGCAGGTGTATATTTCGCAAACCTTCCTTTTTTCTTTTGGCCTTTCTTTTTTTCCGTTTATGTTACATTTCTCTGCACGATTTGCTTTGTTTAATTCTTTTGGTTCTGATGTATCTTTTCGTTTCATCTTATGTGCTCTCGCTTTTTCTTCAATTCTTTCCATTTCAGCAATGCTTGTATAGATACGTGAGCAACCTTGTTCTCTCTTGCGTCCCAATGAACTTGCAGAAGCTTTCGGGTAGGGTCTAATATCGGTAATTATTGGCTTTCTTTTTTTGATTCTGTTGATGCAAATGCGTTTTCTAATATATTAAATATGATAGATTTTACTACAGCCATAGTATTATGAAAACTTGCAGGGCTAGAGGTCTCTCTAGATTTTATCAAAGTTATAGAATTTGTGGAATCGTTTAAAACCTCTGTGACTATTACCGATGCAGTTGGCTGCTCTGTATTCGTAGCAACTGCTGGTAAATAATCATCATTTGTGAAAAGCAATGAATTAAAAGGCCATATTCCTGTTTTTCCAAATGCCTTTGTAATATTGCTAGGTGTGAATGATAGTAGGTATGGCTGTAAGGTAAGTTTAGGAATATCATTTATCTTAATTGTTTTTCCTGTTTACAGCGAGATTTAAATGGTCCGTAGACACCTACATCTAATGGCTGCATCCTATGTGTGCCATGGGGGGAAATGAGAGTAGATTGATATCATTTTGCCTACAGTATAGAATTGGGTTTCGTGATTGTCGACAATAAGCAATATAGGATTGTCATTACTGATATTTTAAGAATTTTTAATATGTTGTAGAACCTTTACAAATATTTCGGCTGTCATCCAGCCGCTTTTTGATCCAAAACCAACAGAACCTGTTGGAGCCCCTTGTAAGTATTCGTCCTTTATTCTCATACGCGGAAATATATATACCGGAGGGACAGAATTGCCGGTAGCCGATATTATACCACAGAATGTTACTAGAGTACCCCGTTCTCCAGACACAATTTGTCCCACCTGCTTTTTACCACTTTGAGATATTACTTTGGGTGCTTCAAGTACAGTTGATATGCCAGTTTCGTCTAGATTTAGAATTTTATCTTGTGCGAATTTGTGTTTACTCATTAATTGTCTGTAATTATCAAAAAATTTCTTGACGTTATTCTCAAAATGCTGTAGCCCTAGCCATACTTGTATTTTCAGGTTTTCTATAGGATAAGCCAGGATGTCTCTTCATAAAACCTGACATCCAATCTGTTCCGGCCATTTTATTGTTATCCCATGTTGGAGGATATTTTTTAATCAGGCTTACAGCGAATTCGTATGAAAGACTGCGAGTATTTTTGTATGTTAAGCCAAAATGCATGTTGGAAGTGTGAATTAAATAATCCTGCAATTCTTGTTCTTCATTATTAGAGAAGACTTGTCGTGTAACATACTTAGATGTAGATGCATATTCATTTTGACGTGTCTCACCTTCGTTGGGAGTACAATTTTCTTTTCCGATAATTTTTTTAAGACGATCATGCAGTGTGGATTTCTTTATATTATAGTTTAATCCAGCTTCTCTTAGTGACATTTTGTTTTCTTTAATATCTTGCACTGCTGACTGTATATTTGACTCTGATATATTACATCTATCCGTCTTTTGTGTGTAAGTACGAACCATTCTGTAACAATACATTTTCTTGGTAGCTGATATATCTTCACGGGGCACATTCGGACATGGTGAGCCACCATGTACCCCAATGAAAATGTACGGAACTGCCCCAGTGTGTTGCATAATAAAACAATTAATCTTTCCGAATGCTACAAACGCATGAACATCAGCTATTGACAAAAAATTAAGAGGGCTAGCACCTCGAGCATGGACGAATATGTCATTAAAATGCGCATGCGCTAAAATTGTATTAACATGTTAAATTTTAACTGTCCGATTGTGCCCCGTGTGTGTGCACGTAAATCTGGCGTCCGTGTTGGTGAAACGCTATCTAAACGTAAAGCGGAATACCCAGAGTGACGCCTAAATATCTAACATGTGGACACCAAAGAAGCTTCTCACAACCAAGGAAGATGTTAGTTGAGAGCCGTTTCTTTTCCTTCAGAGTCCTACAGCTTTGTATTTAGAGACGTTAATTGGCAATCATCACATGTTAGACAGCTATGTCGTCAACCGACGTTTGGAGATGCCTGCAAGGTGTCATTTGCCGATGAAGTATAGACGACGACGTTACCAGCATATACCTTTGACAGTGTGGCGGACGAGAGCGGTATCTCACTGAAGAAAAACAAGAACAACTCCGGTCGTAATAGGGCAGCCCAATGAACACGAGCACTAATCCGTAACTGCTGAGACGAAGTCAAAAGAGGTGACAGAAAAAGCTCTGCCTATTGGACCAATGCAATCAGGTTGGACTTGATGCCAAAGCTAGACATCTTACAAAATTAAGAAAGAGACCAGTATAACGTCGCTGCCCCAGAGTGTTACATTTCGAATGCCAAATCAGGATAAATATTCCGAACTAATTTACTTACCGCAATAAGTTGTCCTCGATGATGGGAATCTGAGACACAACTGCTTTCGCACTTTGGACAGCTTAACAGAAGGCTTATCCATTTAGCTTGAAAATTTAACATTTTTACTCCGTTTCTGGAGCAAAACGAAGCTCGCATATTTTCAAACTGTACGAGCATTTGCAGGAACAGTTCAAAAACACCAAACATTAAAAATATTAGCGGAGGGCATTTGTGCGATTTTTTAATTCCATTCTAAATTGTAGGGAACGTCGTTAAAATACAATTTTACGTTATACTATGCTTACGGTTTGATGTTAAAATTGTTGCCTATACGTGGCTTATTTTTGATATACATGTATTTGCGAGGATTTAAAGGCATCGTGTGTAGAGTCCGAATACTATAAGAAGTACACATACGTCATCGTGCGTATAAACCGATATTGATTCGGACGAGTCTATTAATTCGTTACGGGTGGAGCAAGTATTCAGTGCGTTGAGGCGTTGTCACTCACAAGCGAACCACAGCTGCGTTGAATAGTGGTGCTGCTAGCTGCGCCGTCACTGACTTCAGATGTCGCGCATATCTGATCGTGACGTATATGTACTTCTTAGTGTTTGGACTCTAGTCTATACCTTTATCCAGCAAGTAAAGTTCATAGTTCAATTCCTGATATATGTAGATGCATATATTTTATAATATTCGCAAAGTATTATATTGGTAGCTGTAAAAATGTATTTCCAAATATCTACAATTGTCGTACACCTACTGTTATGCAGAACGTGCTGTGAACTAGGACATGCGAGCGCATTAAAAATGTATAAATAAATACTGGCGGCACCTGTTAACAGAAAGGTGCTTGGTTACCAGATACTTGAAATACTGAGATTTTTCGGGTTTTGACCGCGTCATAATAATGTAAATGTATAAAATACAAAAAAAAAGAAAAAAAAATAGTATATTAAGTATGGAGAACGGTAAGGGTTGTTTACCCTTCAAAGACAATTGTTGTCTGAGAACGGTAACCCTTAACGTTCGACATGCTTATAACGTTTTTCGCGCGATTGGAATCTCTAGAATAATAATAATACTTTATATAAATAAATTTGTGAAAATCAGGAAGATTGGAACTGAAAGCGTTGGATGGCTGTTGCATGGTTTCTATGGTTTTGCTCCAAACAAGTCAAATTTTGATTTTGATGCTGTCGTTTCTAGTTCTGTTTAATTCACTTACCGTTCAGTGAACGGTAAGCAAATTACTACCGCTTTGTTACACATAGCAACCAGTAACAGCAACTTACCGTCGTGGAAACACACACGGTAAACTGATAAAAACAACCAATCGCGCAAAAAATATATTAACTCAACGTTTTGCCTACATTGGTGGCTTCTTTAGAAAATACCAGAAGGTCACGATAACTCGACATGTAACCGTGCTGGAGGCGAAAATCTTCTGACAAACAACCTCTAATATGGTTTACATGTTAAATTACTATGACCTTCTGGCGCTCGCTATCCCTTTTTTGCTCCTGAAGAAGTCATTTACATTAATGGCGAAAGGTCGAGGTTAGTAGATTTTGTATTTTGTGTAGCTTTATTTTATTTCATTTCACTTTTATTTTTATATTTCTATATTGTGTGTATTGTTGTGTTAAATAAGGGGATAAAAACAAAAACAAATGCAGAAGATAGTGGTGTTCTATATAATCCTTATACAGGGTGATTGGTGAGAATGGCCTATTAAAAGTAGTATACAAACGGAACGGAATTTTAAAACAAAGTTTTGCGGTTGGATATGGTTGAATATGAACTATCACGTGAAAATATTTTTGAATAAATGTTACTTCCGGTTAACCGCAAGTGGGCATAAACTTCGATTTTTAAAATAGCATGCTATAAAATAAATTACAAATTCAGCTTCTATGACAAATTCTACACATATTTCATGTATCATACCCTATACCTAAATATCATTCCTCCTGAGTTATTCGTAATTAAAGAAAAAAGTGACAGGTACCGATCTTATTGTATAGTGATATTACGTCACGTAGGAGTAAAAGAGACGAATGAAACATTTGAAGTTCGTTTCTGTAACATTATACAGGGTGTTTAAAAACTTAGTTGCTGATAAATAAGTTCAATCTGCGGAAAGTAGATTTTTTTAAATGGAAAGGTATATATTTTGTTAGATATTCTGATTCTACAAAATATTCTCTTTTAACCTGTATTAGGTGTACCTATACCTAAAATGCAAACTGAATAAGTTATAACGATTTAATTAACCTCCGTACCTAAAATGCCCAGATATGTCAATTTACTAAAGCAAGGCTGCTTAGCTCACTTGTTTTACATACTTAATTCCACTTATTTTGACATCTGTCATTTTATTAATCGTATTTTCGAAAATTCTTCCCATAGAATTATGGGAATAAGGGATCCTTTAGGCAAACAACACCAGATTCTATTCAAAGAGCAACAATTATAGGAATATGTCTCCAAATATAAAATGCCTCAATAGAAACGGTTGCCATGTTGAACCATTTAGATAACTTATTTATTTGTGTTATTATTGTTGCTCTTATAATTTTTCTAATGTATCTTTTATATTATTCTTTTTATTATTTTAATTTTACCCAATTTGTTAATTACTAATTATTTAAATCTTTGATGTAAATTTACTTTATGTTGATTATTCAAATACCGTTTATTGGGAGTATCTAGGAGAGTTCTTAGATAATCTAAATCAAATTGTTTAATATTATTGTTTCTACCACCGATATGGGACGTTAAGGAAACGTAAATAGAAGACATGTCGCTAGTAATTCGTAACAGTATGCTTTTCAATACGATAAACGTGCTGTGCATTTCTCTGTACATTTTTTGCAGCCTTGACATTTTTTGGGCCCTGATAGGTGGATAGAACACGCTAATCTACTTCTTTGGCCACCCAGGATCCTAAATTTGAGTTATGTAGATTCTTATTTGTGGGGACGAATTTATCTTATTTTTGCAACGCGACCTACTGCTCGTAGCAACTTGGTTGTGAGAATAGCAAATACGGTTCAAACTATTTCTAAGGCAGAAATAAAGTCTGTGTTGCATCCATTTGTTGTAGAGTGAACGTTAGCATAAAAATGATGGTAGATAATTTGAAGATTGAGGCCGCCAGTGATATTGACCTTATTATGCTGTTTCCTTTTTTATTGTTTCGCTGCATTGTTTATTTCAATCATACCATTGTGGTTTTCACTAATATCTTAAGCTTTCAATTCATTATTTTATAATTTGAATATAAATATAACCTCCCATACACGTTCTTTCTAAAAATTACAAATTTTACATATATTTAATTTTCCTTAACGCCCTCTAGCAGCGATGGTCAAAATAATAATAAACAGAATCACTAAATATAGCTTAAGGAAAATTTTTACTAAGAAGACCAAATTTGCTAAATTCTGTTCAGGGAGAATAATTTAAATTTCTAGAAGAAATTCTTACCATTCACACGTTTCGCAAGATATTTTTGCGATAAGTAACAAATAGCGATACCCAGTTTTCGCTGATTTGTTGGTAATTTAGCCAACATTTTTAATCTGCAATCAAAAATATATGTTTTCATTTAATATTTTTGAGATAAAACAAAATTTACGAAAAAAGTTCACTAGCATCCTCTAGTAAGCACTTCACTTATTCGATTGGTTCGAATTATCATTAGGTTGAAGGGGTAGAGCTGTTTTGCCAAATACAAAAATTTTTCCAGTGTAAAATACTTAATTTTTAGGAAATTCCGATTTTCATAATTGTGATTGACCGTAAGTTGATAAATTTTGTATAAAATAAGAATTTAAATTTTTGGTGTTCACTTACGCCATCTAGTGGTCCTCCTACACTTCCCTAAATAATTTTCAAATGTTTCTCGGGACCACTTTAGTCAGTGATACTTTTATCCTGAACTTATACTGCAAACTGTTTCTGAGATGTGGTCGAGCGCCATTCTTAGTTGGCCACCCGGTACATCCATTTTTTGTTTTCTCTGCTTAATATAATTTATACCTATACTTAATATAAAATATTTTACATATAATACTTATTAATACTACATATTACATTTTACATACATGTTTTTTTATTTTTCAGTTGAGTGTGGCAGTAATTGTTGTGTCAATATGGTTTCTGAGAATAAAAGTGACAAGTGGTGAGTACAGAAGAGTTATCAGAGGACCTCCACAGCCATCTAGATCGCCAGTGGCTCATCATCAATATCCTCTTAAAAAATGGAATGCTAACAGTCAACGTCTACATGTTGCTAGACCACGGCCAATACCGGTGCATATGCCACCGAAATTTAAATCGCCGGTAGGACCTCCAGTTCCTGGCAGATTTTCACTGCCATTACGAGCACAACATATTTGGAAAAATTCACAAGTTCTTAAATTACCTACAGAGAAACCGTTTTTGTCTTCGCCTCCTATAAGTTTACCTGAATATGATTACCACATACAAACTAATAACATTCCACATTCTAATACTATACAACAAACTGATGAAAAAGGTCCTATACATACTATCCCAGCACCTAATTTAAGTTTAGTCGATAAACCAGACAATATTAAAGAACTGAAGTCAGTTCAAAATTTAGTGCAGGATTCTGTATTAATCAGAAATCAAATTCTACAACAACAACAACAACAACAACAACAACAGCAACAACAACAACAACAACAACAACAACAACAACAACAACAACTGCAGCAACAGTATCAACAACAACAATTACAACAAGAGCAACTAAAACAATCAATTACAACAAGTATCAACAATCACTAAGACAGCAGCAGATCCATAATACTGGTGTCGATATTCAGAAATCACAACAATATGAAGTAACTGAGTCACCAAGCAATATTAAAATACCAATACTGTTTGCTCCTGACCCTACACCTACATTGAGTCAGACTATCAGAACCAGTGGGTTCAATAATCAGCGACATCCTTCTGTCACTTCACCGCACGCTGAATTTTTAATTGGATCAACTGATCATGTGTTAAATACACCACACGACGTGTATAACATATTGAATTCCTATCCGCAACAGCAACTAGTTGACACATACCCTTTAACAATATCACAACAACCTCAGCTACAGCAGCATATGCAGCAACAGAAAGGAAAAACTTTCCCTATGTTGGGATCTACTGTTGACTTACCTCCACATGACCATGTAGAATTCGAAAACAAAATTTCACCACATTCACAACTTCAGTTTTTCAATTATGATGAACAAGATCAGGAAAAATTGGGTCATGACCGGATAAACTCTAGAGTTGGTACAGATTATAATGTTACCCCGTATGTTGAAGAGAATACCAGAAATGCTCTAGCTCAAGCACAGTTTATTCAATACTTTTTCGATACACGTGATGATAATATCGCTAATAATCGTGTTGAACATGACGCTAATTTAAAAGAGCGAAACTATTTTTCAACATTACCAAGTAGAGAAGCTGCAGAAACACTAGCTTCTCTACAAGAAGCAGGTGAATTAAATAACAAAGCTCAAATGAATGTTAAAATATCAAAAAAGATGCCAATTACTATATATGTCCCTGATAATTACGACGATAGAAGCGAAGAAAATGAGAATGAACAACAAGAAGAAAATAGTAGAATTGATTATGATGATGTTTCAGTAGAAGAAAGCATTGAAGACGACAATATTGGAAAAAGTGATTCGTTCGGAAAAAGACTGAGAAATAAGAGTTAATACGCAAGAGTATTTATTTAAATTTATATATAAATATATATTTATTAGAAATAAATTGTTTTCTACGATAATTAATTGCAGCATTTTTTAATAACCATGGAAAACTTAACATTTATTAAATGTAGTCTTTTTTGTTTTTATATTCAATGATTTGGATATTATGAATTTTTAAAACTACGAAAAACATGAAGTGTCTTTAATACTTCACTTCGAAGCCGTTACAAATAGATGAACATCACCAAACCTCACTGTATTTGGGAACTGTCGGACGGCATGCAATATTTGCAGGTAATTGTCACCAATTACTCCTACGATGTATACAAATATTTAAGGATGCAACTATGTAAATAAAATCTTATAATGCAGTTGTAATGGTAACGTTATAGTGTAACAATTTTCTTCTATAACACTGATTATATGTTCTGTTGTATCTATAATCATTTTCTGTTAAAATTTTGTTATACTATAATGTCATATTTTTCACTTGATATTGTTCTATGAGTTCTGCACGTTATGGAGAAATAAATGAAATTTATATTTATCTTTACTATTACTACATATATTCTAACATTAATGACTTCTAATTTAGTTTCATATTCGTTTTGTTACAAGGATTTCAATGTATTGTAACGTGCTTTGTTCTAGTGTATTCTTGCATGTAATTTATAAAATATCATGGTCACTAAGTAACTAAGAGAAAAATCGACATCTAACATCATTTCCCAATACTTCATTACACTTTTGACAATACTGAATACGGCAAAGGCTTCTAAGAAGCTGGTGTTCGTGATTTATAATTACCTTGTACGGATATACATACATACACCTACCCGCGAAAATATTCTTCCAGGTAAAAAAATCGCTTGTTTTACAAATAGAAGATGAAAAACGATTTCTTTCGCCATAAATCGATCACTAACGACCAGAATGGCTTAAATGTGGAATATTTCTCTAATAAGTTAATAGAGAACCTATGTACTTTGTAATTATTCTTTAAATTTAAAGATAATCATGAGAAAACGCCATTACTTTATTCCCAGACGAAAAAATATATTTTTTCACCTAGAAATCGGGGAAGAAAGAAACACGATTACAGCGCTCTCCCAAAACGCGGCGTTTACGTGAACTACATGCGTGACGTATGATACAGTGTTTATGTCTGGTTTATGTTATCGAAATCAATGGATTGACTACTTGTGACTTGTATTCGGACGATTTCTTTTTACTTAAAAAAAAAATGGTTCACTGCCATGTACCTTTGCAGAGAAGACTACAGGATATTGTTGTTGTAGTGTTGACCACTTTGATATAAGTACAAGTACCTAATCTATAAATCTCTTTTATGAGTAGTATGGTATTAAAATTAGTGGTATTCTACAAGTACATTTACAAGTACGTTACAATAATATGTATTATCATGGATGTACATAAAGTACTAATTCTATGTACTAATGGTTAAAAAAGGATCTTACATTTGTGTTATCATATTAGTAATGTCATAACCTTATAATCTGACTTACAAGTTTTATACTGTTTTCTACGTTACCTTGCGTTTTGGTCACATGACTTCTTCGGGCATTTTCAGCTCAAAAAATCTCGAAAACCACAAGTCCTTGAAACAAAATTATTTCTGTTTCATTTACCGGCGATCTCAATCCTTTATAAAGTGTTTAATTCCTGTTAACTTTTGAGAAATCTAGGTTGTCTATTATGAACAAAGTTACAAGCATTGAAGTAGGCATGGAAAAATTTACCTCTCCTTTGTGGTGAAAGTTGAATTAAATTTGTGTCACTAAAAGAAAGAGTATGATTTATTCATCGAAAATCCAAAATTTCAATTGATTATCTGCAGCGGTTCCAAAGTTGCGAACCCTCTGTAAAACGCGACTCGCACGCAATTTTCGCCTCTATTTCCTAAAATAAAAAATTCATAACTTTGGAACCGCTGCAGATAATTAAACCAAATTTGGAATATTGGATGAACAAATCATACTCTTTCTTTTAGTGGCACAGATTTAATTCAACATTCACCACAGAGAGGTAAGTTTTTCCATGCCTACTTCATTGCTTGTAACTTTGTTCATAATTAACTTATTAGAGAAATATTCCACATTTAAGCCGTTCTGGTCATTAGTGATCGATTTGTGGCGAGAGAAATCGTTTTTCATCTTCTATTTGTAAAACAAGCGATTTTTTTACCTAGACGAATACTTTCGCGGGTAGCTGTATATGTATCTATTTTATATTTAGAATTTTCTTTGCAAGCCGTTCAGCAGCTACTAAGCCATAAATTGCACTGACAAATATACAGAACCGGAATATATAAAATCAAATTAAAAACAATAACACGCTACGTTAGCATTACTATCATCATCATATGTTCTAAAACACTAATATAGTATGACGACATGAAAAGAGAGTGAAATTATACTTGGCACCTTATTTCATAGATGGTGTATAAGATTGAAGAAGTTTTGGTTGCCTTGTTATAGCTTTGTTTCTGCAGCCGTTTCCAACGGTTGAAAGTATCAGGAGCATGCCCATTACACGTTCGGTTTTATTGTAATGCGCATGCTCCTGATACTTCCAACCACTTCCAACCGTTGGAAACGGCTGCAGAAACAAGGCTTATAAATAATCTATCTATCTCAATAGCTCTGTTCGTAGAATCAACTTTATAATAGTAATGAGTAATAGATCTTCAAAAAACCGACTGTTCAATGAAAATGTAATTGTCCATTCGCTGAATTGTGCCATCTGTACGTGGGAGTGCTAAGGCAACAACTCACTGTTAAGCTGATTTAATTCTTATACAGGCTGGTCCATTTAAAGTGTAACACTGTAATATCTTTGAAACAATTAGATTTGAATTTCTGTAGTTTTGCAAATTCCACGACAAAAGCGGAAAGGTAACATCTTAAATCGATCCACAACCTGTTGGAGGATATTAAGACATGAGTTATTATTATTAAAGATAATTGATTATTGAAAATTATTGTCAAGCTGTTCTACACGCAAAAAGAACGTATTTTAAACAAAGAATGAATATTCTTTTGTTATATATCTATACATGTAATTTAATGATTATAAGCCAAAAAGTTTAATCCAGACAGAAGGAGTTCTCAATTATCTCTCTTGATTTCATCAAAGAAACTGTTTATTACCAAATACGGTATGCATCTCTAATAAGAACGAATAAAAAGAGTCTCTTTGAACGAATAAAAAAGTATTTTATAAACTACCAACTTTCTGTATGCGCTTCACTGTCGTAAACTACGATTTGTGAAATTTTTGAAAAAATTACGATTTTCTCAGTTAGACAAGGACTGTAACTGCATTAAAGTTACAGGTTACAGTTACAGTTACGTATAAATTACACAGAAACTGCTTATACTGCAGTTACAGTTATATAAGTATTTCAGGAAGTAACTGTAAAACGAATACAGTTACATTATACTTTCACCGAAAAGTGTATCTAGGAAATAAGTTAATTACATTTGTTGATAATTGTCACAGCTCTAAAATGTATACCGGGTGTCAACGAGATCATGTATCAGCCCACCACTTATTTATTAGTTAAAATAAAACTTTGAAATTCGGACCGTATATATGAGTGATTGGTGGGCTTCTTCAGGTGCACTCAGTTTTTTTATAACGTTAATTTTGAATTTTTAAATACGACATGTATTATTTCTCTTCATATTCTGTTTCTTCAAAAAATTTGCCATCTAGTGCAGGTCAACTTTTGACATTTTTGTCATAGATGGCGGTATCTGTTAAATTTATCCATTAAAGTGAAACTGCTTCGCAACAATTGTCGAAATGTAACAACCATCAAAGTTAGCTTTGAAAACAACTAAGAAACGTATTTTTCACATTTAGACGCATTGGCGAAGGAAGCATGTATTTCACGTTGAAATTACTAAAGAAAATAAGATTTTTTATCTTTTCATTTTCAAATGACAGGTATTCTTCTGAGTTACCAGCCAAATATATGGCAAAATGAACACAACTAAGAGAGTAAATTACGAAAATATCCGATAACTGCGGAACTTACTAATAGCAAACTACATTGCAACCAATTTTGTTCGTGATATAGTCTTTTTAAATATGTACAACGTGTGACCAAGATTTTTCTTTGATAAAATCTTGGTCACTTGTTATATATTACTTATGATAAAACCACAAGTGATTTTATCACTTATTAAAATGCACATGTCATTTTTTCGCTATAGGATGAATGTCATTGGCTGTTGCCAAGGAATTCCAACTGTGTGATTGGTTGACAGATATGTGAGTGATATAGTCAATAAAATATATACAGGATAACAACTTGAACTACGAAAGCCTATTGATAGGGGAAGGTAGTGGGAGGTAAAATTAAATGTATCAATTTTAGTATTGTCAACTAGATATTTATGTCAAATACTATGGCAAATTATAAAACAACTTTATAATTTGCACTTTTTCATTAATTGTATATTCCTAGGATAAAGTTTGATGGTTCGGCAAAATATTTGACATGACCACTGACATTCCTGTCATATAAAAATTTGACAATAGTAAAATGGATACATTTAATTTTAACTCCCACCACCGTCTCCTATCAATAGGCTTTCGTAGTTCAAGTTGTTAGCCTGTATATATAACTGCAGATATTATACAGGGTGATGATGAGAATAGTATATTAAAAGTATTATACAAACAGAAGGGAATTTTAAAACAAAATTTTGCAGTTGGATATGGTTGAATATGAACTATCACGTGAAAATAGTTTTGAATAAATAATCGGAAGTGGGCATCAACTTCGATTTTTTAAATAGCATGCCTTGTTCACAATGGGCATAAGATATAAGATATACATAAATATACGATATATAGAAGACGTAAAGATTGTGCTGCTATTTATAATGACCATTTAACGTAATACGTAAATTTTAAACTGTACACAAGGCAACGAGAGATTTAGATCGTGTTTGGATTTGACAACTGACCATTTCTTGGTAATATGTAATATCCAATAGGTTTGTTCGTAGCTTCTACACTTAAATTACAGTGTACGATTAGGGAGAAAATCAGTGCTATCTACATTTGACGATACTGTTAAATACTTGATAAGACGAGTAGTACACTGGAACCTCGTCTATATCCGCGGTCGGGAAACGTAAACATTCACTTACATCCGCTCAAGAGGGGTCTCCAATCTTATCCCGTTAGCGGAGAGGAAAGGCCGTGCTGCGCGCTGATTGGCTCATGTGAATACGTGCACTATCGGGTGGTGGATGCCGAGCGGATATAAATGAGCGCTATAGTGCGGATATGAATGAGGGTGGATATAAGTGAGCGCAGAGATAAGCGAGGTTCCAGTGTAGATAGTTTTTTTATGACGGAGAACTTCCTACATTAAACAAGATTTTAAAGAAATTAAAGGAAGATGAAAATATACCTCAAATGAGTCGTTCTATTATAAATTAATGAGAATGCTTAATTTTAAGTAAGTTTTGGTATTAAATTATTTAAATGTTTTATATACTGGGTATTTATTTATAGGTATTTAAGACGTAACCGCAAAAGTATTACCTTAAAAAGTGGAAAGTATGTTTCAGCCTGTGCGTCTACTGCACAATGGAAGGGATTTTCGCGAATAAAAGCAACCAAATTACCATCATCAACCTCCGTTGTAACTCTGGGCCTACCACTACCCAATCTTCTATCAAACGTTTGTCTCTCACCCCATATTCTCTTAATGTACGCACAGTATCCTTTGGTATTTGGAATCTTAAGTAACGTCACAGCCCTCAATTTCTCGGCCAAAGATAAATGAGGCATTTTTATAATTGACGTTTTTTATCAATCAATATGACAGTATAGTTTTCCAGGTGACTTTTTTATGTAACAATTAAAATCCATTGACAATGGGAAAAACTGCTGCGCAGATAATATTGCCCGCAACCGTAGCTGACCATAAGCTGACTTTAGATTTGACAGTTGTAACAGATTACGCATAGAGGTTATGGTGAATTATAAAAGTAGTGTACTTTTGAAAATGAAACGTCAAATTAGAAATGTCACAAAAAGGTGAAATCAATATAGGTAAAATTAGGTGTACGAGATTTTATTGCAAGCCAGTGTACCCTGGATTCAAAAGAGCACCCTGATGGTTCATGTAATTCCACTAGTCAGTCAGAGAGATATATTTTATAGTTACCTTGTCAAAGTTTAACTTATCAATATCAAAACAATCAGACATTTTGCCGCTACTGTTCTTTTGCTTGACATTTGCACAAGGAGCGGCGGATAAGAGAGCAGCCCACGGTAACTCAACACCATTGTTGCAAATAAAAATTTCACTCACCAAGAGAGTATTTTTAGATGGGAATCTAATATACTACATACCGATCCATAACAGCGCCACTGCAGGTGTACCTTTCAGGCGGCAATTTTAAGATGAATTTAGGTGACATCTGGGTGACATTTTGCACAGATTGACGTACAGCTTTATTGTATCACTTGTCAGGTGTCATCATCGCGTTCATATCTAATGATATCATTAGGCCTGTTCGTTTGAATTGCTAACTTTGCCAAAAATAGCAAGTGAGCGAAACAGCAATATATCAGTTTGAGAGGAGAAAGTGAGCAAATAAATTGACAACAGTGATATTGAGCACTTCCAGCAACGCAAACGAACAAGCCTATTATTTGATTATATTATTTGAGTTTTCTGTTGTAATCAGTTATAGTTAGTAAGTAGTTAAGTGTTATAAATATGGTATTTGTGTGTTGTGTGCCAAATTAGAAAATTACTTGATATGGACCCGATTAAAGTCTATAAAAATTACCGAATATGCGATGTCCATTTCAGTAATTTTTTTTATACACTGATTGTATTTCTATGTAATTTTCATACATACTAACAATAAGTGCAAGAAACTGCTTCAACTAGCAGCCACCACAGATAAACAAGACACATTGAGTACATAAAAGTGCAATACGCCGAAAGCATTATTACGACTCTAAATTTATTTTAAAATTACCGCCTGAAATGGTGTTTCTATACTACACCTGCAGTGGCGCTGTTATGGATGGGTATGCAGTATATTAGATTCCCATCTAAATATACTCTCTTATCTATGCTCACCATTGTCAAATGTCGCCAACGTTTCCCGAAAAGAATAGATAATTTTCATTAAATAAATCTCTCTTTATTCGCCAAATTTTTTCCGGTAGAGGCGTTGGTATCGTTATGTCAAATTTGACTGTAACGGGCAAAACAAATAGAAGCCGTTTACAAGTGTGTATGCCAGTGTAGTAGCCAGTGTACGCGTTGTTTGTGCAAAGTTGATGCAAGTGAAGTATTTGTGTGAATATTCTATTAAAATTCTTAAATTTTGCGTCATGGTCACTGTAAAAATAAGTTTATCCGACATTTTCACGTATACATACATAGGTGAAAGAAATCGTCCCATAATTGAAGGGGAAGAAGTTTTCAAAGCTGGTCATGTTATTATGTGTCAAGTTGTGAGACAACTAATAGAAACTAAAGAATATGAAATTGTGAGTCAAGTTATCACAACTTCTGGTATATATTCAGAACCTCATGAAGTTAGAGTGAATTTAAACGGATTTTCAAAACAATGGTTATGTTTATGTTCCTTTATATAAAATGCTATGCGGTAAATTTTCCGAAGGAATGACATTTTTCTTTAGCTTTCTCCTTTGGCAGTTTGGTATGACTAAAAAGAAGAAAATGATTTAAGATTCAACACAACTTATATACCAAATTATAACATTACCTGCGAAGAAATCATTATCAGCAAAGTGTTTACTACACACAGACATTCCTTTTGTGATTGGTTTTCCAATTTTTAAAACTGACTGCCATTTTTTCTTAAGTTTCTCATCTTTTGGAAACTGGTGGATTGAAACATCCCTTGATTTATACGATGAACATTGAGGCACCGAACAGTATCTTTTACACTTACCCCTTCCGTTATACTCATCATTACATGTTTGATCTGTTTGCATTATGTATAAAATGTTTATTAAAGTTAAGAGGAAATTTATGGTGATATATAGAACATGTACAACCGAGCCGAATCAAATATTGTTTTCCCCGTTACAATAGTACACATTTTACCAACAGATGTCGACTACTTTGCGCATTTTAGCGAATTATAAAAAAATTATTCTTTGAATGCCGTTGATTGAGTTAAGAAGTGATTGAGGGATATTATCTTTGGTGAACACAACTGTAGCAAAGTTTTATTGCTGATTTTGACATTTATTTGACACTCAGTTAGGAGTCCATTTTTTAGTTTTCTAAAACTATGAATTTATAAATTTTCTTTATGGACGGTAAATAGTCATAAAATAGGCAACTATTTTGTAGTCGAATATAATAGTAGGTAAACGTAAATAAGATATCGGAGATTAGTGGGGTTAGCAGCCAATACAAAATCCTTTAAAAAGAAGTAAGACGCATTTATCTAAACCTTAAGATTTCGATTTTTATTAAAATCTTCTTCAAAGAAAACTCAAAAGTTTAAATCTTACAATTAAATTGAATACCCGTATAGGAAAATGAACAAATGTCATATTTTTATATCTATCGGCACAGGAGCAAGAAAAATCTTTGATGTATACAAGATAATATGCTTCTGGTCATGGCACTATTTGCACCCAAGTTGGTCCTAACCATAGATGAAATATAATATAGATGCCTCAGATAACATATGTCAATCATAACCATGTTTTGCGCCATCTACTGATACGTTTGAATTATTATGCGAAAGCGCGACGCTTAAATTACCAAAGCGTACGATGCATTTTATTTCAATTTATATTTAATGAATTAATACAAAACATAAATAACAAATATGTATATATAAGTTATATTGTATTTTTATGAATAAGGTAAATTACAAAAAATAACATATTTGATAGAAATAAATGGATTTCAATAAAACCTAATGCCGTATTATTATTTAAAGTCACTATTAAATACAAATTGACTTTCATAAAAAATAGTGTTATGCGATCATTAATTGATATATTCTGTAAGTCCTTTTTGATGTACCGTTAAACTACCATACTCATTACTTAACCGAGAATAAACCGAATGGACATTATTATGAAATCGGACCGAAGTATATAAATATTCTTAATAATGTGAATGATTCCAACCTAAATCACACAAAAGAAACCTGAAATTTAATTTAATGATTTTGTAATTATATTACTTATAAGCTCATTTACCCCCAGCTGCAATTTGTTTATAATATGAATAAAAGTCGGTGCTGTGGCCGGTTTAAATACTAGAGAAATACGAAAATTTTAATGGTAAGTATTTCAGATCCGGTTCCATAAGAAGATTTTCATGGCTATACGTTGAGACCAAAATTTTCACTACATATATTGTTATGTTATAATTTGGCAAATTCTCAGCTGGAACTTCTTCAAAAATTCTCCGAAAATTGATTGTAATTAAACCTTTTTTATTAGATCAATGCAATATCGAGAATACTACCAAAATAGGACGCCCATAGAAATAATATTACAAATCATACTAAAACGACATAATATTTTTAACTCAATTAAAACTAAATTATTCCACTGATAAAAATAGGTGAAAAGCCACGATCGCTAAATTGTTGAAATTTTTGCCGCAACAACAAATTGACAAATGACATTTTTCATCTATTACTAATTTCAAATCATATTCAATAGCAACAATCTATTGACGTAATGTTGCTTTAAAACTGAATATTCAGTAGACAATTATTAAAAAAGTGTCCCGTTTTCTCAAACTCGTCGATTTTAATATACATTTTCTTTGGTGAATTACAACATTCATCATTAAGTTTTGATCCATTTTTTAAACATCCATATTTTTCGCTGGATTAGGAAAACATTTTTTACCATTTTTACTACTAAACCATTTTTATAACACTTTATGGACCTTCCATATTAGTTAATTAAATAAATTATGATAATATGTCGAATATAAAATAATTAACATAAATTAAATATCAAGAGTTAAACAATTAAACCAAAGAATTAAATATTTTTTGAAAAAGAAAAAGAACTCGAAATAATCAAAATATTGAACACAATTTTTAAAAATTATACATTGAAAAAAATTTGAAAATGTTTAAATCTTAAATTAAATTGAATTAACATTTGAAAATGAATTAATGTCATTTATTTATATCTATACGTTCATTCTCAAAATATTGGTAGTAGTCATGGTAATCTATTTAAACCGGTTGGTCCTAACCAAGGGCATATAAAATAAGTCAATATTCCTAGTTGTGGTTCTAGTCACATGAAAATAAATCTCGGATACTAAAGCTGAACTATCATATATACCATGCAACAACTTATACAACGCCAAGACATCTAGCATTTTACGCCGCGCTTCCAATTATTGCATGTTTAATATCTTTAAGCGTGTCTCATATATGGATAACTTTCCAGATGATTGACACATCTTTTAATCGTGAGAGCAGCGCTGAATAGATTCAATACGATTGAAATGTAGTTTGATAGTATGGAGACCAAACTACACTCCAGATACGATCTAACGTAAGCATTATACAATAGTACAAAAACTCGTATAGAAGTAAAACACTGAGTATGTCTAAAGATAAACCCGACTAATTTATTGCATTTACTGATGACACCATCAACATGGGGTCTAAAACTCATCTGCTCATCCAGAATTACACACAGGTCTCTTATTTTGTTGACACGCCGTAGATTGATATTGGTTAGTTTGTATGATGTCCTGATGAGATTGACATTATTACGGGAAAATGATATATATTCGCATTTGTTTATATTTAGCGGAAGGCAGTCAAATTTTGTTGTAGACTTGTAGAGTCAGCATAATTTCTAATAACGGAAAACAACTTAAGATCATCAGCATAAAGTAGGAATTCACAGTCGAATACTTTTGATAGGTCATTGATAAAAAGTAAAAACAAAGATGGTCCAAGATTTGAGCCCTGGGGAACACCCGAGGATGCAGATATTGGAACGGATTTACAACCGTTTAATACCACATATTGGTATCTCCCCACTAAATACAACTGGAAAAGATTTAATACATTTCCAAGAACCCCATAGTAATTCAATTTTTTAACTAATAGAGAAAGATTTACCTTGTCAAAAGCCTTAGAGAAATCAGAATATCTTGCATCTACCTGCAGCTTACTATCTATTGCCGATGATATAAAATTTGTGAAGTATAATACATTGGTCGCAGTAGACCGCTTAGGTATGAAACCATGTTGTCGTTCAGACAAGATAAGTAAAATGTAATGCAACAGATGATCATTAAGTATGGATTCGAACACCTTGGCAAATGTTGATACCTTACTTATGGGACGATAATTGGTGACATCATTTTTGTTACTTGATTTGAAAATCGGAGTTACATAGGAGGATTCCCAACGTTCGGGAAAAGAACCAGTATTTATGGCCTTCTTATATATTAAATATAAGGGATAATAAATTGTATACGCGCATTTTTTTATAAAAAAGGGTGTCACCTCACCAGGACCGGATCCCTTGTTATAGTCTAATGCTTTCAGGCGATCTCTAACATCCTCTGCAGTAAAACCAATACAATTGAGAGTGTCACTTGATACAGTATCCTGAGACATAACAAGATTAGCACTCGTATAGGGCTCATACACGGTCTGAAAGTAATGCCCAAATAAGTTTGAAATTTCTTGCGAGTCAGAAGCTGTTAGTAAGTTGAAATTGTTTGTGGAATATTGGAAGATCCTTTTTTACTATTTATATACGCCCAAAATTGTTTGCTGATATTAACAATATTCGTCTCCATGTTATTCATATATTTTTCAAAACAAAGTTTAAGTTCAGTCTTAACTTTCTTTCTATATATGGAAAAGTAATTGTAGTCGGCTAAATTTTTTAACTTTTTATATTTGATATGGTGTTTCTTTTGTAATTTAATGTAGTGTACAAGATCATTAGAATACCAATGGGGATATCCTTTACTCGATCTGCAAGATGGTACAAATTTCTGTATGATTCGATGCAGCTCATTGTAAAATAAAGCGCCATCCGCTACTTTACTTACTACTTTCAAACAATGTGGACTAAACGCAATTATTTATAGTGTCATTCATCTCTACATAATTGCCCTTACGAAATTGATATTTTGGTATAGTAACTTTACTTGCCCTCCTCAACAGAGAAAAATTAGGTGTGGTAGATTATCGATTAATTTTAATTGTTCCAAAACCTCAAATAATTTCCTGAGCCATGCGGAGCTAGAGAAAACATTTCCTCTATCGTTTATGACGATGCCCAGGTACTTTATCGCCTTTTTAGGTAGTATCCTTAAGCCCTCCAAATTGAAAAATATATTCTCTCTTGACCTTCCTCCTTTGATCAGGACAGCTTCACTCTTCTCTGGTGCTAGCGATAGGTTGTTGTTCACCATCCAGTCACTGATTTCCTGTAAGAACCTATTTGCGTTTGTCATGAGGGCGTCTTCGTTTCTTGCCTCAACCAGTAACACTAAGTCGTCTGCAAAAGCGAAGGTCTTAGCTTCTACAGTCAGCTCCAAGTCCAAGATACCGTCGTACAGAATGTTCCAGAGTATCGGGCCAAGGACCGAGCCCTGTTGAACTCCTATCTCGACATCCACTGTTTGTGTCTTATCCACTGCGATTTTTCTATGCTTGAAGTAGCTCGCTATGAGGTTTAGGAGGTACCTAGAAAAGCGCCTTTTGGACAACTGCTCCATAATTATTTCGTGGCTTGCCGAATTGGAGGCGTTTTTTACATCAGCGCACCACCTACTGTCATACTCCTTCGCTGCATTCATTACTGCTTCAATAGCGTGTATCGTGGACTTCCGTTTTTGGAAACCATACTGTTGGGCGTGCAGTCCTTCCCTCTCCTCTAGCTCTTTGCACAATCTATTCTTGATCAGAGCAGGCCATTCATGACACCTAGCAGCCAGTCCTGTAGGTCTTCCGTTAACAATTTAATCGCATCTGGTGGGATTTTATCCAACCCAGGAGCTTTTCCAGTTTTCATGTTGGCGACTGCGGCTTCCAATTCTCTTGTCGTGAAAGCCTCTACCTCGGTATCTATGTTATCGTACGTCCATACTTCATTGGTTTGTGGGAATAAGTCGCTCACGATCCTGAGTTTTCTGTCCGTATTGAGCTCGTAGGTGTAAGGACATTTAGTTTTTTTGCCACGATTCTGATTCTCCCCATATTAAACAAGTGTTTCTTCTATCCGGTCCCTTGCACTACTACTATGATGGCCGAAATCTAAACATTTCTAACACCTACTTATGTTAATCCGTTCCCTCACTCTACAAGGTGTCCATCCAATTTTGACTGTTTCGTTCTTGATCGGGATCTTGGATTGTTCTTTCGGAAGAGTAATTGTGGCATTTAGGCTGCCGCTATAACTTGGTCTGATTGATAAGATTTTTACACTTTCCACGTTTGCGTTTCCTGCGCTTTTTGCAATAGTATCTCTTATTTCCACTTTGCTTATGTCCCCATCGATGTCCCTAATGTGTAGAATATCGTCGTTGTTTTTAACCTGGACCTGTACATCTTGGTTTGAAGCTTGTATGGCCTGCCTTAGGGCTTCCGCTTTGTCTCGTCCCCCTTCTACTTCGAGTAGGACGTCGATTATTATTATTATTATTATTATTATTATTATTATTATTATTGTATTTTTTTTCCCCTCCATCCGTCCACCTTAACCCAGCATCCAAGCCCGGCGTGCCAAGCAAGTATGTATTATTATTATTATTTTTTTTTTTGTCGGGGGAAAAATCCTTTATGGACTACGCGTACCCAGCTCTATGGTACGTCCGTTTGGTCCATACGGCTCTTCCAGTATTTCTTGTCCACTCTTCCTGCCACTCGTCCATCATCTTAGATGTCCTCTCCGTTTTACATGCAGCACCATCAAGTTCTACTTCAGCTCTCCTCTGCACCAGGAGATAAATGGGTGGTATTCTTGCGACTACTAGTAGTGCCTCAGTGGACACTGTTCTGTAGGCTCTAGCAATGCAGATGGCGATCTTCCTCTGTACAGTCAGTAGCTTCTTTCGGTGTACCTCTCTTCGCATAGCCTCCCTCCAAATGGACGCCGCGTATAGTATGGCCGACAGTACCGTAGCACACAGCAGCCCCCTGCTGCCTTCGCTGGGGCCTCCAGATCTTGGCATCAGTCGGCACAGAGTACCCAAGATGTCGTGTGCCTTATCCGCAGTCTGTGTTAAATGTGGCGTCCATCTAAGATTTCTCTGCAACAGGACACCGAGGTATCTCAGGCTTTCTTGGCTTTGTATTACCGTATCCTGCACTTTAATGGTCACCTGCTTAACATTCCTTCCAGCGGTCAGGAGGACTGCCTTGGTTTTGTGGGTAGCAAGTTTCAAGTTTCCTTTCCAGCCACTTAACAACACTATCCAGGGTCTGGTTCGCCAGCTCTTCCAATGTCTCCGTCTTTCTTGCTGTCACAACCACAGCCAGGTCATCTGCATATCCAATCAGGTACACTCCGGTTGGTACCTATAGTTCGAGCACGCTATCGTAGTATAAGTTCCATAAGAAGGGACCCAATACAGACCCCTGTGGAACTCCGCACGTGACTTGGATTTCGCTCCATTCTCCAACTAGTAATGTTCTGCCTTCTAGATAGCTATCCACCATATTGTACAGGTATGGCGAAAATCTCCTTTTCTTCAGTTCCTGTAGAATTCCCTCCCATGGAGCGGTGTTAAATGCATTCTGGACGTCAATCGCAATAAGTGCACACAGCTGCCTTGAACTGTACGGTCCACTGTGCGTTTCCTGCGCAATCTCCCTGACTCTCCTGAGTGCTGTGGTCGTCGACCTCGCTTCTCTAAATCCATGTTGGTCTTGGGACAATCCTCCTTTTCTCTCTCATTCCGTTTTCAATCTCAGGAGTACAAGTTGCTCCAGCAGTTTCCCTAGGGCGTTTAGCACACACAGGGGGCGGTACGATCCACCCTGTTGCTTATTATTGTTGTTGTTGTTGCTCTTCGGAATCAGTACCAGTCTGGCCGTTTTCCATATGTTTGGAAACCTTCCACTTATCAGGAGCCCGTTCATAGTTTCTAAGCATTCTTCCGTGTGTTCCCGTACAACTGCCGCAATAACTTCCGATGGAAGACCGTCAGTCCCCGGCGCCTTTTTTGGTTTCAGTTTACTGACTGCCTCAAGGATCTCTTCTTTAGTGAATAGTGGAATATTCTTTTGGTTCACGTGCTCTCTATTACTTGTTCTCGTTGGGTGGTTGGTGAAAAGGGTCTTGGCGATAACCACCTGTTCCTCATCGGCCATTTTAACTATTGGCAGAGAATTAAACTTCTTGCGCACGATCTGGTAGCCCTTGCCCCAAAAGTCAGCATCGACCTCTTCAAGTAGCTTATTCCACGCGTCTCTTTTAGCTTTTTGTATGGCCTTTTTTAGCAGCGCTCTGTTCGTCGTATATTCCTCATGGGAGTCCCTTTTCTTGATGTCATCCACACTCTTGTTACATCTGACCATAATCCTCTTGCTTTTTAAGCAGTTCCTTCGCGTTTCTGCTACTTCCTCGTTCCACCAGTATACGGGCCTCCTAGCGCTAGGTCTTTTTTTGCGAAAGGTGTTGTTGCAGGCCGTTGTTATGTAATTTGTCAGGTCCTCTGCGTTCATAAGTGCCCGTGCGTTGGTCTTGATAAGCTTGCCGACTTCCACTACCATGTTGTTCATGTGCTCTGGTTTTATTCTCCATCCACCGTTTCGTGCTCGGCTTTCACCTTGCTCCGGTTTGTCTAAAGTACACTCGAAAAGTATGTGCTGATGGCAACTCAGACTTTCCTCTTCTAGTATCTTCCAGGCAGTAATATGTTGTGCTATACCACTTGTGCTGAATGTTATATCTATATTTGAACAGCTTTGCCCCCTGATGAAAGTTGGGGCATTTCCTTGGTTATGTACGACCAGATTCTCCTCGAGTATCCACTCGCCAAGAAGCTCTCCTCTTTTGTCTTCCCTCGTTGCTCCCCATATAGGAGACTTGGCGTTGAAGTCTCCTCCTACTACTATTTCCTTTTTATGCTGTTTCATATCCCGCCTAAGGGACCACAAGAAATCATTAAACAAGGTCAGGTCGATATTTGGGGAGATATAGCACCCGTATATAACCGCCATTTCGGTCTCTATCCATACGTATCCATCACCTTTGCCCTTATTGTGGATCTTACATACAGTTACTATTGCATACCTTAATTGCAATATCCATTCTATAGTCGTGGAACCATTTACCGTACTTTATCCTTTTCTTCGTCGGTTCTGCCATTATTACAATATTCGCCAGGTTTTCTTCTGCGACTTTGTACATCAGGTCCATTGCCGCATTGCCCCTGTCTTGCAGGATTTTCAGTTTACCGTAGCCTTTTCTCCTCCCTTTTGCTCTCTGTTTTGATGTTTTATTCATTTGTGTGTGTTAATCGTGCCTTATGGTAGGGCGTCCAGCCTGTTTCCTCTCGCTTGTTTGTACTTTCAGTAATTTCCTGAATTTTGGGCATTTAGTTGAGTCTGCCCGATGCCCCCCTTCACGGCATGTTGAGCAGAATTGCTCATTTGTACAGTCTTTCGCTTGGTGGCCCGTCTGGTTGCAGTTAAGGCAGCATTTCGACCGGTCCTCTCCTTTACAGTCTTTTCTCCTGTGTCCGAATTCCAGGCACTTAAAGCATCTTGTCACCTCTATTCTTTCTCGGATCCTACATCCAACCCACCCTATCTTAATACGGCCCTTCTGAACCAATACGTTCCCTGCTGTTCGACTAGCGTGTACTGTGGCTATTTGATTGCCATCTAACGGGTCGATGGCCGCAGTGGTTAGGCGGCTGACTATTGTTGTGAGAGGACGATAGGTGCCGGGGTTCAATTCTCTGGAGGGACGGTGACATTTTTTCAGAGAGTTTAATCCAGGATCGACTTGTCAATTCGCTGTTGGGAGCAAAGTGATTAACAGCGCGGCATCATAAAAGGCGATATGATGCTGTCACAAAGCCTTTTCAACACAACTTACACACACTAAACTACACCGCAAGAGTTGCAGTGATAGCCAGACAAGTAATACAGCTTACGGAGTGCAACTAAGCACCCACCACACATTAAAAAAAAAAAAAAAAAAATCTCTACTGGGCCTCATGGATTCCGCCCTAATCGTATATGCATCTCTACTCCCCACTGAGTCTTTGATCGTATTCTCCACCTCTTCCTTTGTTAGTGCTGCGTCTATGTCCAGGACGTGTATTGTGGTTTCATTATTTATTAGGCTTACTTTATTTTCGATCTTCCTATTAATAGCCTCTTTCAGAGCTCCAGCTTTTTGCTTATCTCCACTTACTTCCAGCAATAAATCTCCTCCAGTCGTTTTCTTAATGGTCTTAATCTGTATATCAACTGTATCGGGATCAACATTGTCCTTGACGGTTTTAAGCAGGTCAACGTAGCTGGTATTGCCACTCTTCACTATTATTCTTTCAGTTGTAGGTCTACGTTTTTCGGGTTTACTGGGCGCTTGTTTAGCTTTGCAAGAAATCAGCATAATATTGACCTGTTCCTTTGCGAAAATGTATTCACAAACCTTGCGCATATACTCTGGGTCCAAACCGTCTGCTACCGTGAGGTTTAGCCTGCCCAACATCTGGCTTCTATAGGCATCTTTCAGCTCCTTTAGTACGTTATAGGCCTCCTGGACATCGTTTGGTCCATCATTATGTATCTGCAGTGGTAGTATGTATACTGTAGTACTCGTTTCTTCCATTTCTCTATTCCTTACTTTGGTCGCCGTGGTGCATGTTAGGTAATCTATTCGCCCTTCGTTCTTCTTCGCCATATCGCTTAGTGCTGGAAATCTCATTGAAAGGCTCTGTAGGTACTTATTTGTGTCTGTTTCCGACGAGCAACTGCAGAAATGCATAAGTGTTATTAAGACGATGAAGACGGCTATTGGTAGGCAGAAGAACGTGTCCATGGACGTTAAGAACGGCTTAAAGGAGGTAGAAGAAGCAGTGGATATGATCTCTAACTGCAGGAACAGATGGAAGAAAGCCGAGCTACAAACAAGGGAGCGCGCGCAAAAGGTTCCAGCACCTACAACAGAGACGCAAGCTACTTCTGCTACGGTCAACAAGAACGTAGAGAAGAAGGAAATGCATCCCTCCGAGAACGTGTGGATGAAGGACCGAGCAGGCAGGAGAAAGCAAGCCCAAGCAGAGAAGAAGGCAGCTGCAAAAGCTTCTGACAGCAAACAGCAGCAGAAGATAGCCGGCGGTCAGAGAAAGGACGACGGTACCGACCAGAAACAGCTAAAGAAGAACAAGCAGAAGAAACGGAACACAAAGCCTCGACTAGATGCGCTTCTCGTAAAACCTGCGCAAGGGAAGTCGTATGCCGACGTACTGCGAGAGCTGCGCGGCAACGCGAAACCAGAAGAGACAGGCACCGAGATTAAGGCGGTGCGGAAAACACGCGCGGGAGGAAATGCTGTTGGAACTAGGACCCAGCACCAAAGACACAGCAGGCTTCAGCAACGCGTTGAAGAAGATCCTCGGCGAGAAGGCTAATATCAGCACCCTAGAGCCGAAAGAGACGTTAGAGTTCAGAGATCTAGACTGCTTAACGACAACAGAGGAAGTCCGCGCAGCAGTCAAAGCAAAGTTGGGAGTCAGTGACGGCGACGTGAAGATCAGCCTCACCAACGCGAACAGCAGAGGTCTGAGAATGGCTATAGTCCAACTGAGTCAGCGTCAAGCCCTTAAGCTGCTGGAAATTCCAAGAATAAAGATCGGCTGGATAAACAGCAGAATAAGACGCAGGGTAGAAGTCGTCAGGTGCTTCCGCTGCTTCGGCTACGGACATCGACAGGCTGCTTGTCCCGGGCCAGACAGAAGAACACAAGGCCTATGTATCAACTGCCGAGAAAAAGGCCACCAACGGAAGGATTGCAAGAACACAGCAAAATGCTTTCTCTGCACGGGAGACATCGCGACACGCAGCCACGTCCCTGGTTCCGGCGCATGTCCCTCCTTCAGAAGGGCATTAGATAAGGCAAAAAAGAGTCAATGACCAGAATCCTACAAGGCAACATGCACCGAAGCAGAACAGCAGACGATTTCCTCATCCAACTACAACTGGACACCGGAGTAGATCTGCTGCTTATCAGTGAGCAATACCGGGATAAGGAATGCGCCAGGTGGTACAGGGACACAACGGCACTGCGGCTATATGGATCCCGGACACGAACAGCGGCATCGTCGACAACCACGGAGCCCGAAACGGATACGTGTGGGTAAAGAGCGGCACCATCACCTACGTGAGCTGCTATCTCACACCCAACGAGCCGATAGCGGACTTTCAGGGCAAGCTCGACAACCTGGAAGACGACCTTCGAGAAATGGCAGGGTCCATTATTCTAGGAGGAGACGTGAACGCCAAAGCCGTGGAGTGGCGTATGGAATACACCGATTCGCGAGGGAGGCGTATACTGGACATGGCGGCCAGACTCGGACTCAGCGTGGTAAATGTCGGAGACACTACCACGTTCAGACGACCAGGCTACGGAGAGACGATACCGGACATCACACTGGCCTCGGAGGACATTGTGCGGGACATCGTGGACTGGCGAGTCATGGAGGACTACACCGGAAGTGACCACCAGTACATAAGCTACAACGTGACAAAGCAGCAGCCGATCAGGCGAAATCCTGCTCAGCCCGCTCCTCGATGGAACGTAGCGAAGCTGGATGAAGAGGCCCTAGCTCATGCAATCGCTCGGGGAAAGGATGCCGTCATGGAATGTTTTGGTTCGGCGGAGACAATTGCGGACGCGACTATGGCCCTCATACGTCGCGCCTGCGCCGCCTCTATGCCGCGGAGAAGAAAACACAATTGGTGGAACGATGAGATGGCGACCCTCCGGAAAAGATGCTTACAGCTCAGACGGAGAATAACCAGAGTGAGACGACGAGATCCGAACGTTGCAGAACTAGAGTCCGAGGACTTTAGGAACGCCAAGAGAGATCTCAAGAACGCCATCTACAGGAGCAAGAAACGTAAGTGGGAGGAGTTGCGGCAGGACGTTGACAACGACCCATGGGGCCTTGGGTACAAGATCGTCATGCAGAAGCTTATGACGAAGACGGCGAATCCAGTCCTCGAACGAGATCGGATGCGGAACATCGTTGACACGTTCCCTACCCATCCGGAGAGAACTGTGGAAATGGAGGACGAGCTATTGAACGACATCCCGCTTTTTAGCGGAGATGAACTGTCAAGAGCGGCGAACTCCCTACAAAACCGGAAGGCACCTGTACCCGACGGAATTCCGACTGAAGCTCTCAAGATTGTGGGGCGCGTCTGCCCAGATCTGCTTCTGAACATGTACAACCGCCGTTTAACAGAAGGAGCGTTCTGTAAGAGATGGAAGGTACAGCGACTAGTGCTGATCAGCAAAGGCAAGGGCGACCCGACCACGGCATCGGCATACAGACCGCTATGTATGCTGGACACGGCTGGAAAGCTACTAGAAAGACTGCTCAAGACACGACTGGAGAGCAGCATAGACGACGCGGGAGGCCTGTCCGAGGGACAGCATGGCTTCAGGAAGGGACACTCCACCGTCGGCGCCGTAGCGCAGGTAGTGGAGACCTTCGAAGCCGCTCAACGGGGAAATCATTACTCGAGACCCCTGGTGATGCTCGTCACATTGGACGTAAAAAATGCCTTCAACTCGGCGAGATGGGACGTCATGTTCGACGCCCTGCAGAACACGTTCGACACGCCATCCTATTTACTTAGGATGATACGCAGCTACCTTAGCGACAGGAAGCTGGTCTACGACACCGCAGGCGGACCGTTCCACGAAGAAAATAACAGCAGGAGCGGCGCAGGGTTCCATACTCGGCCCCGACTTATGGAATGTGTCCTACGACGGGATCCTCCGAATGGAGCTGCCGCAAGATGCGTATCTGATAGGATACGCAGACGACGTAGCGGCAGTCATCCTAGCGCGTGGCGAGGCGGATGCCCAGAGAAGGCTCAACCAGGTAATGAGAAGAGTCACCACATGGATGGACGAACACGGCCTGACCCTGGCAACGGAGAAGACCGAGGTCGTTCTACTGATCAGGAGAAGAATCCCTAGGGAGATCGAGATGACGGTGGATACGGAAGTCATAACCACTACAACTTCCGTGAAGTACCTCGGACTGCGGCTCGACAGCAACTCGACGACTGGCAACAGATCCAGTCGTCGAGCGATAAGGCCGCTAAGGTAACGACGATGTTGAGCCGACTAATGGCCAACGTAGGAGGACCGACGGCGAGTAAACGCCGGCTTCTAATGACCGTCACCCATTCCATACTGCTGTATGGAAGCCATATCTGGGCTAACGCCTTACAGCAGGACAAGTACAGATAGCGGATGGCTTCAGTACAACGACGGGGAGCACTCAGGATCGCCAGCGCATACCGTACGGTTCCCGAACCGGCGGTGCTCGTGATCGCAGGAGTAACCACGATAGATCTACTGGCTCAAAAAAAGAAGAGAGTCTACGAGACACGACCAGACGTCGGTGCACGACAAGCAAGAGCGGACGCTAAAGCGCTCACACGACAATGGTGGCAAGAGCGCTGGCAGAACGACACGAGAGGACGGTGGACCGCCAGACTCATCCGCAACATCACGGAGTGTATGGATCGAGACCACGGTGAGGTAAACTACTATCTCACCCATTTTTCAGCGGACATGGGTATTTAAACCCATACCTAGCTCGAATGGGTAAAGTGAAGGACGCGATGCGCCAATATCACGACTCTACAGAAGATGATGCTCATCACATCTTCTTCGAATGCGAGAGATGGAGTGACTACAGAGCCGCGCTGCAAGACGAAGTAGGACCTCTAACGTTCGTTGAGAAGGTGCTGAATCAGAAGAAGAGAGAGACCCAAGCAATGGAGGCAGCCGACCCAGGCTAACTACGAAGTGTCATCCTGAAGTAATGCGACCAGCGGTTCCGGAATGGATTCTAAACATGAAAAAGTGAGGTTTTTTAGTGGGTGCGAGCCCCACACACCGGGGACGGGTCTCACCCCTGATGGTGCGTTTTGGCATTTTTCCTCACTTAAAATTTAAAAAAAAACGCCTTCAAAAACTTTCCTGATTAGAGATGCCCATGATTTTTTTCTGTGATTGGTTACAGTGCGTCACTTTGACAATTCGTTGGTTCGTATGTCACCGCGATATATAAAACTTACTTTACTTTAGAGAAAATGTTTATTATATAAGTTACATTAAAAAGTTATAATACTAGTAAAGATGATGCTGAAAGTGTTGTCCATTATTTTGAAGACAGAGACGAACTCTACGCTTCATACTCTCAAAACCATTTACAAGGTGTTGTGGGGTTATGTCAGCACAGCAATCCGTAATAGCATTGCGAAGTTCTGCAATTGTATGATGTCTGGTCTTGAAAATGGATTTCTTCAAATATGGAAAGATAAAATAGTCTAAAATTGTCAAATCGGCTGATCTTGCTGGAAAATTAATAATTCTGTCATCGAAAAATTGTGCCAAGAAAGCAATAAAATTGTGTATCGCGATCTGTGTGCCGGTGCATTGTCTTGTTGAAAAAATCTTTATGTCAGCTCGTCATCATGAAGTTCATTAATAACAGGCTGTAATAATTGGTTTTGGTATACTTCAGTAGTTACGGTTACATTAAAAAATATTGGCCCGATAATCCGTCTCCTTGAAACCGCTAGCCAGACACCTATTTTTTGTGGATGTAGTGGAGTTTCTACGAATTCATGAGGATGTTCTGCAGACCACATTCTCATATTTTGTTTATTTAAATAACCAGAAAGATGGAACCAAGCCTCATCGGTAAAAAAGCATTTGCAACTGACAATACTGCGTTCTTGTACCAAAATCTACCTCTATCTATCTTATATGGATACAGTTTTAAATCCTTTTTTTTAACGGTGTGGCATGTTCCAACTGACAACTGAACTTGTTGCGATAGGTTTGGAATAGATTTTTTAGGTCCATTCTTTGTCGAATATCCTCTATGCAAGCTGCCGTTCGTTTTTAGGTGCTCCGCCACCAGGTTTGCGAGTTACTGCACCTGTTTCCTGAAATTTATCTATGCAAGCATGAACATGACTGAGCAACTGTGCATACGTAATCGGTAGATAAGGAAACCGTTGTCGGAAATCCTGCAAATACTGATTAATGGAATAAACCCATTCTCCATTATCTAAGTTTTGATCAGTTTTAAAATTACTTTCAATTAAGTATAAACTTTTTGTGTTGTAACTCTAACGTTTTAATAAAAGAATAAACAATCAAATAGAAATTTTCTTAATTTAAATCCGTCACTGACAAATTTGTGTATAGTAAAAACTGCAGTGTTCTCAATCTTAGAAAGAAATTTAATTTAAAAATAGCCTACTTTAATAAGGAAAGTTTTTGAAGACATGGTATTAAGAGGTTACGAAAACGTTATATAGTGTGTACGTAAATGTTTGTACGTGACGTCATGTGCCTTTTAGGAAATTTAACGTTCTACAATTTGAGACATGTCTAAAATTACTAAATTTGACATAAATTATTCATTGGCGTAACTGTCAACATGCATGTACCAACCATATATTTGTAATTTTTGGCATAAATATAATATTATTTCCTTACATACTTTTAGACAATACCTTTTGCATGAACTGCTGAACTGTATTAGTACTCTCTCTAAGTAACCCGTTTGATATATCTATATGTAATACATCATTAAAGGTAAAATTGATTGTATATAAGCTTCAAAGTTGCAATGCAGCATGAAATACATTTATACTGAGGACACACTATCGTAGAAGAAGCATAAAGATTTTCTTGTTACAAATACTGGCTACGAAGCGTTTGACAGATACCGTATTCATATTTTCGAAAGATTGTTCATTGACGAAATGTACGGTGATGAACTAACTCAGTGTTATCTTCACCAGGATTAAATGTTAATATACACAGCCATGCATTTGAAATATGAAAGTAATTTCATGGTAATCTCACCTAATATGTTCGCCTGCGGCAATTCTGCTTCTCACAGTTGACACCGTACAATTATAATATGAAGTAATAAGTAATTTTATACTTAGAAATTAATAATATATTAATAATGCTTCATTTACCTGATGTACATACTTCCAAAATAGTAAAATTTGCCGCAAACGTGCTTAATGAATATCTACATTTTAAATAAATCGTTTGACATGACATTTTCTGATTAGATTGACATTAATCAAAAGTTGAGTAGTACGGCTATGAAATTTTCAAGTTGCCAGTATTCCAAAATGAAAATGTTGCATGACGTCACGTTGCGTCACATACAATCATTTACGTACACGCTCTATACAGGGTGTCCCAATAGTGCGGTGTCGGGCGATATCTCAATAACAGTTTGAGATACAAAAAAAAAATTGTTCTTTTTTTTTCGAATGTTCCACAGCCTGCCGCCTGCTTTTTACCTCTAACGCCACGGATGGTCGTCGCTGTTCGCCCGCTATCGCGATCTCTCCGCTGCTATATGCCTTACAATCGGCCAGCCTGAAACAATTAATGTCCTCATTAATCCCTCGCCTTACCCTTCCAGCAAATCGATGAGATCCTGGTGATCCATAGCTTCACCAGAACTATTGCCGTCGCCTTCGCCATCATCAACCGCTGTGCTGAGATATAGCCTTAAGGAGTCTACAGACACCACCGCCGTGAAGTTTTTATAACCGCTGACGCCTTTAACCGTTGCTATATCATAACGGTCATTACCTAACGCCTTAGTAACTTTATAGGGGCCACTGTACTTATTAGTGAGTTTTCTGTTGACACCCCGCTCACTCGTTATCGCACTCGCCACAGGACTAAATCGCCTTTCCTGTAAGTGGTTGCAACCTTTCGCCTTTTATCATAGCCCGCTTTCATCGCTTCGCCCGCCTTGGTCAGATTTTCCTCAGCATTTCGTCTGCGCTGTGTTACTGCCTTATGAATCGCTTCATAGGTCTCAACATCGCCATCGTCTTGTGCCGCCTGCTGTGCCCGCTCCGTTAAGTCCCCCATCTGACCACCGCCGTGAGCAAACAGAAGTTGGGCCGGCGACATGCCAGTACTTGCGTTAATACTCTGATTCATGCCCCAAATTACCTCTGGAAGTCTCAGGTCCCACTCTATTTCGTCCCGCACAGCGGCCGCCAGTGCATCGACGATCGTTCGATTCTGCCGCTCACATTGACCATTCGCCCTAGGTGTCGCAATTGCGTTAAGCACATGTTTAACACCATGGTCCGCGAGAAAACCAGCGAACGCCCTGCTAGTAAACGCCAATCCTCTATCGGAGATTATACGCCTTGGGTACCCATACTCAGAGAACACATCCCTCAGTTTGCAAATCGCGTCCGTCGAGCCTAAGGTTCTGGGAGGTTTCGCCAGTGTAAACTTGGTGAATACATCAACCAACACCAGAATATAAGAGTTTCCCCGCCGACTCTTAGTAAAAGGACCTACATGGTTTGTGTGCACCGTATCAAAAGGTATCGCCACTTTCCTGACTGGGTGTAGGTATCCTTCCGCCCGCCCGTATTCGCTCTTGCCAAACGCACAGCTCAAACACGCCGTTACGTACAAACCGCCCCATTTTAGGAAACCAGTATTCTCGTTTGATTAGCTCCAAACACCTCTGATACCCTAAATGGCCAGCATCATCATGGTATCTACGCAGTAAATTGAACCTTGCCATTGCAGGTACATACAATCGATCGCCCAAGCTTGTTCGCCGATACAGCCGTCTGTTAAACACCCTAAAGTTCGCCTTTACATCTTTATCGGCTGTAGTGTGCTCCAGCATTTCCATAATTCGCCTCGCCTTCTCGTCCTGCAGTTGTACGGTCAGGAACCAATCCGTTTCTGTAACACTCACAACATTAACCGTCACAGGATTCCTACTCAGAGCATCGACATGCTGCATCCTTTCACCAGGACGATATTATAGCAATACGCGGCACCAGATCTCGTTTCGCCATCGTTGCCCTTACCGCTGAGCAGTCAGTAATCACTTTAAAGTGTACGCCTAAAAGATATACCCGAAAACGATTGATAGCCTCAACAATGGCTAACGTTTCCAGCTCGTAACTGTGGTATACCTGCTCCTGTAAGGTGGTGGTCTTACTAAAATAGAAGACTGGTTGCCAATTTCCGTCCGCCTGCTGTTGCAAATGTATAGCGCCTACTCCGATCTTACAGGCGTTTGTGTGTAGTTCAGTCGCCGCCTCGCTTGAGTATATTGCCAGATACTCATACTGACCATCTGAAGTAATGAATGCCGTCTTGTGAATAGACTCCGGATGCATGGGTGGTACCCTGACGCCATATCCAGGGTGGTAAAATACGCCTTGCCCGCCAGTCGGTCCAGAAGGTCATCAATTAGGGGCAATGGGTATCTGTCCTTCACTGCGATACGGTTTAACGCCCTGTAGTCGACACACAGTCTTACTTCGCCGTTCTTCTTAAGTACCAATACTACGGGACTAGCGTAGTCTGAATTGGACTCCCGAATGACGCCTGATGCCAGCAAATCTGTAACCTTATCTCGAACGATCGCCCGCTTAGTGTATGCTAACCTATAAGGTATGTGGTAAACAGGTTTGTCGATCGTCAATTGGATACGCATTTCGCCTAACTGGGCGAGACCCAAATCGCCATCGGAAGTTGAAAAGCATTCTGCCATCAGCATCGCTTGTAGTAATTCCCGCTCTCGAAGAGTGATGTCACCCGTTCGCCCATCAATAAAAAGAGACCCTAAATTTGTTTGTGTTATAGTGCTTACCCCAACAATTCCCACAGTTGGTGTCTTGATGCGAGCGATCACCCGCCCCGCCTTCAACCTAATGACCACTCTGGTGGGGTTAGCCAGTTCCACTTCGTTTCCTTCGCCAATCACTAGCACTTTGCCGCAAATGAACAGCTGCGAGGTTCGGTCCTCTATTGTTCGCCATGGCATTTCAACTGTATCGCCCTGCTCCCCACCGTCCACAGATACTGCTACCGCCACGCTTGCTATTGGTGGGACCACCGCCTCTTCCTTGAGACGCACAACACATCGCTTAGGTTTCTCTGTCACTGTGAGCCGCTGGAATACCTCGCTCAGGTCATCACCACAAGTGAAAGTAGCCTTACCCTCTCGCACCAATAACGTCACTCCCTGTTGTGCTAACGCCGGTTGTCCTATGATCAGGTCAGCACCAGCCAAATCACAAGACGTCACTAACGCCTCAATGTACAACATCACGTCGTCGATGGTGATGCGGACCGCTGTTTCGCCGATGGCCATGCTATTCGCCCCGCCAAACCCTCGCAATATAACAGCGCTGGACTTCAATGTCAACGCCAAGGTATCTGCGCACGCCTTTGTGATAAGGTTCCGCTGGCTACCAGTGTCTATATACACCCGGATCCTCCCACCGCCTTCAGTCAGTGCCAACTTGTTATACGCCTTATCTAGATCGCCAACTAAATTTACGTTTGAGTCGGTGCCCTTCCTTCTCTTCAGAGGACATGCTGCCGCCATGTGCCCTTCTCGACGGCAATTCTTGCACCGTTCGAACCTGGGTTTGGGACAGTCCCTGCTCAGGTGTGTCCCGTATTCCTGGCAGTTGTAGCATACTCGCCTTACTACTTCCTGCCCCGCCATGCGCGCCTCACCTACGCCTGTCACTGCCGCCTGGATCTTCACCGTCAGTGCCTTCTGAATACGGCTGGACACTCCTGGTGTCACTGCCTGTCGGGGTATTGCCCTCCCATAGTCCTCCAATCCCGCCAAAAAGCTTGTGTACAATGCCTCGGGTGTCTTACTCTGGACGGCGTATGCGTTCGCCCACAACTCGTCAGGTAACCCTTTTATGAGGCATGACACCGCCTTTTCGCCGCGAATGTCACACCTATCACACAGCGCCAACTTAGCGTGGTAATAGTGCGATCGATTCGCTACCTGTCTTCTTCCTCGCCACCAGCTCCTCCAACTGGCTGGCAAAATCATGGTGGCGAGGGAAAGCCGTCTGAAGCAATTGCTTCCACTCCTCCCACGAATGATCATATTCCGTGAGGCAATTGTACCACGCCTTGGCCGCCCCACGAAGTTTCGCCTGCATATAGCACGCCTTCTCATACCTCGACCAACCATGGATCGCCCCATGTTGGTCGATCTTTGCCAGCCATCGATCCACGTTTTGGTCCTCATCGTCTGGATCGAACGCTTCCATGATTTCGCCTCCCACGCGAGCATCAGACCTCGAGCCACGCCCACTCGAGACCTCGCTCCCACCTGCGCCCATGTCCTTCATTGCGCGCGCCGTTTGCTCGCGCACCAGCGTCTGGATAGTTTCCGCCAGTCCATCCTTCAACAACTTGGCCAACGTCTCACTGGTCACCCACTGGTCCCTTGGCTTAGCACTCGCCTCTTCATCGCCTCCGAACTCATAATCCAGCTCAGAATCGCTGCCTGGATCACCTCTTTTCGGCATATTCCTGTTGAACACAGAATACAATTACTAACCACACATAACCAATTCCGCCTCTTTTTTTTTTTCAGATATGCACACCGTCAGCGAGCATACACACTACACCCCGTATGTCTGCTATCCACATGCGTACGCAACGCCCCGTACACAAGCCGATCTCAGACATACGTATCACCCTGTATACACGTTGTCCACCAGTGTACACAACACCTCGTGCGCCCATTACCCATACACATACGCAACGCCCCGTATACATACTGGTCCCAAGTGCACGTGCCACCCTGTATATACATTTTCACCCAACACCCGGTATTCTACACCAACTGCGTAGAATAGCTGACTCCTGCATGCATCGCCTGATATATCATGTATTTGTAATCTCTTACAACTCTATTAGCAATGGTTATCTACCTACGCCAGGAATAATGTATTCGTACTTATTAACGCCTTTTCACTAGTAAATTGTTCGCACACCACACGCCACTACATCCGGGTAATCCCACTTCTGATCTGTTAAAACCTTTTCTTAAATTAAACGCCAGTGAATGATATTTAGACAGTATAAACGGTTTTATTCGTAACTAAAAATGTACATCACAAAATGTCGCCCGCCACGCATATATGTATGTATATCCGTTAGTTCTTTTCGAATGTTCCACAGCCTGTCGCCTGCTTTATACTTCTCACGCCACGGATGGTCGCCGCTGTTCGCCCGCTATCGCCATCTCTCCACTGCTATATGCCTTACAAATGCTTTCGTTTATACAGAGTGTCTCAGAAAAGCAGTACTGAATCGAAGTTTATTTTTTCAAATAGAACATCCTATATTTTATTACATTTTTAGAATCTACTATAAAATCAACATACTTTTCATATACCATTGTCTATACTTAATCCTAATAGTTTTTGAAATATTTGATATTTTTTCTAATAGATGTCATATGCAGATACTATTTTTCTAAGTCATATCTTACTTATGTTTGACCCCAGAAACAAAATTTTTGGTGTGCGAGTAGTCTATACTTACAATAATTTTTACAAATCGCTAAAACTATTTTATTTAATACAGAGTGTTCAAAAAAGGGAGAGCAACATAACAAATTTCAGATTAAAAAATCTCCATTTCCTTAAATGGAATACCTAGTGTTTTTTCATGCTATTCTACTCCTAAAGGAAAGCGCTATATTTTTCCTTAAGCATGTCATATACCTATCTGCAATAGATTTCGAGATATTTTCGTTTTTAAATTCGTTTTATAAAAGACTGCATTTCATTTACGCATTGGGATCGAGCGATCAGAATTGTTTCCTTGCAAGTCGCATTTACGCGCAAAGGTTTCCAAATGCTGAGCGGCATCTTAATACTTATGCATTTGCCAGGTTAAAAGAATGTTTTGAGAGAACTGGAAGCGTGCACTATGAAAAGAAATTGCAAAGACAAAAACGGGTGGCCACTGAAGAAAATGAATACCTAGTATTGGAAGCTGTAGTGGGAAATCCGCATACGTCAACACGTACGTTAGAAAGCGAAATTGGAATACCGAAAACATCAGCAAACAGAATTACTCGAAAACACAAATTTCACCCATACCATGTACAACCAGTACAAGAACTAAGCCAACAAGATTTTATACGCAGACGCAACTTCTGTAATTGGGCATTAGACAAGAATTATCAGGAGCCAAATTTCTTCAATAACGTTGTATTCACAGACGAAGCCACATTTCATAAAAATGGGTTTGTTAATCGCCACAATTTTCACTACTATAAAAATGAAAATCCTTGAATGATAATTCCACTGGATAATCAGCATAGGTGGTCTCTTAATGTATGGGATGGAGTTCTTGGACGTTTTGTTATAGGACCATACTTTTTCGATAACACGGTGGATGCAGAATCATTTTTGAATTTCTTACGAAATCAATTTGAGGATACGGTTGACATCTTACCATTAGAAATTACCAGACAAATGTGGTTACAATTAGATGGAGCTTCTCCACATTTTAGCAGATGTTTGAGGCATTATCTGAACACACATTTTGAGAATAAACGCATCGATAGAGGAGGACCAGTGATATGGCCCGCAAGATCTCCGGATCTGACGAAACCAGACTTTTTTATGAGGTTATGTTAAAACGTAGGTATACAAAACTGCCCCAACAATACAACGAGCTTTTGAATCAATTGATGAAAATATGCTTCAAAGGGTGCATCAAAATTTTATTCACAGAATTACTGTCTCCCAAGAACAAAATGGTGGACACATTGAACACCTTGTCTAGGGAGTGCCATTGGGGTATAGTTTTGTATTGTATTGTTTGTATTGGGGAGTAATTTGTATTTTGGAAGTAGGCTACAGTCTTTATACAGTTCGCTATCTCCAGTTTATATGGCAATTGCGCAGTAATATTTTTGTTTAATTTTCTTATTATTTCTTGCTTTAAATAAAAATTTGTTCTTTTTCTTCCTTTTCGTTTTATTAGTTTTACAGCAGTATACATATAACTTAATATTATAGGTATTTCACTGAATAAGATAAAATATTATGCGCAAACGATTCAAATTAGAATAGTGTCTTCGTACTGGTAAGTTCTTTTAGAGCAACATTCATCCTTAAAACATAGAACAACACACATTTTAATCGGAGCAAATACTGTAGTAAGCTATTTGACAGTTTAGAGTTATGATGAGTGTTATTTGTTTTCCATGGCCATCTTAGTTTTAACATATTGCTGTCTTGAAATGCAGTCTTTTATAAAGCGAATTTAGAAACAAAAATATCTCGAAATCTATTGCAGATAGGTATATGACATGCTTAAGAAAAAATGTAGCGCTTTCCCTTAGGAGTAAAATAGCATGAAAAGACACTAGGTATTCCATTTAAGGAAATGGAGATTTTTTAATCTGAAATTTGTTATGTTGCTTTCCCTTTTTGTACACTCTGTATTAAATAAAATAGTTTTAGCAATTTGAAAAAATTATTGCAAGTATAGACTACTTGCATACCAAAAATTGTGTTTCTGGAGTCAAACATAAGTAAGATATGACAGAAAAATAGTATCTGCATATGACATCTATTAAAGAAAATATCAAATATTTCAAAAACTATTAGGATTAGGTATCGACAATGGTTTATGAAAAATATGTTGATTTTATAGTAGATTCTAAAAATGTAATAAAATATAGGATGTTCCATTTGAAAAAATAAACTTCGATTCAGTACTGCTTTTCTGAAACACTCTGTATAAACGAAAGCATTTTTAGGTTATGCCCTTTTAAAAATTAAACATCTTCTATTTCAAAATATTTTTTGTATCTCAAACTGGTATTGAGATATCGCCCGACACCGCACTATTGGGACACCCGGTATACACAAACTGTCAATACGTGACAATTATTTATGTCTTGACGTTTTAGTGCATCCAGGCTATTTTCAATGAAATCAGCAAAGGCGAAAGATAGTCTGACGATATGTGGTAAGACCAAAAAGAAAGCCTTACATGCTGATATAAAGATGAAGACAAAGAAACAGCCATTGGTTGGTTGTGGATCGTTAAAGTCTCAAGAATTGTGGGAAGTTCATGCTTTACCTTCGGATTGGGGTATGTATGTAACACATATCACTTACAAATATATACTGAGTTCAAGTAAAAATATATACCCTAGTACAGTTCGTGGATGAAATCAGCCCTTTTCCTTTGCTAAAAAAGTGTAGCACGGTGCAGCACTGAACTACACTTTACACCGGATTCTCGTTCCTTTGCACGGTGTAAACAAAACCAGTGCTGCACCAGGATTGTTTAACTGCACCAGGCCAATAGCTGGTATCAATTACAAGTATTTTAAATGTCAAGCATGTGTCAAAGTGATTAATGAAGGTACTTTTATTCATGCCGATGCCGTTTACTTTATGCTACCAATGTTATTTATTGGAATTTGTGCAGTATATATTGATCAAATATCGTTACCTATACCTATATTTATAAAACGCATGCAAAGAGAAGACAAAAAGAGGTTATGTATTGACTACAAAGTAAAAAATTGTTCTTATCTTTAAGTTAAATTACAGCCGGCATTATTATTGCAATTTTTGAAGTTCAAAAGCAAATTTCTTTTAAAAAATGACATTGAATAAGGTAATAAAAGTAAGAAAGTACCATTGGTTAGTTAAATTAGTGAAAAATATCTTCGAATTAATCCATATTGAAACATTTTCATGCTTTTAACGCATAATTTTTAATAATGGGAATTGACAGGTATTTTTATAAATACATACATAAATGCAAAGAGACTGCCAAAAGAGTTTATCCTAACTAAATTTGTAAGTATGCTTGTAAGTACATTAGCTATCTTCAAAACTTGTAACATCTGTACAGGCAAGCATATGTAGACAGTATGATGTAAATTTGCGTAATATGAAGTTACATTATTGCTTCAGCTGGTACAGCTTACCAGAAATTGATTATACAAATACTTTGATCATCAACAAAATTATATATATATAATATATTCTTTTGTGTTCACATATAATATAGATCCATAAGTCACTTTTGTAAAGGATTAGTAACTACCGTAACACCGTAACTACACAATGGCTGAATTCAAAAAGTGCTATTCGTTTCAGTCAAATTATGATGGGTTGATTGTTGAGGTTATGTTATAAATCCATCCATAATCCATCTACACTCAATTCGTTCCTTTGTATTGACAGCTTCGTTGCGGCACTGTAAAAATTGTAGTGTAAATTGCACTACACTAAAAAGCAAAGGAAAAGGCCTATCGTTTACGGGGAAAGTGGGGAGGTGCGAGTATTCAACTAGCAGCACTATGTTGTATAGTTTGTTTAGCAGAAGTATTAGCAATGTATATGAAGCTGATTTCTCATGTACGCAAATTTCACTAAAAATTTAAGCGAAAATACCGTGGATGGATAAAATAATATTTTAATTTTTATATTTTTATGAATATTTAGCGAAGTTCTTCACTAGATCACAACCACACAACTAAACATACTAGGAATTTAGTTAAAAGTTTTTGGCGTTTAGTGGGTTGAAGTGTTTAGTGGATATTTATATATTTTCAACCAATCACAAACATTTTACTAAATCCCTTTATTTAAATTCACGAACATAAAAACCGGGAAGATAAAAAATAAAAGAAATATAAAACCATTTTATTAATAAATTGGTTTAGATATGAAAATAGTTGTTACTTACATACATACATAAACATTACGTATTCCATATACAGCGTATATATGAAGTATAGAATATATTCATTATTTCTTAAACCATAAAATATTTTGAAAATTTCTTTTATAGGTTGAGTATTGTTTGCAATGGAACCCTCCCGTTTTTTAAATGTGTTAATAAATGATAATTTGTGAAAATGTTATATTATGAAAGATTACTATAATCTGATGTAGATAATAGCAGAAATTATAATTTTAGTGTTACTGCAATTGCACAAAAGAAAAACTAAAACCGATTATTTGTAAATCGCGCGCTTAGTGACGTGATAATGGTACTTCTTTTTATTGGCTCAAAGTTGTAAGAATACATCTACGACAAACGTTGTAATGTACAAATGTAAGGAATGACAGGTGTGTTAACAGTGACAATTATTAGAAAAAAGACGTTTTGACGATAAGACGTGTATATGAAATACATTTTTGTACTCGCTTATCAAAAGTCACTTTAAGCACGAGTGCGTAAAAGTAAAGTTGGTACTTGATTAATTTAGTGACATTTTAAAATCATAAATCTCTAACCTTAATAATATGGTCATAAACGATAACATATTTAACAATATGTATTATTATTATAGTTCTCGTACAAAAAATATTGTACAAACTTCGTGCGTGAAACATTTCGCGAATTCGTGTCCATAAAGCGCTCGCCTCCGGCTCGCGCTTTAAACTGGTCACTCGTTTGCGAAATATGATTTCACGCACTTGGTGCGTAAATAACTATTTTGTGGTGCAATCAAATGTAATAGAACTTTCAGTCTTTAATGCGTAGTTTTCGTGTACCTACCTACTGAAATACGGAATGTAAAAATGTGTAGGTAAAGCAAGAATTTGGAAGTGCCGTTAATAGTGCTATATTGCATATGATGCTGTCAACACGTAAAAAGAAAAACGATGTGACTTTTACTCAATATTCGTTAGCCATGAAAGAAATTGAAATGATTTTGGTCACATTGCAAGCAAATAGGCACAGCATCTACACGAAATGAAAAAAATTGGCGAATATGCTTCGTTCAGGGAGATAGTAGTCCTCTTCGTGATGATATATTCTTGACTATAAATGGTCATTCTATACAAGGATTCATTGACACCGGAATTAATCTGAACTTGTTAAAAACCAACAGTTAGATGCAGATATGGGAGCGCAAAATTTGATAACACTTTTGTTTTGGTAAAAGGATTAGGAAATGCGTCAATAAAAACATTAGGGAAATTCGCGTCTGAAGTACTTAAAAGTCAGTGAACACATTCCTAAAGCCGACATTCATATTGTGCCAGAGGTGGTGTTTCTAATTATGTAATACAGAAAACCATCTAGACGTAACTAAACTAGGGCATGAGAGTAGAATTAGCGAAATTATAACTAATTATAAACCAAAACGCCCTAAAGAAACGAAGCTATGCACAAAAATTATCCCTGAAGTACACTCATTTTTGGCACATGTAACTACTCTCTTTTTGGGTTCAGGTTTTAGGTTTGGATAGAATGGTTGAGTGGAAGAGCAGATGTCAATTTTTAGTCACGCATCTAAACTCCGCCACTTTTCACTTCATTATTAATATAGAAATACTTTTGATTTTTTTGTAACATATATTGGAAATAAAGACGCTTTTCCGGATTGCTTTTAAAATTAATCTTGCGACGAGATATAAAACATTTTATGATTAATTGATATCAAATAAGATTCAAATAAAAATAAAGCACGATTCCAAAGTGCTAATGTCAAAAAATACAAAAATTAAAACTGAAATCTCTACGCACACAACAAAATAATAACAACACAATAGTTTATCAAACAAATATGAAAATAAATACTATGACACAATACAGATAGACAGGAGGTTGATTTCGTTTGACGTTTACGTAGCTAACAAAAAAAAAGATTACATTTCTGATTAAAAAAACATTGATGTGTTATTTCTATCTCTTTCCATATGATACTTTTGGCAAGCTTCTCTGTCAATTTACCATTATCACGTCATAAATACGGTAAATTCAAAATTCGATATTTTTTCTTTGCATATTTATTAATAATATATAGAAAAGAAAATACGTAGACACTATAATTTAATGTACACTTGAAGAAAAAAATAAAAAGAAAAATCCGGGATAGGAACGGTTTGCAGTACAGCTTTCGGAAAAAAATACTACCGACTAAAGTAACCCCGAGAAACATATGAAAATATTTATAAAAGCGTAGGATGACCGCTAGAGGGTAACTGATCACCAAAAATTTTAATTCTTCTTTTACGCAAAATTTACCAACTTAAGGTCTATCATGAATATGAAAATCGAAATTTACTGAAAATTTTGCATATCATCATGCATCATAAAATGTACATGCTTAAATTTCCTTAAAGCCCTCTAGCGGTAATAGACAAAACAATATTAAACATTTTGAATCACGAAACATAGGCCAATGAAAATCCTTTCTAATAAGAGCAAAGGCCGTAGCCAGGTAACCATGGGTTGCCGGCCCCCGGGAATTTTTGGCTGAAAATTAAGGCATATATTGGACCCCCTAAAAGTCGCCTATAGCCAAATTTTTAGCTCTGAATATTGAATGGCCTTCGAGTAAAAAAATAAAAACCAAAATTTTTTGAAAATTTTTATTTCACGATTGGGTTGTCCGATCGGAACGAAAAAAAAAATGAAAATATGCACTTTTTTAGACGCTATCAGAAAAAAAATATTTCGGTTTCCGTCCGTCACGTGATCAATTTTTTTTCTTCAAGTTTTTGATTTTTGATTTTTTTTTGACAAAGTAGTCGTTTTGGTATAATCACCAAAATTTTTATAAATCTTCTCTTACTATATCCCTACTACCTCAATTTTTTTCTAGACGATCCAAGTGGTACGCCATAGTAAAAAAAAAACATTCAGTTAAGAGTGTCCCGGCAACATTTATCTAACGAATTAAGTTATTTATTCTAACTCTTCAAATCTCCAACTTGTGTGAATTTCGAAACGTAATGGAAACCTTAGCGTTTGAATGAAGCACCACATCATTCGATCAGCTTAATCAGTACCGATTTTCAGATGAGCAAATGTGCATCTATACCGGTCTTATGTATGGTACATGTACTTAAACTAATATCATCATTCCTTCAGCTAGAGCGTGAATAATCTGCTTCCGAGTTTTCAGCGTCAGTTATTCGAGCTTTTGAGACAGCTGTGCTTTCTACTCGTTTTGGTATTGCAGTGGCAAATCGAAGTGACATTACTGAAAACCATACTGCGGCACTTACAAAAAAAAAAAAAACTGCATAATACGACGAACAAGGTCGTGTTAATTTGTGATGGTACATATGAATGCCATCAAAAAAGTTCAAACACTGAATTTCAAAGAAAATCTTTTTCTGGACAAAAAGGGTACCTCTATGTAAACCGGTAAATGGTTTATGCACGACTGATGGTTGCATAGTTGATATGGTGGATAATTTATTTTTATATGTATAACCTTTAGGTGAACGCTATAAATGGCTTAAAATTATATTGAGATCTACACAAATAACAAATAACAGAAGCACCTCGTGTAGGATGTGGCTCTTTACCACCTGACTGGTGTGAGGTCACCAACCCTGGTCATGACAGGGTCCAAGAAAAAGGCATACTAGATACTACCTCAAATCCATCGTGTCTTCGCTTGCAACCTTACCCTTTACTAATTTATTAATTGGGTGTAATATACCATTAAAGTTCTTCAGGAAACGTCCGTACTAACGTACTAATCCCACAAATCTTCTGATTTCCGTTTTGTTAGTAGGAACTTTTGCATTCTGAATAGCTTCCATCTTACCTTTCATTTTATGAATACCAAATTTATCCATAATATAACCACAATACTCGATTTGTTGCGCATAAAAGTTACATAATTCGTAATTTACGCGTATACTATGTTTCGGTATGCGACTCTCAACCTTTCAAAATGAGTACCATTATCCGGACCTGCAATTTTAACATCATCAAGAAAGACTGAAACTTCCGGTATATCTTTCAATATATTTTCAAATTCGCGTTGACACATCGCAGGTGCGCTTGCTATTCCGACCATTAATCTGGTACTTCTGTATAACCCCTTTGCTGTACTTAGGGTGGATTTATCAATGTGAGGATAAAAGTATTAGGTAAGTAACTGACAGATATTGCTAACTGGCAGATAAAATTTAAGAACTACAATGCTTTATCTTGCAGATAACTTCTATTTAACACTCAATAAACGTTTCATTGAAATTATCTTACGAATAAAATTTTATCTGCAAGTTAATTTATTTATCCTCACATTGATAAACCCACCCTTAAAGTAAGTTATTTTCTATCTTCCAGACAAACTTCCATTTGTAAATAACCCTGTTGTAGATTCAACTTAAAATATTTTTCTCCACTAGTCAAGAGAACAATGATTCGATGGACGGTAAAGATTAATAACTAAATTTGAATTTGCAACGTACATTTAAAATCACCACAAATTCTAATGTTTCAGTTAGCTTTAACAGTAGCGGCGTCACATATATTCTGAACTATCAACCTTTTCGAACACTCCTTCTTTTTCAAATAGTCAAACTCCTTTTCAAGTTTTCTAAGTAATGCATAAGGCACTTTCCTAGCTTTTAATTTCAGATTCGTCTGTAATCCTGTAATGTTACCCATACTCTTTCCAAAAATATACTTATCTAATATACTCTGAAGACCTATTTTTGCATCCAGATGTGCAACATCCGATACCTTCATACCATTTGTACTTATGCAAACCCTAAAACATCGACTGATTGTTTACTAGGTATATGTAGCCAAATTTATCTCAGTTTTTTTAATTTTAATTAGAAAAACATTTTTTTAAACCATTTAAACTGAAAAATGACAGCTGCACCTGAATTTAACCCAAATCTAAGTCTTATCTAATTCACTTACACTTCTACTGGGAATTTCTCTCGATAGCGATAATGTTCAGCCTTCAGAGAAAATATTTCATCTACCTGATCCACCCAACCAGTATCTTTGAACTTCATGCACACCTTGCTCAAATGACCCTTCTGTTTGCATTTAAAACAGAATACATTTTTTAACATTTACAAGAATTATTAATATTTTTAACATGCTGATGAGTCACTGGATTTGACACTGTATTCTGTTTCTTCTTTCTACCTGTAGAATTTCCTACACTGTATATGTCTGTTATGTTTGACCTATGTAGTTGTGCTGCATCTCTGGCAGACGTCTCCATACTCATGGCTATCTCAACTGCTCGGTCAATGTCCAAGTTCTTCTGTTCTAGTAATCTACTTTGTATAGTTTGGACTCGCAGACCAAAAACAAATTTATTACGTAGAGCTCTTAATCTCCAAACTTACGCGTTGTTGCCAATCTCTATAACGCCGTTAACTATTCTTGGATACTTTCCCCTTCCTGCTGGTTTCGTTGTAAAAATCTAAAATCTTCAGCCATTTCCAAAGGTTCTGGATTATAATGTAACTTCATTGTATCTACTATTTGTTGATACACACAGAGAAAAATGTTCTTGAATTAAGAAAATATACTGTTTTACCAAAATATTTTTAATGCTAGAATATTTTTGATTTGACTCAAACACATTTTCTTGGAATAAGTAACAGCGTTTAATACAATCAAGACTATATTTGTTGTCAAATACGTATTTGATCTGAATAATTTCCCTATTTGTGAAATAGCTGAATTGCAAAACTTGAGCAGCTGCGTTCGAGATTATATGTGTATATGGCTGTATGAAGCGTTATACGTGCATTCGACTTTAATCTTTTTATCTGGGTGCACCATTTCGCAAGAATTAGATACATATAAGTTTTTTATAGTTATGCGTGGAAATTTGCAATAATAAAAGTACATATTTAATAATGGATTATGTGAAGTGTAATTTAGCTTCATGGGAATCGGAGGAATAATTCACCCAAACGTTGTACTTGAAGTAAATCCATTATATTCTTACATTAAAACAATGTTGCTTTGCCTCACAACTATTTCCTTAGAAAATAATATTCTTGTGATGGAGGATGGGGGATGGGATTGTTTTGAACGGAACAGTCTGTTTTAACTCAAGATGCATCAGATGACATCTTATCGCATAAAACATCGTACGCATTTGGACTCATCTAATGGTATAAATAAGCTGCTTTCTTTTCCTGTGGTACTACAGGACCACCTAATGCAATTTCTAGCCTCATCAACCATTTATTAACTACTTTGAAGTATCAAAAGTTTTGATTGAGAAAACCGTGTGTATTGAGTGTACCGCATTCGGTTCAAAATCTGTTTTAGATTCTATGATCATCCTCGTCGCCAAGCTGTTGTATATGTAGACATTTAAGCTTGTTTACATATACAACAGCTAAGGAACAGTAAGGATACTCAAGATAATGACACGTATTATAAATGTCAACTAATTGATTTATTAATTAAACAAATGATATATGTAGATATAGTAACGTGCTCATATGTAACACGTGATTCCATGTATATACAGGATGACGCATTAGTACGTCAAAGCTTAATATATCCATTAATATTGAAGATATCAAACAACGTTATGTACAAAAATTATAGACAGTCGTAAGCTACATATTTTAAAATTACTGTCATATATACAGGTTCTTTCATATATCCAGGGTGAACGAAACATACACTTTCTTAAATGGGACACACTATATATTTTTTCAAATTTAGGAAAATTATTGCGCGTTCAATGTCCTGTGTACTTCCACGTAAAACAGTTAGAAATTGTTTTCTTACTGGAATAACTTTTTTATATTGTTACAGTTTTATAGCAAGGTGATATTTTGCTAATTTTGCGAAAACTATGTACATACATACAGGGCGATTCAAACCACAAATGCATTATTTTCTCATCTTTTTTAATGGATCACCCTGTATTTTATATTAAGGAGCGGAAGGTCACTGTATACTCTTTCATTTTTATTAACCACTCTCTATGTATACCTAAAATCGTTAATTTCTGAGATATTATCTATCTTCTTAATGAAAGGTGAGCCTTTTCAAAATAATTGCAATATGTTAAATTAGCCATGAAAGACAGTAAAAAGCGATTAAATTATAAATTGAGATAAACTTGTTAAATACGACACAACTACGAAATTTTAAACTTACACAACTAATATGTAATCGTTTAAGCCACATGTTCGTAATATAACAGATTTCACAATAAATTTCCACCAAAAAGATCAAACAACATTGTAGCCGTTCGTTACGTTATTTGCGCCTTTAACCAAATGTCACTTAAAATAGCATATTTGAAAGTAGGATATGTGTGAGCATGACAAGAGAAACGAATGTTTAACGGATTTTCATTCTCATTGTTTAAGTAAAATGTCAATTTTATCAAATGGAAGCACTTGAAGAATATTGTCACAGTTATGTTTTAAATTTATTGTACCTCCATCGCAAATGTGGAAAAAATCTTGGCAGAATCAGCAGAACATTTAATAAAAAACAACCTAAGTTATCGGTAATTACTAAAGCTAAATTTAGAGGAATGGAGTCGTGTTGTTGAGAGATTGTTATTCAACGAAATAATGATTTTTAAGCAAGGGAATATCCTCACGAAATGTTCATTTTTGAAATCAAAAATGCTTCAACGTGTTTGTTTGCTAATAAGGTAAGGTTGTATATTATGTCTGTGTTTTCATTAATTCTAGTATAAAGTTTCTCTAAATAACGCCCATTTTTATTTCGGTAAAGCCGATATAGTTACGCCCATGCTACCGAACCACACTTGCGGTCTTTACATTTTACACACACCATTTTGCTAATAAGCTTTTAAAATGAATGTCTTTTGCCTCAAAGAAAGGCAAGTTGTCTGCAATAAACAAAACGAAAAGTAAAACACAATCTCTAACCTTTTATTTCCCGTTTTTTACCTTTCTTACGACACGATTTCTCTACTTATTTTTAAAAAATAAAACAATTTTAATGAAATTTAATCCCACATATCTTTACACTTTACACAGATCAAATAAAACAGAAATCTATTAAAACTCAAGTACAGATACAGATAATTAATGAAATTCAATAAATGAATATGAATATAAATAAAAAAAAACCCAATACTTAATATAAAGTTATTGGGTTATATAATAATCGATGGTTTTAGCCGTCATTTTATGCCACATTTTGCGATATAAAACAAAATAATACTTTACTTTGTTAAACTAGTTTATTTAATATTGTTGACTGACAGTTTCAACCTTTTCTGGTAATTCTCAAAACTAGATTAAATTACAATGAAAACATATTCCTTATATACTACATTTTTTTTACCAATACAGGGTGTAACAGGACGAGCTTACGTTAGCCGTATCCCAGCAATTAAGCAAGAGACATATTTGTAAATTTGCAGAGTTATTTTGGGCATGGGGGCAAACTTTTAGAAAATATTAGTACATATTTTCTATTTCCGGTTTCGCCGGAAGCACAATCAACTTCATTTTTTTAATGGATTACCCAATTTTTTTTCAAACAATTGAATTCAGCAACAAATTTCTCGTATAGATCATTTATTTAGTCTGGTGTAAACATTAGCGTTTTACAGCTAACTTGAGTTTTATGAAAATTTTATCAAATTGCATCGTAGTACTTAGTGACGTATTTCTTCGGTATGCAGAAAAGTTGATGAATGATTATTGGAAGTTAGACAGCTACTAAGATGGGCTATTGAAAATTATTTTCACTTGTGTGCAAATACTATACAGGGTGTTAGTATTTACCGACCTAATATGTTAAATTTCAAACACTAATAACTTCAATTTTAAATGGAACCTGTATCTTTTTACCGTAGACTGGAAAATTAAATTCTTCATCGAATGATATTACATTTCATACCTAAAATGAATATTTTAGGAGCTATTCCAATAAATGTATTCAGAAACTTCAACTGTTAAAGGTGGCTATGAAAATTCGTCACAGTTTTAGCGTAATGTCTAATTTTCTAATGACAGTTCGATAGCGTGTTAATAAAGAAATAAAAAACAAATATATTTTTCGAGTAAAGAAGAAACAGAATAGTAAAATTTATTTCGTAACCAAGATAACATTAAAGAAAACTATGTTACGAATGAATAAATAAGGTATTAAAAAGTAATAAATTAATTCAAATTTTGTTCAAAATTAACTCCATTCAGTTCCAAACATTTATTAATTCGTTTTAGCATTTGACTACTAGTGACCTTTTGTATTTGCGCTTCTGTTAATGAATTTAGTGCTCCTTGTATTCTTTCTTTTGTTTCCCTTGCAGTTGTCACCGGAGTACTGTAAGCTTTGTCCTTAACATAGCCCCAAAGGAAAAAATCCATAGGGGTCAAGTCTGGTGAACGTGGAGGCCACAAGTATGGACCTGCGTTTGCAATAAACTTTCCGTCAAATAACCTCTCCAAGAATAAGTTCTCTTGTTCTGTGAGCCGGTGCACCATCCATTTGATACCACGCAGTATTTGATTGGATAATAGGCAGTGTATCAAGTTCTTCTTCCACAATATTGCGCAATATATCTAAATACCTAAATATATCTAAAAACATTAAATTGCCAACTTTCCTGATATCTCCTTTCTCTCGTTACATGGGGATTTTCGGATGCCCAAAAATGTCTGTTATGTTTATTAAGGAGGCCATTTTTGGTAAATTTAGCTTCGTCAGTCCAAATGATTTTCTTCGTAAAATTTTCCTCGTCCTGACAAGCTATGGTAAAGAATTTGGTTGACCCTATTTAAGAAATCCTGCGGATGTAAGTGGTGTACCTGCTGGTATGAAAATGGTCTCCATTTATGTCTTTTTAGTACTCTTTGAATGGACATTGTTGAAATTTCCAAAGTTGTCGCTGCTTCTCGAAGAGATGCAGTGGGGTTGGTATAGAAATATCCCAGAACACCAATTTCAACTACTTCGTCATCAATTTTTTTTTTAAATTTTGTATGAAAATGGTCTCCATGTTGTAAACAATTTTTAACTAACTGTCAATTTTTGGAATTGGCCTGTCATACCTTTGTCGAAATAAAGCAATGTTCGACTTAAAATTTTTCCGGACTCTCCATAAATCATCAATATATAAATTCAGGTAATCCTGATTTGTCAATCCTAAACGTGACATTTTCGTATACTAGATTAGGAACTGTGCGATATACTAGGAAGTTTATTAACACGCTATCAAACTGTCATTTTTAGACATTACGCTAAAACTGTGACGAATTTTCAAACCTTTAGCGCTCATCTGAATAGATTCACATATTTTGCAAATGAAAATATTCATTTTAGGTATAGGAAAATGTGATATCATTTGAAAAGAATTTAATTTTCTACCGTCTGCGATAAAAATATACGGTATTTAGAATTACGAAGTTATTAGTGTTTGAAAATTAACATATTAGGTCGGTAATTACTAACACCCTGTATAGTATCTGCACACAAGTGAAAATAATTTTCAATAGCCCATCTTAGTAGCTGTCTACCTTCTAATAATCATTCATCATCTACCTTCCAATAATCATTCACCAACTCTTCTACGATGCAATTTGATAAAATTTTCATAAAAATCAAGTTAGCTGTAAAACGCTAATGTTTACACCAGTCGAAATAAATGATCTATACGCCAAATTTGTTGCTGAATTCAATTGTTTGAAAAAAAATTGGGTAATCCATTTAAAAAAATGAAGTTGATTGTGCTTCCGGCGAAACCGGAAATAGAAAATATGTACTAATATTTTCTAAAAGTTTGCCCCCATGCCCAAAATAACTCTGCAAATTTACAAATATGGCACTTGCTTAATTGCTGGGATACAGCTAACGTAAGCTCGTCCTGTTACACCCTGTATAGGAACAATATATTGGCTTATGGCAGACTGAGATACATCAAATTTACGCCTTCAAATTGATTTCAAAAACATGTATTCAGTGACAATTTTTTCTTGCGTAAAAATGATTATTTCGTCGAATAATACATGACTCACTGCTCTAAATCACTTTAGACAAAAATTATTATCTCTCTCTCAATTTTAAATGAAATAGTTTCACAATATTCGACTCTTTCTTGTAAAGCGGTCTACAAACGATACGATCAGTTGTACGACTTGACGTACTACAAGTACAAAATAAAGACGTCAAGACATGTTAGTCGCTATTTTTCCTTCACACGTAGACCGTCGAACCAAATACGATGTTACAACAGATTGTACAGCCGATCGTTTCGTCTGTAGGACGCTTTAAATCGTCGAACCAACTACAGTTGTACAACGGATTGTACGACCGATCGTATCGTCTGTAGACCCCTTAAGGCTTCCTTGTAAGGATGTATTGTATGAAGTTTCAAATGCGATGACACATTTGAGAAATATCCAGTTTATCAGAAGCTGCTACTATCGAACTAGGGAGATGACCATGGAAATAAACCAACATATTTTCTTCATTTTCAAAACTAGGCTTTGTATAATATTTAGTGCTTTCAGCCTTCTGCCTGACAGAACAATCCGATTCACGGGTCTCTAAGTATACAGCCTGTCTTACACCTATTTTTCCACGAGTTTACTAGAAAACGGCGAAACGAATTTGAAATAAAATCCAGTGAAATGAAGATGATACAGTGCGTAAGATAGTTTCAAACTATTTACCTCTTCCCCCTTCCCAGTTTATTTTTTCAAATTGCACCTCAAATTTTTTCGAGATATCTTCAGTTAGTAGCCTTAATACGGGCATACCTACATAATATATTTCAATTATATAGAAAAAAAGACAATATAGAAAATTCTATTTTTATTCATATTTAAAATCTAGGTTGTCTAGGCTATTTCGAGAAATAGGAGAAACAAAGTTTTTGCTTCAATATTATATTTATTATGTACTGTTTTCAAAGTGATGATCACAGTTTAAAATAATATATATAGTAGTAAATTTAAACACTATTCAATCAGTCATACCTACTTTACGAAAAATACTAGCCAAGCTTTACTTTAGGATTTTTTCGCCATTGAAGTTGAGTGTATAAGAGCAAAACTATCAATTACACTCGAGTATACGTTAATTTTCTTATTTTGAACTGCGAAGCGCATAGATTAATATAAATGTTATACCAAAAAACTAATAAAAATTATTAGCATATCTTCAACAACAAAGTAATGCTATATCATTTTTTATATCGTTTTGTTTATTTTAGAGTCCGTTCCTAAGCCATCCAAGGTAATAGAAACAATTATGAAAAAGCGACAAGAAGAACACGACGCAACCTTAGCCGTAATGAGAAACGCTATGGCAAACGTCAACACTGAAGTAGAAGATCATATACGAGTAGCCTCCGCAATTTACAAAAAAGAATTTAAGGAATCTAAAACGGAAATAAAGCATTGTTTGCAAAACATACGGGAAATTCTTAAAGGGGTTTGTATATTATAAACATTGGTAGAAATAATGTTTTTATTTTATGTAATAGAGACATTCTGTATGTGATCTTAAGATTCTTAAATTCCTTATTTATCATATTTTACAAATTTATTAATACTTGAACTTATTCCGAATTGTAGTTTATAAGATTAAACAGCGTTACTCAAAAAATTTGGAACAATTCTCATTCATTTAAAAACAATCGGTAGATCGTAACCTGTAAGATTAAATTTTATGTATACAGTGAAATACGTTTAACACGAAAACGCTTAAGAACTCTCTCGGAATGAACAAAATATGAAAACAGCTGCCACGTGGCGCGAATTAAAAGGCGTTTGAAATCAAAGCGAATGAGATAAGGTTGTTTACCTAAAAATGACAATACAAAAAATATATCACATTATTTTTCAAAAAGTTATAAACGTTTTATTAGTTTTTTTTTAATTGCAAATTATGTATTAGATTTCAGTAACTCCTTGTTAATATTTTTGTTTTATTGATTTCTGTTAAAGGCATGCATACATATCTATGTAAATAAAATGTACTAAACGAAATTTTGTTGAGTATATGTACACTTTTTGTAATATCCTTTAACACGAAAACATATTTCGGTACCGTCAGTTTCATGATAAACGTATTTCACTGTGTTATAATTATACCAATTGCATAAATTATGCTTGAGTCATAATACTTTTTTAATAACACAATAAATTAACTACACCCATTAGAAATATTTTAAAGAAAACACTTTTAAGGTAACACTCCTCCAAATTATAAGCGAACATTTAAGTATCCTCACAGCTGGCTTTCATGTTCACTGTGAGTTTGGCAGCGCATTACGATCGAAATTTTCTTGCTAAAGATGTCCCTATGTGTACATAATCGACACGACTATATACCCAGTAAGTATGTATATGTCAAGATGCGTACCCTCCAAATAAACAGAATAGGCCGTGCGTTTGAATCCAAACGTTTTGTTGCAAACAAAAGTATGCAAGTATGGTCTAAACTCACATTGTATGTATTATTATCAACTAGATTACAGAGAAAATCAATCTAAACAAGATTATTGTGGTATCGGTAAAGAAGTTGGCAAAATGAACTTGGTCAAAAGTTTAATTTAACAAATTTCATCGGCCAATTAAATTACACGGAACAACAAATTTTCATTTTTTTAATTTTTCTTTATTTAACTTATTTCGTTTTATATTCCTAATAATTAGTATAAAAATAAATATCTTCTATCACGTCTGGTATTATAAACAAATGAAATTCATATTGATCATACAATACTAACACTAACTAAGTATGTATATGCTATTCTTGGACGTATTTAGAAAGTCTTTCTTTTCACTTTTCTTTTATATTGGGACGCAGAACATTCCGAAATTAAAGTCCAACAGTAGTCAGCAAGCATCTCGCTATTCCACTTGTTCTGATAGCGTTTTTCAATAGTGGAAATATGGTGATGAAATCTTTCCCCATGCTCGTCACTAACATCGTCAAGATTCGGGGGAAAGAAGTTCAGGTGCGAATGCAAGAAATGCATTTTAAGACTCATATTACAGCCCAATCTATAGTAACTTCTAAGAAGTTCACTAACAATTTCCTCGTAAGCTTCAGATTTTTTAGAAATTCTTTGTCACACTTTTAAAAGCATTCCAAGCAGTCCGTTCTAAATCGCTCAAGAGTACGTCAAATTCTCGATCCTGTTGTAACAGATTAATCTGGGGTCCTATAAAAATCCCCTCTTTAAGTTTTGCCTCAGATATATAAGGAATTTTTTGTTTAAGGTATCGAAATGCTGCTCCCTCTTTGTCCAATGCTTTGACGAAATTTTTCATCAGACCTAATTTTATGTGTAATGGCGGTAAAAGTATTTTATGAGGCTCCACCAACGAATTATGGACTACGTCCTTTTCTCCAGGAGTATATTGTATTCTGATTGGCCATTGCTGAACAGTATAGTGCAAATTTCTCACTCGATTATCCCATTCACAAAGGAAACAGCAATACTTTGTGAATCCAAGTTGTAGACCAAGTAGAATTGCAACTACTTTGAGATCAGCACTGATGTACCATTTATAGGTTTTGTAATTGATTTTATCAAGGAGACGTGGCATATTATCATATGTTTCCTTCATGTGCACGGCATGACCAACAGGAATGGAGGGGTAGCTGTTTCCTATATGTAGAAGGACAGATTTCAAACTCAATTTAGAAGCATCTATAAAAAGACGCCATTCTTACGATTGGTATTTGTAATCTAATTCTTGTATTACACCGTCAACATTTTTGCAAAATGAAAGACCTTCTTCAGTTGAAAAATACTTTGACAGTTCTTTCTGGCGATTTCGATATACAGAAATACGAAGGAAATACGCGTACCCGAAGTTAACAACTTCCGTCCTTGCAGTCTTGATCCTAATATTTCTGCCTGAATTTTTGATAAATTCAGATCACGAACTAAATAGGTCATTTAATTCTAATTGATTTATTAAATGAGGCGTGTCCTCTTGAGATGCAAATATTCTTCATCTGTGTCCGACAAGTCTGGAATGTATTTTTCTATCTCGGTTTCAACATGTTCTTGGTTCGAAATATCCATCCCCGTTAGCAAAAGTAGTTTGAATTAAGCTGGAATAAAAGTTGCCATGACAACGGTGACAGCTTACTTCAAGCTGTCGCCGAAAGCTGCAAGCTTGTATCCAACTTGAATTAAGCATACTACTTTACACATGACAAGCTTAAAGTATACTTGCTTTGCAAGCTCATGGTAAACCTGCGCCAAACGTTTTACGCATTATTCTTCACTGGTGCAGAAGTAGAACACTAAACACTTTAACCCATTAAACATCAAACAAGTTTTAACTAAAACACCGACGCGTTTCAACAGCAATGCTGTCATTATTAAACTAAATTAAAATAAAACCTATTACAAATACCAGGTAACATAAATGTTATGCACGGTTACCCCGATACGCATCATTAATTTCCGAGTAACGAAAACAATAACGAATGCTGGATAGGGCCGTTGTCACAGTTCACTACACATGACTTATTTTTATATATTTCTAAACTTTCGAAAACCTTTAGAAACTTACAATTCTTTATTTGTCTAATTAATTTAACATTCGTATGATCGATGTTGTGATCTGTTTCAAAAATGTGTTGGGCAACGCTCGATTTCTCAATTCTATTAAATCTAAGATTAGCCATACGCTCTTTGAATCTAGTTGAGACTGCTCTCCTGGTTTGCCCAATATATTTTTGATTACAATCTTTACAATTGCTTTCGTAAATACCTGACTTTTCTAAAGGTTGTATTTTATCTTTAGGTTTACCGAAGAGACTTCGTAAACTAATCCCAGAACTGTAAACTATTCTGAGATCTAGCTCTTTGAAGATTTTACTCAAACCTTTAGTGGTAAAGGGAGCGTAAGGGAGGGTCACAACGGGTAACATCCTCTCGAAAAGTCGTAGATTCTTTCACAGTTTTCTTATAATTAAACTTCCTAATTAACTTATAGATATGCTGAGGCTGGAAACCATTACACTTAGCCGCATCTTTTATAATTTTAAGCTCTTTCTCATACCTCGCCTTGTTCAAGGGAAAAGTGAGAAGTCAAGGAAGAAAGTAAACCAGTACACTTCGCTACATTCCTTCCCATCATTGTGTTCAACACAAAATGACAAGTCTGAATTTTTGGTCCACAGACAAGTTTCTAAATGTTATGTGACAACGGCCCTATCCAGCATTCGTCATTGTTTTCGTTAATCGGAAATTAATGATGCGTATCGGATTGACCGTGCATAACATTTAGGTTACCTGTTATTTGTAGGTTTATTTTAATTTAATTTTATTATTGCCTTGATAATGACAGCATTGCTGTTGAAACGCGTCGGTGTTTTAAAAAGTTGTTTGGTGTTTAGTGTTTGTTTAGTGTTTTACGCATTACCGACTCGAACTTTAAGCTTATATTATACTTGACTCATCTTTGCTGCGTAGGCGATTGCAGTATGCTAGAATTTCAAACATAGAGTACGACTACTAAGCTTGATTTAAACTAACCACGTTAAGCTGGATAAACAAGTGAAAATCGAATCAAAATGCATCTGGGATAGGACTTGGTACTGGCAAAGCTTCCGAATGAGGAACTGGACGAGTGGCAGAAGGTAAATTAGGATAGGTAATTTTATCCTTATTTTTACTGGAAAACCCAAAGCAAAAGTAGCAGTCTGTGGAATGATTCTTTTGTTCTCACCAAATCATAGGCCTACCAAATGGCATAGCTATGCTCTTTCCTTTTATCCAGCAGTAACAGCACATCGTGCACAGACATTGTGAGGGGTCCACAACTTATCTTGATTTGTAATTTTTAATTTAAATGAATCGATAGCGGCAGTGGACAGGCAACTGTCTAGCGTTGTGGCAGGACGATAGGAACCGTGATTCAATTCTCCAGAAGGACTGTGACATTTTTCTCGGAGAATCGTATTCCGACCGATCTATTATTCGCCGTTGGGAGCAGGGTGATGGACAACACTGCATTATAAAGGCGACATAATGCTGTCAAAAGGCTATTTGAAAACAATTATACACAGACAAAACTACATACAGTTGAAGTGATAGTCATACAAGCGATACAGCTTAAGAATTCACTGCAATTAGCACCCACCGCACATTAAAATATATATATACCTTTTTTTTAAACAATACCAACATATTCATCAAAAATGAAACATTTATTCGATAAAGAATATACAAATGTAACTGGTCGATGGGACAACTAGGCCGACTCGTTCGATGAAAACGGTGTGTCGATTTTGCGCTATTTACTGTCGCTTATTAATAATTACTATAATTGATTCAAACAATCGAAAGGACAGAAAGAGATAACTAGTTGACAAGAAAAAAAATGAATGCGGGTTCTTATAAATCTCCACCGGGTACAAAAACAAACAATAAATTTTATACGAAAATTCTTCATTGTTTCAAACTAAGAATATGTAATCAATATCTTCTGTACATTTTAGCCTGCCACACTTGCTACTGAAAATTTCACTAAAGCAGTCGATGACGTATCTTTAATTTATCGAGCAAACAAATTTCACCTAACGACTTTACTAAGAAAACTGAGAGAACTGGAACGATTCAGAACAGCAAAGTTTAAGGAACTCCTTCGGGATGCTTATAGCAAATTAAATAAAATATCTTACAAACTGCCTTTCGAAATACAAGAGTTTTTTGAGCAAGAAATTCAGGTAAGTAAGCTGCACGCATAAACATTTTATAGAATATTCATACATACGGTTATTTGATTCATTCAGGCAATAAACGAGACAACGTTGACTAATATACGAGGTTATAACGAATTAAAGTTAAATCTTCGACTTCAATTGAAAAACGAAATAAGGTTATGTTTTGAAGAAATACAGTACTTAAAGGAAAAATGGTATTACTACATAAAGTACACGTTGTTCACCAATCTAAAGTAAGTATAAATAGAATATAGATGTATTATTTATACGAGGGAGCGTTTTTTATATTCGCGGAATGAGCGGGTTGTAGGGGGTGATTAGGCGCATTGGGGCTTGGCCTGTGCAGCGACTCATAATTAGTATAAATACGAAGTTTCATTGTTATTAGACAGTTAGTCTTTGAGCTATCGTCAACCAAGTAACATAATCAGGAGTGAAAAGTGAAATATGGAAAAAGTCGAATATCGTGCCGTTATAAAGTTCCTTATCAGGCAAGGAAAACCAGTCGCGACCATAATGAATGAGATGTCATTGGTTTACGGCGACGCTTGTCCAGGAAAAACCATGGTGTACAAGTGGCATAGTTTATTTAAACAAGGAAGAGAATCCCTTGAAGACGACGGGAAACTCATGGCAACGGTATTTTAGGACTCGGAAGGAATATTGTTGATTGATTATAAAGATAAAGGTGTTTCTATAACCGGAGAATATTACGCTTCAATATTAGAGCGACTAAAAGAAGCCATTAAAGAGAAAAGACGGGGAAAATTGACGAAAGGTGTGCTGCTTTTGCACGACAACGCGGCCGTCCACAAGAGCCGCGTTGCGTTAGCTGTCCTGCATAAGGTGGGCTTTGAAATTGTGAATCACCCACCCTACAGCCCAGACCTGGCCCCGAGTGATTATTACCTGTTGCCGAAAGCTGCGGGGTAAAAAATTTACTGCCAATGATGAAGTCAAGGAGGCAGTTTCGGCGTATTTTGCAGATAAAGAGCAATCATTTTTTTATGAGGGTATAAATAAATTAATTGAAAGATGTGAAAAATGTATCGGTCTTGCAGGTGAATATATTGAAAAAGAAAAATAATTTGGTTTTTTTATTTCCACCCCTTATCCCCCATTCCGCGAATATAAAAACGCTCCCTCGTATAACGAGTAAGTGGAAATATAGCAATGTTCTAATTTAAAAGTTTAATCATTACAAAAAAGTAACTATGATAACACAATAATTATGCACCACGACAAAAAGGATAATAGAAAACTTTACGGAGCGATCTAGAGAGACGGAATGTGGTTGGGATTGTAGCAAGATTAGATATTTGAGTAAGCACTGTCCTCAGCCACGAAAAGCACCGAAACAAGAAAAACTAAAAAGGGTTAACGCGCAGGAGCAGGATCGTTGCCCTATATTACTGACAAAACTTTCGAATTGGCGACATCACATTTAGGTATTGAGTACTGGTGGCCAATATATGTAGAACACGATGTAATTTTTTAAGTGAAAATAAGGCCAGAATTTGATTCCAAACTGGAGCTTCAAGAGAGAGAGCTTCAAATTTTCGGCGATTGCTGACCCACGAATGTATTCAAAAATGGACGAAATGTGCTTTCCAGTTATCGCCCATCAAAATCACATTTCATTATGAAGGTCGATTTATTTCCTCTTCAAACAAAGCAGAACTTAATCCCACAAGCTTTAAATAAAATTCATTCCTTGTTAGTTCATTGCACACAATAATATGAATCTTTTATATATCACATTTTGTTTAAAATATTTGCCGGAGCAGATTTTAAATTCAAGTGCGGTTAAAAACAAATACCACCATTACACGTGTTTTTAATTTACAATCTCGATGTAAATTGCCTAAACTTTGAAGCATACGCGTGTATACACCATTGTTAGAGCTGCTAGAAGAACAAAGTGCGGGCGATAGGTGCAAAGTAAAACTATTCGACGATCACAGTAGAAAGTACGTACACTTCCACCAAATTCAGCCGTGGAAGTACAGCTTCCACACAGCTTTTATTAATACTATATAATAGCTCATCGACCGTGCAGTACCCTCATTTGAGCGTTATTGCGCGTTATGTGAAAACTCGGTGAATGTAGCTCTTCTCAACAGCCCTAATTATTAACGGAACCGATGAAATTTATAGTTGAGCGTAAATTTTCAATTAACATTTCGGTGATCATACTATCAGCTTTTTCAAAAGCCATGTTGTGGTCAATATTATTCTTTAGAAACCAGAATAAGCTTGTTATACATCGTATTTCGTCTTCACTTTACTGATACGTGATTGTTATAGTTCGATGATTATACATCCATTTCGGTATTGTAGTTACGCCATCAATCTCGTAGCGTTATTTACTAGATGTTGCTCAGCTTATATCCGTCTCTTCGGTTGAAGTTACTCGAATTTCTCATAATCTCCAGTGATTCTCATATTAACTTCTGATGGTATTAAATAAGTTCGGGTATTCTTTCAGAATGGCTCTTTTTACTTGGAGTATATCTGTACCCGTTCGGATTAACTGTAGAATTACTCCGTTGCTGTTCGGCTATGACAGAACATTACGTGAAAAATGTACACTGAGTTTGTCTCTAAACGCCATCTTTTTGGTGAATATACGCATGCCTGTTATGGTGACAGTTGAAGGTTTTTGAGTCCTTTTCTATTTGATAAGTAAAGTTGATGTGAAATGTCAATTTCAAATCAACGGAGTATATGTAACTATATACATACCTACATATGTATGTATATGAAGATCAGGGATAACCCACTGTTCTATATGCTATAGTGGAGAGCAATTTAATTTTAATCTTCAAGCGTTTCAGGAAGCACATGAAAATTCATCTGAAATTGACAATCCTTGAAATTTGGAATAGTTACTTCTGCATAATCGTTGAAGTAAATAACATTGTATTAACATAGCTGTCCCAAAAATGCCTCTGTACTAAATTGTATTAATAGTTTAGCAGCTGCCTATTTTTTATTGCCATATCAATGAAAATCAATTGTAAACTAAATTTGTTCTATAAAACAGGGTGCCCAACCGTTGGGAAATTGTTCATGCCGCGAGTACATTGACGGAGTACACCTAACATATATCTGCTCCTGCACTACTCTTGATTGATTGATTGATTGATTGCTATCAAGGCAGGGCAGTCTCTAATTATCCCTAACACCCACTGGGCCTATTGTGTTATTCCTGCCTTGATTCCATTTTACTCAAACAGGTTAGTTCCCTCGATCAGGTTTAGAAGCCTATTTGGTAAATCTTTCTCCACTGGTAGATCAAATGCGCTTTGCAAAGTAACCCTACGTTGACTTAGTGCCACGCATTCGAAGATGATATGAAAGGCTGTTTCCTCAAAGGCTGTTTCCTCCTCCTCATTGCAGAGTCTGCATAGGGGTTCATCTTTATAGATCCCCATCTTGTGCAGATGACCTCTTAGACAGCCGTGTCCTGTTAATAGACATGTCACTGCCCTAAGCTGAGTCCTGTTTAATGCAAGTAAGTCAGCAGTTAGTCGTTGTGACGGTCGTTCCATCATCCATTTACTGTATCTTTGTCCAGCTACATGGTTCCAATTTAGTTGGTGTTGTTTTATAATCCACTCATTAATTGCACCACGTACTGCACTCTTTGTGATACCCAGACCTGGCTCCGGTCCGGTGAATTTAATTTGGGAACCTTCCCTCGCTAGCTGGTCTGCGGTTTCATTGCCTGCTATATCCCTGTGTCCCGGCACCCACGCCAAGGTGACGTTGTTGTCTCTGGCCAGGACAGTTAGGTTTTGCAGATACTCCCATACTAGTTTGGAAGCTATGTAATAAGATGCTAGAGCCTTTAAGGCTGCCTGACTGTCAGAGAGAATACAGATCGCCTGCCCTCGCGGTTGGCGGCGCAGACTCTCCAACGCACAGGTTTGTATAGCATATATTTCTGTTTGAAATACCGTTGTGTATCGCCCAAGTGGTTCACATACCTTGTAACCCTGATTTTCCTCGTATACACCAACGCCAGAATTAGTGCCCGCCCTTGACCCATCTGTATACCAGTTTTGGGCGTGCGGTTTTCTCCTCTCACCATTTTTCCATTCATCCCAATTCAAGAAAATCTTGAAGGGTTTGTCATAGGAAATCCTGGTGATTGATATGTCGCTCCCCATATCAAAGATTGGGTTTTGTACTATTGCTTCTATTCTGGTGTGCCCCAGCCCATAGTGGGGTCTCCAGTTGCTAGTATTCCTTAGTCTGTATGCTCCCATTCTAGCCTCTCCCATGATAAAGATGGGGCAGGCAGGTTTAGCATGGTTTCCATAGCAGCCGTCGGAATACTCTTGATAGCCCCAGTTATACATAGGAATGCTAATCTCTGAATTCTCGAGAGGTTAGTTATCACATGCTTCTGCTTAACTTTTGGCCACCAGACCAGGCAGCCATAAGTTATCATGGGTCTTACAACCATACTATACAACCAATACGTCATATGCGTTTTGAGTCCCCATGTTTTTCCAACTGTTCTTCGGGTTGTTATTAACACCCTTTTACGTTTGTCAGTCATTTTCTCCAAATGTGAATTCCAGTTTAGTTTAGAGTCCAAGATCACTCCCAGGAACTTGACCTCCTGACTAATCTGTATAACCTTGTTGTATAGAGTCGGTGCTCTTAGGCCTTCCAATCTCCTTCTTTTGGTGAAGGGTACAAGTGCAATTTTCTCCGGGTTTACTCCAAGGTTCTCCCTCTTGCACCACCCTTCTACCATCTTTAATGCTCTTTGCATAAGTTCTGAGATTATGCTGGTACTCCCACCAATGGTGAGAATCATTATGTCATCAGCATATCCCTGTGTATAGAAGCCTGCATTGTTTAGCAGAGCGAGCAGTTCGTCAATTACCATGTCCCACATTAGAGGGGACGGGACGCCTCCCTGTGGGCATCCCCTGGAAACTGACACCCGCATCTTATCTCCCACCAATGCTGCTTCTACCTGCCTACCGTGGAGCATGGCTTCCATCGACTCACAGATAGTAGTTTCTACTCCACGACTTTTGACAGCTCTTAATAGAGATTCAAATGAGGTGTCATCAAATGCACCTTCTATGTCAAGAAATGCCGCTAATGCAATTTCTTTATTGTTTAAAGTTGCCTCTACCCGCGACACAAGCTGGTGCAAGGCACTTTCACATGATTTACCTGCTTGATATGCATGCTGGTTGGGATGTAACGGCCTTTCTAGTGGAGAGGTTTCCCTAAGGTACTTCTCAGGCAGCTTTTCCATAGTTTTCAGAATAAAAGATGATAGGGTTATTGGTCTGTATGCCTTTGCCTCAGCGTATGAGCTACGTCCAGGTTTAGGTATAAACACAACCTTAGCCGTATTCCAAACAGATGGTATGTAACCCAGCGCCAGACTGGCTCTATAGATTTGGCAAAGCACTAATGCTATTGCCTCTTCACCTTGTTGTAGCAAGGCGGGAAAAATCCCATCAGGACCAGGGGACTTGTACGCCTCAAAGCTGTTAATCGCCCAAATGATCCTGTTGTGTTATTACCCTTTTAGCTAATTGCCAATCCCCTCTCCCAGGCCTTCGTAAAGGCCATTCAAGAGTTTGACTGCCTAACCCACTATTTGGGTAAATATTCTTTGAACCTGGGAAGTGCGCTTCTAGTAAGACCTCCAGCGCTTCTGTCCCAGTGTTCGTGAACTCTCCAGTGGGTTTCCGAATGGTTCCCAGAGGATTTGTTGGATCTTTTGCAAGTAGTCTGTGGAGTCTTGCACTTTCAGATGTACTTTCTATATCCTCACAGAGCTTCCTCCATGACTTTCTTTTAGCCCTTCTTAGGGCTCTGTTATACGCAGTGAGTGAGTTCCGATAATCAGACCACTCATTGTTTTTTTTCGCCTTATTAAATAATTTGCGTGTTCGCTGCCTCAGTAATGACAATTCCTCATTCCACCAGCTGACTGCTCTGGAAGAGTTTCGTTTCGTCTGAGGACAACTTATTTCATATGAGGTTATTATGACCTCTTACAATTGTTCGGAGGCAGCCTCAATATCCAGTTCATTTTTTATATCTGGTCTGACCTGCTTGATGTTATCGCTCAGCTCCTCTTTGTACCTCGCCCAGTCGGTTCTCCGTGGATTCCTGTACATCTCAACTGTTTTATCGACTCCCGCGATTTCCAGTATGAGATACCTGTGATCTGAGTAAGAAGGTTCCTCAGACACATACCACTTAGTAACCTGTGAGCTAATGTACACGGAGCTGAGCGTTATGTCAATTACCTGTTGCCTTCTCCGTGTTATAAAAGTTGGTTCACTACCATCATTCAAAACCAGCAGATTCCGAGAGATAATGTATTCTAATAGTGACTCACCTCTACTATTTGTGTCGGTGCTTCCCCATGCAGTGTGGTGGGAGTTGGCATCCGCTCCGATGACCTGGAGGTTAGAATCCTCGCAATACTTCACCAGGTTTTCCATTTCGTCCGTTGGCGGTGATTTCGGTGCATCATACGGGAGGTAAGCAGAAGCGAAAATGAGCTCCTTGCTGCTCCCTCTGGCGCAGAACTTCAGCCTTATGGCCGCTAAATCTCTGGAACAGAAGTTAAGCAGCGTTAATGGTTGTAGTTCTTTCTTAACATAAATGCAAGATATTACTCTGCCATAGAGTAAATCATATATTACATTACCTTTGGCTTCACCTAGGCCTGCTACACGGTCCCCAATCAGCCAGGGTTCTTGTATTAGGGCCATGTCGATGCTGCCCGAGGCTAGCAGCTTACATAGGAAAGCAGAGGCCGCCCTGCTATGTTGAAAGTTTATCTGTATTACCTTCAACATCTTCGGGTTTTTCTTTCCTCCCAACTATCTTGAAGGTGAGCTGGTTTAATCCAAAATAGGGTTTCAGGCCCATGCCATTCAGCACCTTCAAGGATCCCTCATCGATATTCAGAACCAAGGTTATTCCTTTCAGGTCTGCCTTGCTCGATACGACGCGCCAGTCTTTGGTTGTTATCCCATCATTCTGGGTTTCGAGGAGTTGGAAAACTTTCTCCACTTCCATAGACCCCAGCAATTCAGTTGGGACCTACACAACTACCTTTGTGGTTTTGACGATATCCTTCGCAACGCCACTCCTCAGGATTACGCCTTCCCACAGTTAGAGTTTAGGAACAGTCTCCATCAGCCATGTCTTCGATTTCTCGTTTCCACAGGTGAAGTAGACGACTCCCTTCTCTGCATAGCTGTTCCTAAATTGAGGTGCGGTTGGTGGCTTGCACTTCCATATCTCCCCCATTATTGCCATTTGCAGATTTTTAGACTGTTCTGACAATCTTTCCTCTGGATATTTATCCAATACTACAGCCAACTTAGTAGCGGTTAAGGCCTGACTAAAGGTTGCCCCAGTTGTGTCCTGGCTACAGGACGCACTGGGTTTTACCTTAAGAGGTTTGCCGCTATCTGACTTCTTCATCTTTGTCGGCAGACTCTTCGTTGAAGATGGAGTACTTCCCTCCGATCTTACTCTCTTAGAGGTTTTCTGCTGACTTGTTGACGGTTCTCCCTCTTGTTCCTTCGAACTTCGGTTTGACCGTTGTTTCCTGGGTCTGATAGCTTCCCCAGCAGTAATCGCAGCTTGTATAGCCCTTCTCTGTTTCTGTGCTCCGGAGAGTTTAGGTTTTATTAGCTTCAGGCGATCCATGCCCGTAGCGACCTGTTGCATCTCAGCATCAGAATCTGCTGGGCTTGTGGTATTACCACTTCCCTCTGTCTCTTGCTGAGTTAGCTTTGGTTGGGTAGCAGTGTCTTGGCTGCATGAGCCTTCCTCTGCTTTTGTTGTTTCAGGATTTTCCTTGTCTGAAGGTTCCCCTGTTAAGGTTATTTTGGGTTTCATGTTTATTCCTTCCATTTTGTTCCCACGAGTATGGGGGAAAGGGTGGTCGACGCCTGTGGAGCCCCCACACAGACGCAAGGCTGTACTACTCTTACTCTATACTGTATACTTACTCTGTCTCCGTTTCGAACGAATAGCCTAATTTGCCTACTGGGTAGTTGTGTCCAGGACTCTAACGTTGACGTAGTTTATACGATAATTTCCGTCGTGAAGTAAGTCTTTCAGTATATTAACGTTGTGTCTCGTCGGTGTTCCTTAATTCCGCACTGGATGCTTTTTCGTGTCTGTTGGATGTCATTTTTTCCGTAATGGCATTCAAGTTTGTATATGTGTTTAGTGTGCAATATAAGCAACTGCTTGTTATTTGGCGGAAGTAACTACTGTATCTTCTTAACAGTGTTCTACTATGTGATAATGTAAAAATGTGTGATAAAAATGAATATGTATTTGGTTAATGTTGATCTAGATCCTCGTGCTTGTTTCCTTTGCGTCTTTGATTTTATTTGTAGTCGTTCTTTCGTAACGTGTTGTGCAGGTGTACAATCTCAGATGATCTACGCGAATCTTCTCTGCTCTTCTTACCAAACTGTTTATAAGAGATCACTTTTTTGCAAGTGATGATAAGCGATTTCTTACTGTATACAGTGTAGCTTATGTTGTTCATGTCGTTGTGTTCCATGGTGAAGTTAATAGTCGCGTGTTGTCTGCTCAAATGTAGCAAAAGTCGTCTTGCCTTTTAATCCTAGATATATTTTCACGTTGAATATGATGTGTCAAACATTTTGAATAAATTGATTTTTAATTTATTCATGTTTTGCAATATGTACAACAACGTAACTGAAAATATATATATGTACTAGTAGTAGTACTTACAGGTATTATTCATATATTATTATAGAAAGTCATGTAGCTTTTCTTGCATATGTAGCTATATAACGATGGTGTCGTCCAAATATCTGTACCATCATTGCAGGTTTAGGTTGCTAGATTTAAGAGCTTTTTTGCTCATTGGTACCCACCATTATCATCGGCCATCGCTAACATCTTCATGACAGCTTTCGAACAAGTTGATGTTAAAAGTGTTGCGATTAGTAGTAATTTATTTGTAGTTTGAACATTTATATTTGGAAACGCACTTAACCAAAGTATTACACAATATTTACATTATTCCAAATATTTCAGCCGCGACAAACTGTTCGGCAAAGATTGGAATCAGGAAGCGTTGGAAACTTCAGTTCCTGAATCTGATGATTGCTCTCCATATACGGACTGGACTGCAGATGGATCTACCATTAATGTAAATAAAATGTTTCAATGGGTTAATAGAATTGAACATGTTATGAACCACGTAGGTATGTATGCGTAAAATGAAGGTGCTTTGTCGAATTAATGAATATGTTTTGCAGACGTATGTGCTCAAAAAATAGTTGGTAGTTTCAAAGAAGCGATAATAAAAGTTGTCGCAGGCTATTTTGAAGATATGAGAAAAGCTATTCAAACTATTCTTGATCAAGGAATAATAGAAAAGTGGGAAGTGAAAGCTGTTCAAGCCGAATTTTGTGGTCAAGCTGTTGTAGATGTCACAGAAAAATATACAGAGGAATTAACTAAACTCCAAGTAACGTTTTCCTTCTGATACTTAAATTATTTCAATGCAACTTTATAGGATCTATGGACAGAATCTAAGCGAGAACTCGAATTATGTTTAGAAGATGCTCTCCTGTTTCTGAAACATTTTTCTGATATTTGGTCAACCCATTTTCAAAGAGTTAACCAAATTAAAGACCTTGTTACACAGGATCTGAAACGAGTTATGACCGAAGGATTCTTATTAGTCTGTGTAAGTAATTCATATTCTCTATATCCTATGCAATAATTTATCATTAATTTTATCACAACGAATATATATTGCATTCTTGAATTGGCTATAATTCTTGGATACCAAAATATTATTTCTTTTATTTATAATGAAATAGTTTAAATGAAATTCAAAAGATGCAATATTCTGAAGTTATACACCTCTTTCGATTTTTTAATTTTATTATGTATATTTTACAAGGATTGGAAAATGTCGTAAATAGATTTATCGAACCACCTCTTCATTCAATAAATTGTGATTACAGAAGTACATACAGGCATCCATACCATAACTTTATATTGTCGTTAGAACATATTGCTTTATAGAAACACACTATTTAGCTTGCTAATACTTTAGTCACCACATAATTAATTTCTTTTATCCACTAATAATAAACATTTTTATCACTTCTGTCGTATAAGTACAAGGACTTTTATAGCCCACCGGTTGTTATTGATGTGGAAGATCGGAGTCCAGCAAGCAAAAGCTCCTTATTATATATATAAGCAAAAAAATATTTCTGTAACTATAGAATACAAACACGGACCATATCATTCTCAAAAATTTAGGAACATCAAAGAAAACTATCAATAGAAAATAACATAGTATTTACCCCTAGCTGTCCAGCTCACGCAATTATGGGGAGCAAATAATATGTATAGTTAGTGTAGACACTTTTGCAATGAATTAATACATAAAGATTATCGTTGTCCTTACTATCAATACTACTCGTTGAACCTTTGCGCTCCTGAAAAATATTTATTTTATTATATTATTTCTGCTAAAGAGTGGTTATACCTGTTTAGCAGTAGCTCTGGACAAACGTGTACCACGGTCTTAAAGGCCTCCCTAGGGATTTCGTCAGATCTAGACACTTTTCAATTATGTGAGTGGTGATGAATCGCAGCAACCTGCGCCTGGAAAATCGTTGAGTCCTTGCTGAAGCTCAATGAAAGGCCTTGCACGGCTTCTTTCTGTAAATGCCAGCTCCTACGCCGTGGTCCGTTCTAGAGCCGTCGGTATACCAGCTTGAGTCCGCTCTTACTGGGGAGCCATATTCCCCGTCCTTGTTATCTGCTATTATAACCTGATATTTCCTATCTAGGTTAAATTTCTGAACCATGGCGTCGCTTGGCGTCCCCGTTAGGGGCACCGCCTTGAGTTCATTCAGTAGTTTTTTATGTTCGGCACTGTGCGATTTACTTATCGGTGAGTCTGTAAGCTGCAGATCTAGCGCTTCCTTGTATAAAGATTTGTAGCGGTGGCAGGTTTAGAATGACTTCCATTGCGCTGTGGTGGTCGATCTCATTGCCCTGTGGCGCACAGACAAGCTAGTCTTTGTACGCCACTCAGCGTTCTGGCCGCTCCCGCCTGTCGCACCTTTGGCCACCATGCTATAGCTCCGTATGCTATCATGGGTCTGATTACCCTGGTATATAGCCACAGAGTCATTTTGGGGGTAAGACCCCAGTTTTTTTCCACATAATCTTCTGCCCCTGCTCAAGGCAATAGTAGCTTTGTTGGTTGTTTTTTGGATATGCGTATTCCACGTGAGCCTTTGATCAAGGCATACCCCTAGGTATTTCGTCTCTTTGACCTGTGGTATTCTTTCCCCACCTAGTATTAGTGGTTGCAGACCCTCTAGCGATCTTTTTCTTGTGAACGTGACAACTTCTGTTTTCTGAGCATTGACTACTAGTCGCTCTTGTTTACACCAGCTGCCTACCATGTTTAGAGCTCTTTGCATCTGCTCCAACAGAACTTTTGGAAATCGCCCTCTAACGACTATTGTTAGGTCGTCAGCATATCCCAGGCAATAGAAGCCCTTTCTAGGCAGCTTTCGGACTAGGTCGTCAACGAGAGCGGTCCACAGAAGAGGAGATAAGACTCCACCCTGCGGGTAGCCCTCTTCCGCCTTCGCCTCGATGGTAGCCTCGCCAATTGTGGATGTAATTATCCTCGTTTCCAGGCTGGCTCTTATCCACTGCAGAAGCTTCGGCGCAACTCCTTTTCTCCTTGCAGCCTCAATAATTGAGTTTGTGGTGGCATTATTAAATGCCCCCTCTATATCCAGGAAAGTCGCTAAGGCTATCTCTTTGTCTTCTATAGATTTTGAAATTAGCCTGTTGACGTCATCTAAAGCTGCTGTAGATTTTCCTGGTTGGTAGGCGTACTGTCTGTCACTGAATTGCTGTTCTCTCAGCGCGGTGTCTCTTATGTGGCTGTCCACCAACCTTTCAAGAGTTTTGAGTAAGAAGGAGGACAGGTTTATCGGTCTGTATGACTTTGGCGTTTGGCACTACCCTGTTTGCATCCTTTGGAACCCATCCCCAGCAAGCTTTGAAGATTTTTGTGAGATATGGTATCAGTATCTCCCTCCCTTTCTGAAGTAGGGCCGGAAAAATCCCGTCTGTGCCCGCGGATTTGAATGGAGCAAATCTGCTCACTGCCCACCTAATTCTTGCGGGTCTCGTGATCTTTGTGGCCAGCCTCCAGTCGTCTCGCTTCGGCCTGTTTGGCCTTTGGTCTGATTCGGCCGGCCCGTGAGTACCCTTCAATATTTTAGCGGACGGAAAGTGAACCTTTATCAGTTCTTCAATGCTCTCTTTATGAGTGCTTGTGAAGGTTCGATCCGTTCTTTTGATGAAACCTACTTGACCTCCTGAGCTTGACCTCTTGAGCTCCTCCGCCGACTCTTTGTCTGCGGAGAAGGTCCACACTGTTCCTTTGTTTCCTTTGGTGGAGTTCCAAACGGTTCAAAGTTTAGTGTTAAGGCCTCGATTACTTACCCTTAAACGGCGTAGTACCCTTTCCGCCGGTACCTTTTGGCCCTCTTCATCAGGCGCAAAAGTGGTGCAAGTGCACGGCTTTGGAATGTCTCCGCCCTCCAGGGCCTTTAGGGCTGCGCCCTCCCAGGGCCTGAGAGCAGGAGCAACTTCCTTGAGCAATTGGGCGCTGTCGTCATCAGCACAGGTCCCAATAAGATGGCCCGGTCGATGTGTACATCTTACGAAGCGGACTTGGGGCCCTTCTTCCGTAATTGTATCGTAGGTAGCCAGTAAGGCGTTCTGGACTGCTCTAAGCTTGTCCGGCTCCAAGTGATTAGCAGGGTAGCCATCACTGACTACCGCCAGTTTCACCGAAGAGACTGCCTCTTTGAAGGTCGACCACTCTGTTTTCGACTTTTTCCTCGTCGGCGCACTGGGTGGGGTACTACCTTCCGACCGTGGCCGTTTTTCGGTCCCCTCCGGTACTTTGCTTTCCCGCTTGACCTTTCCCGACTCTCGTGTCTTGCTTACCTTCTTGGCTTGTGGTTGCGCCTTAATAGCGTCCTCGGGGCCTTTTTGTGCGCGCCGGATGAAATTGTCTTTGATTACGACTCTTCTGGCCTCAATGTAATCTTGACCCTGCTTCACCAATTTTTGCACTTTGGCCCTGGATATTCCCGACAGTCGAGCTGTTCGGATCTCGTCGTCAGACATTAAGTCTACCATGTGGACAAGTTCCTCGCCATATAGGGAGGGTCCCTCAACACCGTTTAAGTCACTATATATATATATAAATAATCTTTGGCAGCTATAGACATTATTTTATTAACACTGTTCAATTAATCATTTATTTCTTGCTTACCGGGGCTTGTGCCACGATGAAATTTACACCGAAAACTCTTAGCAACACATATTTACGCCCAAAAATTTGCAAAAAAATAGGGGTCCTCATAGTTAAAAAATATTTGGTTACTACGGCTTAGTTAGTGAATTATACATCCCTTGCTTATTAGTGTTTCTGCCATCAAAAATGTTGACCAGAACCTCTTGGCAAGACATAGATTGTATTTACCTCATAATTAAAAAAAATATTTGATTCCTAATTAAAAAATATTTGGTTGGTACGTTGGGACGTTAATCGTCCCTCCGTGCCACGATGAAAATTTTAACAAAAGCGGTTAGCGATACAAGGACAGTATTTATGCTAAAGTATTTGCAATTGGTAATGCCCATAGTAATTAAAATAAATATTTGAATAATATAGGACGATCTAAATACGTTTATGAATTACTTTCTAATTAATGCTGTGTGATACAGTGTAAGAGATAACAGTATTTATGCTAGTTATAGTAATGTTAGTTACATTTAAATAGAAACAATATTTGATTAATAATTGCGAGAAAACTGAGTTAATTGGTAAGTGGTTATAACTGATGTTATAAGGCTAGGTGTATGAAGTATGGCAAAGAAGTTGGTAAAATTGATTGATTGATTTTTAGTTGATTTTATGATCTTGAAGGTTTTTAGTTTAAAGTTGGGGAACCATTATTTTTACTTTTTATTAAATTGCTTTCATAGTTCAAAGATGTAACTCTTGTCGATAGCGTTTGTATTAAAGCTTACAATCACAAAAATGCATTGAACGTACAACAATCTGTGACACCAATGACAAGAAAATAATATTCGCATTTGACAAATTTACACCAGAAAATCCCATATAATCTCCCATATACATATATTCTCGTATATATTCTCCCATTTCGTTATCAGACTCGATAATCCGGATTAATTAATGCACAGGTTATGAGGATTATCAAAAAATTAGAATTACATTGCATCTTTAATGTACTTAATAGTTTAAATGAAACAAAATACAGTTATGTATTATATATTTATTTTAATGCAATATATAATTCTAATATATAATTCTAATATATATACATATATAATATATGTACAAAACAAAGGAAAAAAAATTTATGTGCTCCTTAAGAAGTCCGTTAGCTTTGATTGACACTTTTCTTTTGTATGTAATTTCACAGTGGCTTCTTCCCTAATTTTCTTAAGTGATAGAATGCTGGTTAAGTCAATATTATTTTCTTCTGCCCATTGTATTACCGTTGTAATGCAGTTAACTACTTGGCAATGTTTAATTTTTGCAGAAGTCTTGTCTTGGGCATCTTCTTCTTCGTCCTCATTGGCTTCATTTACCACATTTTCATCACGAACATATCTATCCTCCGTTTCTTCTATCCATTGACGTATATCTTCCTTCGTAAATGAATGTTCGTTAGGAATCTTTCCTAGCATACTGGAAACATCGTTGTATATCTCTGTTCTTTCTCGTAACTGCATACACAAAACACTTAAAGGAATTAGATCTTCAGCTTCATAATTACCATTAAAACATTCTTTTAAATGTTTCCAACATTTTTCTAAAATTGTTGTTGAAACCTTCTCCCATGCGTTATGTAATAAATATACTGCATCAAACAGATTTATATTTTTTAAAAAGTTAGCCATGTCACTTTCATTCATTGTGAATAACAGGTGAGCTATGAAAGTTTTTCTATAAAATAATTTTATTAGTCTAATTGCATTTTAGTCCATAGGTTGTAATAATGCTGTACAATTGGGTGGTAAAACCAATACAGACACATATCCATTTTCTGATTTTAACTCTTCTGCATGACCTTGACTTGGAGCATTATCAATGAGCAACAATGCTTTCTGTAGATTTTGACTTCTCAAAATTCTTTTACTTCTGCACAAAATGAGTTATGGAACCATTCTTTAAATAAACCAGCAGTCATCCATGCACTTTTACTTGATGCATAATTCACTGGAACAGTTTTGTTCCTAAATAACTTTGGTTGTTTTGATTTGCCAAGAACTAGAAATTTCAGCTTATGTGTACCATTTTCATTACAACAAACTAAAAAAGTTAGTCTTTCCTTGCTTGTTTTTCGACCAGGAGCTCTAGCTTTGTTACAAAGAACCAGCATGTGTTCGGGTAGCATTTTCCAATACAATCCTGACTCGTCGGCATTGTATACCTGACTTACAAGAGGTTCTTCTCTTCTATTATTCTTACTAACTTTTCGTTAGACAGTTTTTCCCCGCATATTTTAAGACGTCGAAGACCATGTCGGGATTTGAAATTAAGAAGCCAACCGCGACTCGCTTATAATGTATCTTTTTTATTGCAATCAATAAAAATTTGTCTTGCTTTTACACTTAGAATTTCGAGTCGGTATATGTCGATTGCGTTGTTGGATAAACCAGTCATACAACTACTTTTCCATTTCGGGGTATTCGGTATGTTTTAGAGCATTGCGTAAGCCTGGACCAGAATAACATTGTTTTGAGAAACTAAAAATTATTAAAATATATTAAACAAATCATTTCCACATAAATATAAAACTTACTTTTATCTTTATTTTTCTTGATATGCGAAGTAGTAGACGTTCCGATACCATACAATGCGGCTAACTGTTTTCCACTAATTCCTTTCTTTAACTGACCTAGTGTTACCATTTTTTTGCAATGTCAAAGTAGCGTGTTTAAGTTTTGGAGCCATACTGCAGACTAAATGCTAAACTATAGGTATGTATGCCGTATCTATTACAAAGCAGAAAAATTGCAGGTTGAGACATGTGAAACGTGTCAATTCGGATTACCAAAACACATAAGTTAGGACTACAACGTACACAATGCTTATAAAGCAGAGGTCCGGATTATCAAAACATTCGTTACTTTTTATCAAGTTATACTGTTTCAGATTTAGCAGATTCAATTCTTTGTTGCAACAAGTTTATGCAAAATTTGAATAATTATTATCCTATGGGTGTCTGTTTCTCATGGAAATTTGTAAAGTCCAGTTTGTGAGATTCATATTTGCATTTTTGTATATGTTATACGTTTCAAGAAACTTCACAAATCTAGTTTTGATATTAAGTATAGATTCAGTTCAATTTTCGAGAAATTTGTCGTTACCATTACCCAGTGATTTCTATTTATTCGAATTTATTGTACGAATTTATTCGTAATTTTCGATGCGTTTTTCAAAGTACGGTAATTCTTCTTCGGATGCAAAAATAGTGAGTGTCCCTTCATCGAAAATAAGCAGAGTTGTATTTTCAAATTTAGAATTTGTTAAAATTATTTCCATACACACATAAATGAACCAATTTGACAACCATCTACTTGTACTTGTACTTCTTCTCTGTTAATTTAAGAAATTCATTAATATATATAACATATTTCATTTACAGCTGTTCGTAGTGAAGAACATTTTGCGACTTTATAGTTTTGTGTTGCATTTGTCATGATAGTGTCACAGTAATTGATATCGTGTAATCAGCAAAAGGAAAGCAAATTAGAGGGCTGGCTTCGACTTGAAAGGCTTATATTTTTTTGTAGCGGTAACTGCTCTTTTAAAAACCTAACTGTGTTTACTTTTTACTGGATCTCTCGATGCAAAAGTAACATCTAGTAAGTGGTGCAAAAGTAACACTAAACACTTCAACCCAATAAACACCAAAAACTTTTAACTAGACACCTATTTGATTTGCTTAAAAACGGTTAAAAATACGGTTACTTTTCTTCTACCAGATCTCCTGGTAAAATAGATCATCTGGTCAAACCGGAAGTGACGTTAATTTTGAATTTTTAAATACAAGATGTATTATTTCTGTTCATATTCTGTTTTTTCTAAAAATTTGCCATCTAGTGCAGGTCAACTTTTGTCATTTCTGTCAAAGATGGCGGTATCTGTCAAATTTATCCATTAAAGTGAAACTGCTTCGCAACAATTGTCGAAATGTAACAACCATCAAAGTTAGCTTTGAAAACAATTAAGAAACGTATTTTTCACAATTACACGCCTTGGCGAAGGAAACATGTATTTCACGTTGAAATTACTAAAGAAAATAAGATTTTTTATTTTTTCATTTTCAAATGACAGGTACTCATTTTTTTTTAAATAGTAACACCTACTTTTTATTACAGTACCATATTGGCATAATTTTTAGCTTTCAAGTGATATAAAATATGTGTGGTTTAGTGGTAAACAGGTAGTACAAAATATAAAATGTTTTAAAAGTAGTCTAATTCCAAAGCAACAGAATAATTTTATATTTCAAATGAAAAAACACACTTGCGTGTAAATGTGAAAAATACGTTTCTTAATTGTTTTCAAAGCTAACTTTGATGAAAATAATACACTATAATACAATGTTGCGGAATGCAGCAATCTTCTATTTTTCATATTGAGCCACATTTCCTCCCTCAGTTTATGAGAAATATGTTCCCTCTGCTTTATACCGAATATTAACCGTAAGCATAAGTTTTGAATTGTTTGTGTATATAACTTTTAAAGTTGCATAAGAGCGCTGGACGCACAAATTAACATGATCGCTGAAGTTTAGTTCTTCATCTAATATTAGTCCTAAATTTTTTATACTATGTTTTAGTGGGATGGGAATATTACCAATAGCAATATTTATTTGATCTCTGTAAGTGCAATCAGTTCTAAATTTCTTAGGACCAAACAATATTGCATCCGTTTTACTCGCATTCAAAGACAGTGAATGTTGCTCAGATACATGAATCAAATGCTGGACGTCCATATTTAATTTCCGACTACCGTCTATTACATTATCTGGGAAAAAAGAATAATATATTTGGATATCGTCAGCATAGAAATGACATTTACTGAACTGTATATAATTAATAAAGGAGGAGGTGTATATGGAGTAAAGCAGGGGCCGAGTATTGAACCCTGTGGTACACCACTTGTGATAGGTATAAAAGAAGATGTCCTATTGCAGACAGTAACACAAGTACTTCTATGAAGAACATAGTTGTGCAACAAGTCCCTTGCACCTGAGCCCAAACCAATATAATGCAAAATTGCAGCCATTAAATCGTGATTCAACGTGTCAAAAGCTTTCGAATAATCAAATGCACACATAACAGTTAACTTTCCCTCATCAATACTTCTAATGACATCATCAACGACGGTCAACAGAGCCGAATTGCAACTGAAATGCTTCCTAAATCCAGACTGTACAGTAGGTAATATATTGTTAGAGATTACATAGTGCTTTAGTTGAGACTCAATCACTTTTTCGGCTATCTTGGAAAGGATCGGAAGAATACTTATGGGACGAAGATCACTAAGGGTGTTTATCACGGACTTTTTAGATAATGGGCGTATAAGAGCTTGTTTCCAGCACATCGGGAATATATTACTTACCTTCATTTTATATAACATGTTTCTATAATTATTTAGAATATGATTTGCGCATTCTACTTTTTTAACTTCATCTTTATTTTTATTATTTGCAAACACACTAGAGTCACCATCTGATATACATATGTAATTTGAAGATATTTGATACCATGAGTGCACTTGATGAACTAGACCAATTTACCAAGGTATGTACTCGTATGGCACATTTTTTATTAATTGCTCGAGAGCATACGCAACAGTATTTATTTCCGTGAGAGAGTTTTCCATGCGTTTTCCCCAAATTATGTATAACTGCCTAAAAGTATTTATATAAATCTATGTTGTATTACAAAAAAATAAATAAAAGAATAAGTGCCACTCCAGATGACGCATTATAGTTATGTCCGTAAGACTGTTTGCTCCATCCACCATCAACGTACACTGCAATTCCAGGAACTTCTTCGTTGCTATTTTTTGTGCTAGTGCTAGTGCCAACTCTTCTCTTCCAGCATCTTGCATTGAGTTTAAAATCATGTCCTTCAAAGTATCTTCTAAGTTCAATTCTATTTTGTACCTTCGGTGAAAGTAGAACCCGAATTGATTGTACCCAAACAAAATCGGTATTTATATATGGCTCTTTGCGTGGATTTTCTGTGAATACAACAAATATTTTGTATATAAACCAAAAAATATATATAATATATTGTAATGTTATATTACATTTTATTCAATGTTTACAATTCCATTTGTCACTTGACAGATGATCATCCAGCTGTAGGTAATCTAAAAAGATTAAAAAAAAAACACTAAATTAATTTAATATTCATTAAACTATAACCAACTATCTGATCTGTGTATTTCTTCAATTTAATTTAATTCTATTTTATAAAATATGTAACATTAACATGATTGCACACATGCGAGGTATTTATTTAAAATTAATTCATTTAAATCCAATTCAACACTATCAAATGATAGAGGATGCGCAACTCTTCAAGTTGGCACCATCGGTATTTTCTTCGCATATGTGCAAGTCGATGTCATGGTTTGGCTTAGCATAGACAAAATAAGAGAGACTGTTTCTTTCCATAAGAGAAATGGGAAGCATATAGAGAGACGCGGTCTGATTATTGCCGTAATTAAAAACGGTATCTGCGCATATTTTGACAAACTTCTCAAATAAATCATCTGTTTACGTTTACTAATGGCGCCATAACGTCAACCTCAACATGTTAATTTTGAAAAGTTACCTTTCGTTGAATCGTGTATTCCGTGTAATCAACCGGTAAGTTAATGTGAAAATGTTATTTTACAGCATACCCCGCATAGCACATCGACAATTTATCATCTTTGGCGATAGTATTAAACAGAAAATAACTAATATGCAGGTATGTATACAGACATTAATGTTATTTTTATGAATAGTGTTAAGTGAAAATCAATCAAAAGTAAATAATAATAGAAACTATGTTTTTTTAGATTAGAAGAACTGTAAAATGCATTTAAATTTGTGATAATTAAGTACAAATTAGCACAACACCAGGAGTTCAATATCAACTTGCAGCGACTTTCATTGATTCGATCTGTAGGTCAGGTAAAGATACAAGAAATATTCTTTATTGTAGTATGATTTTTGACTTTGGTTAGGATTTTATACTATTTTCTGTGATTTTACGTAGAAATTTATTATTTAAATATAAATTATTTATTTATTCCCTTATTATTTTCATTAAAATCCTATTTATTCACATATTGTGTAGAAGAACCTTTATTTATTTACATATGTATGTATAAAGCTTATATAAGAGAATCAAATTATGGAGAATCGTTATTTATTTATTAGGGGTTTAGATTATTAGGACAAGTTCTTCTTCTTCTTTATGTTTACTTTGTGTACACTGTTTTACCATGTTTCTTTATTTTTGTTGAGTTATGAATTTACTTTTATTTGTGATATTTTACATATAGTATTTATCTTACATTTACAGTATTATACTTTCAGTTGCGTTTTATATTTTTCCCAATATGTTGTTTCTATTGCTGCATATTTTTGTATGTGATGAGTTTTAAATAAATATCTTTAGTATAATTTTTTTTGTATAATCCATTCCTTACAATAAAACAATATCATATTTGGCGCCTGCAATATATCGGCCTACATACATAGATAGCGCTACAATCGTATTATACCAAAGCCATCGCAATGCACGTATTCAGAGGTTGGATCCTAATTTGACGATTTTGTCAAAATATGCGCAGATACCGTTTTTAATTACGCCAATAATCAGACCGCGTCTCTCTATATGCTTCCCATTTCTCTTATGGAAAGAAACAGTCTCCCTTATTTTGTCTATGTGGCTCAGTAGCCATCTGACGCAGAAGGGGGGTGTTGCTCAGCAGAGATCTTATGTTAAGTCCAGCTAGCGACAAAGACAGAAAGACGTTAAATACACCACAATATTATCACTCATATTTTATAAGGTAATTAATAATATATAATATATCATGATAATAATATATCATTTAATTTGTACACAAACACACATCAATATTATAACCAAAACACACAATTAAATTCCACACACACACGAAGAAAGACCAGCCAGTTAGGGGCATTTTAAAAAGAAAAAGTAGGTGGTAATTAAAATCTACAACTTTTCGGTGACCCTGTATACAACAAATTTTCGACCGGACGTGCATAAATTAATCCATCAACGATCGTTGATTGCCGTGATTGACAGATGACTATCAAAAGCTATTTCTGATGAAATTTAAAGACAATTGCGAGTCACCTATAAAAAACCGTGCGAGAGCAAGAAACTTCCGCTTTTTGCATAGATCGTCGAACAGAGCGTTTAATTTTCTACGTAAATTTTATTAAAATTACCCCGGTGCACCGTGGGTCCAAATCAACGATTATCTTAAAAAAAAGTACTTTAAACATCAAAATTTTCCACCTAATTTAAATTTAATTACCCCTACGAAGAGGACGTCGTCCATCCAACATCCGTCTAGGCGCGCGAAGACAGAAGCTTCCAAAATCACACACATATGTACACACTCACACACGTAAAATAAGGTAATTTAATTTTAAAGTAATTTTAAGTTTGGAAAGTTGCAAAAATTTGAGAAAAATATTTTTTTTTGAAAATTAAAACTTAGTAAATTTTTCTAAGTACAAAAATAATATTTGAAAAATTTAAAAATTTTTTTTAGTAGTTTTTTTTAGAAATATTTTTTTTTTAGTAAATTGAGTTAAAAGGGTAAAATTTATTTATTTTAATTAAAAAAAATAAAAATGTCAAAGTTAATTTTTATACAGAAATTTTCCCAACAAAAAGTTGGACAAAATTTCAAAAACTACCAAATAAGGTCTTTATAAATAATAATTTAATTGTAGTGATTGCCACGTCATTTTGCACAGTGTAAACAAATTTTTATAGGTTTATTGAAGAAAATAATTTTTTTTTTGTAAAACATCTTTTTGTCTTGTAAAATTTTTTTTTTAACTTAGAATTTTTTTTTTCACTTGGGTATTTTGTTCAACGTACGATAAGCTCTCGTATTCTGTTCTCTACACCTGCTGTAGAGCTAAGAATTCGCGAACCCCTGAGATTAATTTTTTTTAAACCCCAAATTTCAATTTAAAGAGTAAAATCAATTTTTTCTTGATTTTATTATAAATCAAATTTCACATTACAATATATAATATATACAGTGTGGTCACAAAGTTTGGAACCAAGCTTATAACCGCATTATTTTACATTTTTAAGAAAAACGCTCGGACAGGTAAATTTTCTTTTTTAAAACGCCATCTTTTGACATACAATTTTTTTCTATGACGTCATTGGTTTTTAGAGTGATGACGTCATCAACCCTTTTTTTAATGGCAACCATATTATTTTTTTATCGTTTTTGGTAGATCTTTATATCCTCCAAATAGTGATATAAAACAATTGGTATGTTGCATCACAATTTTTTTAAAATAATATAAATTTAGAAAAAAAATAAGAAAATTTTATTTTCGTACAAAATTAAAATTATATTAAAAAAAATACATCTGGGTCCCCTCCAACCAACTGACACTGTCCCAGCCGAGTGTAAACACTTCGTATACTCGCCTCAATTATGTCTGGGGATATTTGTGTAATTTCTACGCGAATTCGTTGTTTTAAATCTTCTAAATTGTTCGGTTTGTTAAAATACACTTTCGATTTCAAATAACCCCACCAAAAAAAAGTCTAACGGTGTCAGGTCAGGAGAACGAGGTGGCCATTCTATGGCGCCTCTCCGTCCAATCCATTTATTAGGAAATATTTCGTCAAGATAGTGGCGAACCTCTACACCATCCCCCATCTTGTTGAAACCAAGTATTTGGATGGGGTACATCACCATCCTCGTGATTTGGGAAAATAACAGCGACCGCTGGAACCAGTTCGAATCTTAAAAATTCTAAATATTGCACAGCAGTCAAATTTCCGCCAAAAAATATGGTCCTAAAATGCGTCGTCCAATTATTCCAACCCATACGTTAACTTTTTCTCTGGGCTGAGTATGACACGCTTGAGTCCAATGCGGATTGATCTGCGACCAATATCTGCAATTATGGCGGTGAACAGATCCATTTAGGCAGAACGTAGCTTCATTAGAGAAGACGATGTTTTCCAAGAAATTTGCATTGTGGTCACAACGTAACATTACGTCTTCACAGAACTGCAGTCGACGATCTTCGTCATCCTCATGTAATTCCTGTACAAGTTGAACTTTGTAAGGATGGTAGTGTTCCTTTTTAAATAAGTTGACGACAAATGATTGAGCTAACGCAAGATTGGCTAACTGCAAGTTGTCTGAAAACATGATGCCTTTCTTCAGCTTCTAGAAGCACATTTAATTTCACATCTTTTCCTATTTGAGGTCTACCTTGCCGTGGTCGATCTTTTACGGATTCAGTTTCGGTAAACTTTTCAACTAGTTTTATTACCGTAGACCTGGCAATTGGAGGTCTATCAGGATGTTCATGGTTAAACAATTCTCATGCTTCTGTATGAGTTCTTTGTCTGTCCCCATACCCAACCATAATTAAAATTTCGATTCTTTCTCGCTCAGATAAATGTGCCATTGTTTATATTAGCGAAAATGAATTTTTACGCAATGTCTAACAAATTTAACGTTTTACGCAATGTCTAACAAATTTAACGTTAAACATAGAAGTCAATAATTCAACAATGTTGTCGCCAGACAAACAATTTCAAAATATTAGTGTTCTACATAATTTGTATAAAAAGAAGACAGAATGTCATAAAGAAATATCTTGCAAAAAAGTGCGTATTTTTGTTTTTGTAAATTTTTTGCATAGTAACATGAGTACATGTGCTTTTTACGATCCGCTTTGTTTGTTGGTTGTTTTTTCTGTTGTTTTGATCTGGAGCGAATAACGCAGATTACTTTTGATCGCAAAGCATTTACAATCGGCTGGGACAGTGTCAGTTGGTTGGTGGGGTCCATTTTGAAAATTTACGGTAACTGTTACAATAAATTTAACTTCAGATGTATTTTTTTAAATATAATTTTAATTTTGTACGAAAATAAAATTTTTTATATTTTTTTTCTAAATTTATATTATTTTAAAAAAATTGTGATGCAACATACCAATTGTTTTATATCACTATTTGGACTACCTAAGTCCTCTCACGATAAAAAATAATTATGGTTACCATTTAAAATGGTCTAACAGGATATAAAGATCTACCAAAAACGATAAAAAAATAATATGGTTGCCATTTAAAAAATCCCAGGGAATTTGCAATTGATGACGTCATCACTCTAAAAACCAATGACGTCATAGAAAAAAATTGTTTTTTATGTCAAAAGATGGCGTTTTCAAAAAAATTTCAAAATTGAAAATTTACCTGTCCGAGCGTTTTTCCTAAAAATATAAAATAATGCGGTTATAAGCTTGGTTCCAAACTTTATGACCACACTGTATATATATATATATATAAATATATAGAAACCACCTCAAAGCAATTGTATGGTTAAACCACAGCCTCTTCGTTTTTCTTCTACAATGTCAAGTCTACCGCACGTGCAATGATGTAAATGATTAGATTGCAGAGATAACACTGTGGATAGTAAGTGGTGGATGTCAACTATTCGATGTTCAAACAAAACTTGCAGAGAGATTGGTTCTTTTGAAACTTCAATATTTAGTTTGTATTTTTCGATTCTAAAGTTTTTAAACATTATGCCAATATCGTACTAATTGACAATTTTTTAAACTTATGTATAAATATCGTCCCAATTTTCCTTAAAGTCCGTTTTCGCTCTTTGCTTTCGATAATATTTTTTCTTGATTTTGCATTTCTCTTCGGTAGGTATCCGACGTGCACTAAACTTTATACTTTTCTTGCACATTCTCCTAACAGCAATATCACAAATGCTATAAATTGTATAAACTGGAAGTAAGCACCAACTTCGTAATTTTAAATGGAATATCCTATATATTGCCACCTTTTGATATTCTACGTGAAATTCTGAATATATTTCATGTATAATGTCATCTACCTAAGTGTAATCCTTTTTGACTTATTGACATTCTTATGCTAAATTTGATGTTTGCAGGCACATAATTAATTGCACTTTTTTCATATAAGAAGAAGTTTATTAATTAACTTATATTAAGTAAATTCTCTCAAGTAGATCACCTAATTAAATACTATTTGTATAAAATTGTTACCATTATTAATATAGAGTGTGCGAAATATACGCCTGAAAATGAAATCTGAAAAATTACCGAAAGTCAATTTTTTTTAATGAAAAGTGGCAATTTTTGTAATTTTATCTTGTTCGGCATTAAAAATAAGGTTACTTTGTATATCTATTACAAATTTATTACATTATTGCATGTCTATTACAAAAATGGATAGTTTTCGAAATATTGGCAAGTTAGTATTTTTATCTATTACAATACATACTATTTGCATTCGTTCTTTTTTAATTAGTTAGCCATGACAGTATTTACAAAATTATAAATTGTCAGTTGTCGAATAGAAATCATTTCCCTTATAATAATTACAGTAAGTCGCAAGCGCCGGGCACAAAAAGAGGAAACTAAACCCTCTGCCTCCGGTGCAGCAGGCACAGTTGGGCAAGCCACCAGCTATGTTACTGCTGCAAAAATAATCAAAGTGGGGATAGTACCAGAGGAATACCCTGAGTATGGATGAACGCTGCTCTGCTATCTTGCTTGGAGAAAGCTTTAGTGGATGCAACTTCCGTCTAGGAGTAATGCTGGTAGACTGCGATACTGAACAAACACTTAACTGGCTTGACCAGGTAGTAAACTGTCTTTCGTCGTGGAAAGGGCCAAAAGTGATGAGGAGGAAAGAAGATGACCCTCCTAAACCTCACGTCATGACGGTATTCTTGTTGAGGAGCAAGGGTCAGGAAGCATACTAACTGCTCAAACTGATTGACGTCTAGAACCTAGAATTCCAGAAAGATCTCTAGAAGGTTATAAACGCCAAAGAAGAAGGGCACAGCAAGTGCATTCCGCCCTTTACTACCGTAGGTGTAGATGGTTATCGTATAGTCTGTAACGTGTTCCTGTAGTCGTTGGAGTTCTGCTCCTTCAGCGGGGATACTCACACCACTATCTTGGTGAGCTCTTACAGTCTGTAGATTTTGTCTGTCGCGGCGTATACGGTCATGTTCTGGATCTTTAGTAATGTGTGACATAGCAACAACCAGTGCTCGAGGAAGACTTAAATTGTCCTCGTTCTTGATGGAAACAATCCCTTTGCGCATCCTACATTCTTCTTCGAAAGTGCTATACATTGTACAGCACCACCCTCCACGGCCTTTACCAGTGGGCATACGCACTGTAGTGGTCTTCAGCAGAATATCTTAGTGGAGAGCCCCAAGGTATTTGACTGATATATGGAGGATATCAGGTTCCATACACTGTCGTCTCTTTAGCGTTCTTGAACCGGGTCCAGCCTTCTCCGCGAGTCTTTGGAATAGAAGGTGAAACCAACTTTGTCTCTTACGATCTGCTTAATAGCGTCCTTGATCCACCTAACTGGATCTTTTTCGGTTGGTGTTGGTTTTATTTTAAATTCCAGCGCTCGACCTTTGAGTCCAAAACGGCGAAAAGGTTTGGCGGTGTCTTTTACGACGGTGTAGTTTTTCACGTTTTCTTGAAGAAAGAACATACGTCTTAACCGTGTGAAATGTTAATAGTTAATAGCAAAAACAATGTGTTATGGTCTTTTGTACTTCTAATAATATTATTCTAAATAACGGTGGTGGTGATAGCAGATAAATATTATAGTTCTATACCTATACATTATAATTTTTTGTCAAAATCGGGTTACCGAGCTCTTAATTTACCAGATACAAATAATAGTACCGTGATATGACAACCCTAAACACCTCATTTTTGAAAAAAGAAGATACTCACTAGATAAGTACTCACTGTGCAAGGTCACAGTATATTTATAATGCTATGGCGAATCTTCTTTGACGTCCGTAGCGATAAAGTTCTGCAATATCTACAACATGGCTCGAACTCGTTTACCACTGCTGAGTGTTGAGTTTGTAAAATTGAGGTAACTCAGATGTGTAAAAATATTTCTTCAGTCACTTTACATAGGTATTTATCTATGTATATGATACGAAATGTTAGTCAAAAATGTCGTAGAGATACTGTGCGAGATTAGTGATGAGTAATCCGCACTTACGCTGCTAGCGGTATGGGTGCTTCAAGTAAATTGATACTTTTCGCTGTATTTGACTAGTTAACATAAGAGTTACACGTACCGCGTATGAAACGTGAGGGATGTTATCTTCTCGGTATGACGAGCGACGGAGAAGGGATCCATAAGGGGGTCATCGGTGTTTGCACGGCTTGATTCTCAGTTCTGGGGTCGCAGTTTCTGTTTGTCTTCTGGTATACTTGCGCGATCTTTATTGGAGTGTTCGTCTGTCGGCTATATGATTCCCTAAGGATCGAAAAGGGGAGAATAACACACTTCTTTTTGTATAACGGTCGTTTTTCCTATCTTCGGGTAGGGATCACACAGCCGTTAGTTATGTTAGAAATACTATTAATAATGTTTGTAAATGGACATAGTAACAAGAAGAAAACGGTTAATACATATATTGGTTAAATAAGAGGCAACACATAAACAATAAAACAATAATTCGTAAACAACACAAATTCCTGGTCAAGGTCCTGGCCTCCGTTGATGACGCTCTGCGTTGTCGTTAGGGGGTGGTTTTGGGGTGGTGGTGGTGGTACTTGGGATGTGATAGGGCCTAACGGGAAAGAAGGAATGGTCTTCTTCCGTTTCGTTTGGCGGGCACGATTTGTTCTGTTACGGCGACGATGTCGGGAATGAAGTTCGTCGATTTTTCGGTATCCAATCTTCGGACAAAGTTGGGCGCCCTGGGGCGCTCGTAGTAGAATTCCGGGAAGGGTGAGTCATCCTGAAGGATGTCTAAGGAGTCCTCAATTTGGTGAAGAATTTCTCCAGTTCGTCTCCCTGACGGCCGGCGAATTTTCCCGGGCGAAGGTACACTGGGATCACACTAGGTTATAACTGATGAGGATGCTATGTTACATAAATTATCAATTTTAATTTGTTAATTACATGTATCTGACGGGTAACATAGCACTTCTGCAATACGTTTATCATGCACAATAACGATAAACATAAAGGACATAATTCATATATAAAGTGTTGATATTTCAAGAAGGCATTTATAAAGAAATTAGTATAAAGAGAGCGTTTAGACACACGTTTATCTGGTCTTTAAAACGAGTACGAATAGATGATAAATATTGCGTAATAATTATTCAGCTATTTATTCCACGAATTATATTGTAAATTTTTATAATTAGCGCATAAGATTGGTGTATCTGCTTGCTTCATCAGTATAAACCGAAGATCGACACGCAAGGGTGCAAGGGAATCCTCTCTACAAAAATGCGCAGATATTTGCTGTATTATATGCACAGTAATTAAACGAGCAGTTGCCGCGGTGGTCAAGGTCGCGTACGCGGTTCCATTGACGACTGATACAATATACTTGTTTTTTAACAACTAGCCAATGTATTTCCCTATAAATTATTTTAGGCTTTTGCGACAGTTACAAGTGGTTTACAATTGCTTAATTACAAAATTTCTAGAATATGGACCGTTGAGATTAAACTTAGATAAGATTGGATCGGTGTCCGCACCGCACCTAGTTTAGACCTACCAACGACTTATACAAAAAAGAACACACAGGCACAATCAAGATCACACACTAACACACTAACTTGAAGCAGGTGAGATGAATCAACGCGCTCGCGCGCCTCCCAAGTCCCTAACCTAGCTACAACCAAAAGGACCTTCATTTCGAGTCACGTGGGGTAATACACCCCTATATTTCGCCACTAATGTAAGCGGCTTCCTCAGGATCAAAAATGGAAAAATGCTGTTTAAGGAGAATCCTGTAGATGATCCGCAAGAAATCATCAATTCTTTCGCCAAATCTTTTTTTAATGCCTATGCATCTAATGGAACTCAAAAAGAGCCTAATTTTTTGCTGTAATTGCCATCATTTACTTTACAACCGACAACCGAAGATGGATATTATGGCCAAATTTCCTAAAAAATTTACAGCTGGTGACGATAACGTGCCTAATTCTATAGTAAGAGATTTACAAGGTGCTCTTGCTGCACCATTGTGCAAGCTTATCAACCTGGCTATTAGGTCATCCATTTTTCCTGATAAATGGAAATGCGCTTGTGTAGTACCTATTTTTAAAAAAGGAGATAAAGTGCAAATTATAAACTATAGACCGATATCTATCCTTAACAATTTCGCTAAAGTATTTTAACAGGTGTTGTACGACACAATGTATACGAACATTAAATCATTTATGTCACCATCTCTACATGGCTTTATGAGTGGTCGTTCCTCAGTAACGAATCTAACTTGCTTCACACAGTATACTGGCGAAAAGTTGGACAACCAGGGACAGGTGGATGTGATTTCTACTGATTTTTCACATGCGTTTGACACAGTAAGTCATAAATTGCTGCTACAGAAACTTACAACTTTTGGTTGTTGTCCCGGATTGTGCAAGTTAATTGAATTCTACTTAACTAATAGATGTAATTATGTCTTTTATAATGGCTTTGCTTCTTCCCGTTATGTTTCCCTTAGTGGAGTTCCTCAAGGCTCTAATCTTGGACCACGATTATTTATTATATTTATCAATGATCTGCAGCGTCATTCTCATGTCCAGTTCTTGCTTAAGCCGTCGATGTAAAGTTGTATTCCAGTATTTCTAAACAGAATGATGTAGAAAATGTACAAAAAGACATAAATATTCTTGTAAATTGGTCTAAAGCGAATAACCTATTTCTTAATACTGACAAATGCAATTTTCTCTCCTTTACACGTAAAATGCACCCACACTGTTCGTCTTACAACATTGATGGTAATGGTCTCACTAAAATAAATACTATTACAGACCTAGGCGTTCTTTTCGATTCAACACTATCACTTAACCTGCATATTGAGAAGACTTGTAAGTCTGCTTCTCAAATGTTGGGATTTGTTCTTCGATCGTCTAAATACTTTACTAATATATGACTTTCAAAAACTTTATATTTCTCTTTTGTGCTACCTAAATTGGAATTTGCTTCCATTATTTGGTATCCCTTTTATGCCTCTCAATAAATACCACTCGAGTGTGTTTCTAAAGTTTCTGTCATTTAGAATAAACGGGATATATCCTCCTTGGAGTATTTTGTATGTATAATTGTATGATGTATCATACAATTATCTTCTCCAGATTCATCAAATGCAATCATTGACCGATCGGAGAAATTGGCAGAATGCAAGATTCCTGTCTAAATTACTTGGTAATAAAATAGATTGTATTGAGTTACTATCGTATGTTAAGTTTAACGTGCCAAGAATGGCTTCTAGATTTGAAGATACTTTCAATTTACCGACACCGCGAACTAATCTTCTTTTCGTTCACCGATATATCACGTGTGTAGAAATTCTGACAAAATCTACAGCGATATTTTTGCAAACATAGTAAGACATTAACTGTCGTTTTGATTTGTATATTTACTTTATAATTACTTGTATAATTACTTATACTTACTATATATAAGTTTGTACTATGTATCACATATTTTATGTATTCGCAATGTATTCTTTATTCGTCCAGAAAATTACGGTAACTCAACGTGTAAACCACGCTAGAGGCGTCTCTAACACTCATAACAGAAATTAAAATTGTATATAAATGGGGAAAACTTAAGTTTGTCGTGAAACTAGAAACAAAAATATACTATTATTGCTATTTAACCTCAGATACGAGAAATAATAATTTCCACTGCTAATCATCTACAGTAATCACAATCATAAGTTTAATCAAAATAACACTGGAAAAGCAAACATTGCTTAGCAAACCGTTGAAATTTGTTACGATAATTATTCCATTTTTACTGTCTAATTTGTTTGTTTTTTAATTCACAAATATCATCCATTTTTAGGAAGAAGAAACAAAAATAAATGTTAAAATAGATTTGTTAAGGCAAGAATGCGAAGAGAAGGATTTAGATCAAGAGTTGGATAACGTATCGAAATGTTTAGATAATTTAAAAGAAGTGTAAGTACTTAGGAATTAAACATACTTTGTACTTATAATATTACTCCACTCTTACATTTACGAAGAATCTATTCAAGGAGTATCACGTCCTTCAATGTTGCCATGATCTAATTTTTTACATAAAGCTTAGCCGATAAAACTAAATGGGCTCATTTATTTGATTTATCATTTTATTGAGGCACATTGTTTGCTACTTGACTACGAAACTTTTGTTTATCCTACTTATTTACAGCATATATACAGGGTGATTGGTGAAAATGGCCTATTAAGGGTCGATTGTACATTGCAAGTTTAAGCCCGAGTTCAGCTTAAACCGAAGAGAAACCTAAGTTCAAGTTTTACTTGAGTTGTACAATGCGAGTTTAGTCCTGCGCGGAAGTTCAACTCTGGTTTAACTTGAACGATCGAATTTAACGGATTAAGCTTGATTTCAAGTACACGTAACCTCACTTTTGTGTTGTGATACGATACGATCGGTGATACATTTTGAAAAAGAATATTGTTGTTCAAAATATGGAAAGATTTATGGATTCATATGATGAAGAGATGTTAGAACTGTATAAATCGATATAACTTATAAATCGACAGAGGCGTCGCAAAGAATTTCTCTTCTTCCATTAACTTCATTTCATGTGCTGTTTTTTTCTTCATAAGGTCAAGTTTCAATTCATGCTTTTCTCTCATAAACTGTAACTTGAGCTCATGTTCTTTTTCTAACAATTATTTTTTGAAACTTCTAGTATGCTTTTGGCTTCAGCCCACTGGAAAACCCGACTTATGATGCCATGTTGTTCAGCATTTTTTGTGTTTTCTACGATAAAATACATGATCACATTACAGAACAAGATAATAATGTTACGTTATGTATGTACATATATAAGCATTTTATCAAATACATTGAACAGCTTCGATGTCAATATGTAGACGCCAAACCAAAACACAAACAAAAGTGACAGTTGATGCCGTTGATCAAACACGCATGTGCGCATCGCTTGTTATTAACAGGATGAAAACCTTCGTCTGTGCAGCTTAGCTAAACTCAATCTAAACAACATTTGTACAACAGGCCAAAAAGTTAAACTCAAGTTCAGTTGAACTTCCGTTTAGTTGAACTCGGGCCTAAAAGTATTATACAAACGGAACAGAATTTTGAAACAAAATTTTGCAGTTGGATATGGTTGAATATGAGCGGAAGTGGGCGTCAACTTCGATTTTTTAAATAGCATGCTTTAAATTTAATTACAAATTCAGCTTCTACGATATATTTTACACATATTTCATGTATCATAGCCTCTGCCTAAATACCATTCCTTCTGAGTTATTCGCAATTAAGGCTATACCGAAGTGTTCGTTTTATGCATGTAAATGAAATTCTTGGATTTTTTCCACATTTTTGAATTTGAAATTCTCGCGTGCTTGATTGATTAGTTGCATTTATATATCTAGCACGGAAGGTAATTGCTTTCGCAAATTTATGTTTGGTTTTTGAAATAAGTGCAAAAAAAATTGTATCTATTTCTCACGTTACGGCCGTAGCAATAAGATTTAATAATTGGCACTTATACCAATTTGTAGAGTACATTTATTGTGAGCACGGAAGATCCGTCATGTTACAATGAAGGTCCAAATTAAGCAGTAAATTATAATCAAAATAATTAAAACTAGGCAACTTGTTTTGCATCGCGTCTCAGATTGTAAGCGCACGGACACCCTAGCAGCAGGAGGTCGAAAGCAGATAATAAAGCCATTACCATTTTCGTGCTTTTTCTGAAAATAAGACATCTGGTCTACTATTTCCACTATCAATGTAATAGGTACAGATAATGCAGAACCACTTTTATTTTTGAAATAATTTCGAGTTGGTTGGTTGAGGTACGAATAATAGTATATTTTGCGCGAAAGAAATTATTGACTGAAATTGTCTATCCATTATCTATATCCATTATATCTAGATTAAATACATTGCTGCTATAGGTATAATGTAATTTATTTAATAATACATATAACATATTTACATAATAAATTATTCAGTTCAAAGCAAAGTATTTTTTGTTGAGCTTTCTAACAAGTACAACTGATTTATTGCGATTTAAAAATAATGTTTTACAATTAGAAAACAACCAAGAAATTTGCGCAGATATGAATATTAATTACAAGTCAATTTTTTTTTATTTTTCTAATGGGTTTATCTCGCGTAAATTTTGGATCTATTATTTCAGGTAACAAAGCTTTAAAGTAAAATTTTTCGAGGTGCGGCAACATATTTTCCAACCAAAATTTTGTGTTTCTTTTTATAACAGTGCAGTGATTGCAAATTTCTAGTTGACCTTGCACTTGAAAGTAATAATTATGATTTTCCTTTAAACTGATTTCTCCATTTTCTGTAATCGTACAACTATCTATTTTTTTACTAGTTCTTCCACTGTCATATCACGTGCTGCATAAGGACTTTTAATTTCAATAAGGCAGTTATTGGAAATTAGTCCATCGGGAGAGGCGGCTAGGAATTTATGATTCCCGTAGCATCTGCCATGATATGAACCCTTCCAAGAATAATTTATTATTTTTCCTCCAATTCGTTTTTTTTTCTTCTTCCCCAGACCCGTCCGACCTGTAGTCACCGGTAGGCACCGCAGCCATCAGGCTTATTGTGCCACATCTGTTTATTCAAGTCACCCACTCTAGTACGGTAGTCCCCTCCACTAACCTGTACAGGTCCCTAACCGAGTGGGTAAGGTATATCTCTGGGTCTCCTTTCGTTATCCCAAACAGATTCTGCCTTCTGCGATCTAGTGCCTCGCAGTCGCGTAGTATGTGATCGGCTGTCTCCGGTTCTATCCCACAAAGTCTACACTTTGTGTCCCCGCCAAACACTCCGATTCTGTGTAGGTGTTCTTTCACCGCAGCATGTCCGGTCATTAGTCAGGTTACGATGCAGAGCTGTTTCCTACTAAGATGTAGTAGTTCTCTAGCTCTTTTCCTGCATGGGTTCCCTATAAAGGTTTTGCCATGTACTATACCGGGTGAGGTTCCCCAGTATTCCTGCTGTTTCGTACGAACCCAGTCTCCTATATGTCTCCGGGCCGTTTGCCTTGTGACCCCGAAGAAAGGTTCTGGGCCGTACATTTCCATCTCTGACCTTCTCTTTGCGAGTTTGTCAGCCCTTGCGTTGCCCTCAATCCCCTGATGGCCCGGTATCCAAGTCAACCAAACCTTGTTCCGGTTCGACAGTTTTACCAGTTCGTCGAGGCATTCCGTCACCAGCCTGGACGACACCTTCCGGCTTAATAACGCTTTCAATGCCGCTTGGCTATCAGACATGATGTGAATTCGTCTGTTGGTCAGCGCTTTCACATTCATTGTGTGTGCGCATTGGAGAATAGCATATACTTCCGCCTGAAACACAGAAGCATACTCCCCCAGTGCGTCACTGTGGCCCTCATTCTGAGAGCATATCCTTGCACCGGTACCATTAGCCGTCTTAGATCCGTCCGTGTACCAGACTAAGTCTTGCTCTTTGATTCTCATACCTGGCAGCCTTCTCCCGTCCGTCCGCTATAGACACCGTGAAGGGATTCCCATACCTATGCCTTACCGGCATGTGGTCGGGCCGCATTTCCAACACCCCCTTTCCCACAGCTCAGCTATCGACATATGATTTGTGTTCACCCTTTTCGGAGTCGCTGTGTGTTGCAGCCTGTATGCCCCCACCCTTGCCTCCCCTGTATGACCAGGTGCAACGGTGGCAAGTCCAGGAGTGCCTCCATGGCTGCAGTCGGTGTCGACCGCATTGCTCCCGTTATTCCTAGGCAGGCAAGTCGTTGCACCTTGCTCAGCCTCTGAATAGCGTTCCTTTGTTGCGTCGTTGTCCACCATACCAAAGCTGCATACGTCATTACTGGCTTAACCACCATGCTGTATATCCAACTCAGCATGTCTGGTCTTAGCCCCCATTTCTTTCCATATGTGCGCCTTACCAGCGTTAACGCTGTCACCGCTTTTTTGGTAATTCTGTCCAAATGTTGGTTCCAGGTAAGTTTGGAATCTAATGTTACTCCAATGTACTTTACCTCCCCCACCATCTCTATGGTAACCCCCTTGAACGTAAGCGGATTTAGGCCATCCTGCTTTCGTCGGCGAGTAAAGGCCACGATGTTGGTCTTATCAGCACTGATACTCAGTCCCGCCAACTCCGTCCATATACTAACCATGTTCAGAGCCCCTTGCAGTCGATCTCTGACCGTGGTGTTGTGCCTGCCTCGCGCTATAATGACCAGGTCATCCGCGTAGGCCAGTACCCTGTGACCGTTATCGTTAAGCACCTCTAGTAGCCCATCCACGACTAGGCACCACAGGAGAGGGACAGCACCCCACCCTGCGGACACCCTCTAGCCACCCGAGCCGCTAGAGTCTCACCTGCGACCGAGGCACATGTTTCGCCATTTTTGCTTTTTCTAATTTTCCGTTTGTCTTTTCATATTTTAGGAGCGTTTAATGTAACTTCACAGTTACGAAGTTTTAAGGTAACTCCAGTTACAAAGTTTAACCCCTTGTGAGGCTTCCGAAGAGCTCCTCCGACATCTCTACAGGTCACATTTATTTTATTTATTTTATTCGAGTCACTATATTAATCATTGGATAAGCCATCGGCTTAAATTGCTGAAGTTCATTAGTTATTTTCCTTTTTTTTATGTAAACCGTAAGTTAATGTCAAAGTTTCTTTAAATGATTATAAAATGTAACTTTTCTTTTAAATTCCAAACTGTTAATTTATTTTTGGTAAAATTGAGTAGATATAATTCATTTGTTTCACACAATTTTTGGCTTTCGTAAAGTACTCGTCATATCTTGCTCGAGGTACTTTATTATTATTTTTCTAAAATTATTTACCACCTAGTGTACTTGCATGGTTCAATCTGTATAATTATATTTCCAACTAATTTTAGTTGACATTAACATGTAAGAATTTTATGTGAGGTAACAGTCTGCAGATTGGAACTGGTATAGGGTGTTCCTAGATATATACAGATATAGTCCGTTTCAAACTATTTAAATTTTAACAACTCTCTTAAGGAATTTATTTACGAATTTTATTTTTATTATTAAATAACTGTTTATGCCTACAAATCTACTTGCGTTTGACATTATCGAACTACCTCGAACTACTTACTTGCCTTCCGTTTTCCGGGGTAAGTATCCTTTGAATCTCGAAGATAAAAGAGAAAACAGTGGCGCACCCTTTTTTTAACATCTGTTCCCACGACCGTCTTCACTGAGTTAAGCCGCCCTCGAGGATTCAATCCCCACCATCAGGTAGGTCGAAAGTGTCGGTGCCTAACACCATTCCGAATACCTTTCCGTGTGTTTTCTTATTTTATTTATTTTTATTTTCGTCTGTTTTTGAAACCGATAGCCGCGTCGCGCGCGCCCGGCGTGTGTCGTGTGCGCGTAACAATAGGTAAGAATGCTTTTCAAACCCAATTGCCTTTCTTTAATAATGTCAACGTCATAGAAACTGCATCCAAAACCATCATGTTTGATTCTCTTCAAAGCTTGAAGAAAATGACCAAGATCAACAAAACGAGTACCCAAAATTTCTACAACTTCTTCTATTCGATTGGTTTCTGGAACCGTTTCTATGAAGACATCGTCTTGCGATAGTTCGTTGTTGGTCGAAATTTCGTTGATGTCTGGGTCAAAGTTAGCAGAAAATGATGAAGATTCATTTTTTTAATAATCTTTCATCGCCTGCTTCCCGCTTCGCCTATTAGATGCGTAAACAGTTTTACTACGATTTGCCCTGTGACCCATTTTATGATTGACAGGTGTCTGGGCGAACAGATAAAAAAAACTATGTTACCCATTATACTTTACAGCGGAAAAAATATTCCGCTCCGGTAGACCCTTGAACGAAAAGATAACAGATAGAATATGAAGTTTTTCTCTGTAATATTACACAGGGTGTTTAAAAACTTAGTTGCTTACAAATAATTTCAATCTTCCGAAAGTCGCTTTTTTTAATGGAATGGCATATATTTTCTTAGATATTCTGATTCTACAAAAGATTCTCTTTTAATCCATATTAGGTGTTCCTTTACCTAAAATGGCAGGTGAAAAAGTTATAACGATTTAATTAGCCTTCGTACCTAAAATGCTCAGATATGTCAATTTACTGAAGCAAGGGAGCTTATTTGTTTTACATAGTTACTTGCCACTTATTTTGACGGCGGTCATTTTAGTTAGTGAGAGAAACAGTTCTGTACCAGTACAATAATTAAGGTAAACAATTTGTTACAAAACATATTGTAATCTTAGTATTTTTTTACAATTTTTATTTTATCTGTAGTAACATTGTTTTCGCTTCTGTACAATACACAGAATATGGTAATAATAATGGAGTAGCACTGAGAATAGACCAAATCAAGTAATCATGAATTTATTTATTATGTAAAGTGATGTAATCAAATAGTAAAATAAATGTATCGAACGTTTAGTGAAATATACTAACATTTACAACCAATGATCATTATCAAAAATTTCTGAAACATTTTGTTTGTTTTATTTCACATTGAAAATGGATTTAAGAAAGACCGACTCATCCAACATTTAAAATTTTTTACAACCAATGATCAGCAAAAATTTCGAAGAATTTTTAAGATATAAAAAGTTTTAGCAACCGATATGTTCGTATAACAATTGTGAAGAACAATATCAGTAAAAAATTTGGATTATCTGAGAATCCTTCGAGATACTCCCAACAAACAGTATTTGAATAATCAACATAAAGTAAATTTACATCAAAGGCCTAAATAATTAGTAATAACAAGTTAGGTAAAATTAAAATAATAAGAAAGACAAAAAACAAAAGGTTCAGTAGAAAAATAATAATTACATAAATAAATAAGTTCTCTAAGTGGTTCCATATGGCAACCGTTTCTATTGAGGCATCCTATATTCGGAGACGTATTTCTATAATTGTTGCTCTTCGAATAGTATCTCATGTTATTTGCCTAAAGGATCCCTTATTCCCATAATTCAATGGGAAGAATTTACGAAAATACGATTAACAAAATGACGGACGTTAAAATAAGTGTCAAGTAAATATGTAAAACAAATGAGCATTCTTGCTCCAGTAAGTTGACATATCTGAGCATTTTAGGTACGGAGGCTAATTAACCGCTAATATAACCGTTATATATCTTTTGTAGAAACAGATTATCTAATAAAATATATACCTTTCTATTAAAAAAAAAATCTACTTTTCGCAGATTGAACTTATTTATAAGCAACTAAACACCCTGTATAATGTTAGAAAAGAACTTCAAATATTGTGTAACTACACAATATCAGCTGTGCGTATGCAAAATTTCATTCGTATAAAGTAAGATCGGTATCTGTCACTTTTTTCTTTAATTGCGAATAACTCAGAAGAAATGGTATTTAGGTATAGGGTATGATACATGAAATAAGTGTAAAATTTATTCTAGAAGCTGAATTTGTAATTTATTCTATAGCATGCTATTTAAAAAATCGAAGTTGATGCCCACTTTCGGTTAACCGGAAGTGATATTTATTGAAAAATATTTTCACGTGATAGCCCATATTCAACCATATCCATCTCCAAAATTTTATTTTAAAATTCTCTTCCGTTTGTATAATACTTTTAATAGACCAATCTCACCATTCACCCTGTATATATATATACATATATGTTACGGACAGAATGATTAATCAGAGACTATACATTTATAATCGCTAGTCAATATGTATAATTACTACATAAGCTGTCAAAGTGATTAATTGATCACTTTATCCAGCCAATGTTCATAATAGTCAGTACGATTTAGCTAAAGTAATGTTTCTATAAACACTCACTCTCAATCACAAGATACCAAAAAGATGCTCTGTACTTGGTTAGAATCAAATAATATGACAAAACGGTCTCGAGGATCACACTTCAACCAGTTTATGAGAAATAGGGCATATCACTCAAGAATACGTTCGGTTGCAAAGCTAAAGTTGGATTAAATACTTACCTACCTTTACACTCATTGACTGATCTTCGTACGGAAGAAGAGCATGAATTAATATTTAATGAACAACAAACAAGTTGTTAATGTTAACCAAGTCGATGAAGACTTGTTAACGAAAACGAAGTTGATTACAACAATCAAATTGAAAACAAACAACTTGAGAAGGAATGTGAAACAAGCATTTCTAATATTGAAATCAATAACAATACGAATTTGAATACCTTGCACCCATCAAACAGCTATCAAAATGAACGAGAAGTAGTTACTCAACAAGAAAAAGAAGATATTCAAGAACCCAGGACTTCAGCCAAACAATCTCTAGAAAAGCAAGCAGAAAAAATGTTAGTTTTGTCATCAGTAAAATACCCTGCCGCTGCTAATATAGGTAACAGCGTAGTAGTAAAAATACCAGACGTAGACCGGGCTAAAAGCGATGCTAGAAACGCAATAGCTGTTATAATGTCACTCGAAGAAGAGGGAATGTATAGGCCAGGTACTGAACATGGAATCTTAGATCAACCCTACGCAAGAAATCAATTCACTATTTGCAAAGAAATATTTATTTCGATTAACGAAGTTCCAGAAGTATTTTACCATTAGGGAATGTGCAAGAAAGGAATCCATTTAAGTGGCCTGAGATTTAAGCACAGCAACTGCACCTCCGATATGTGCGAATGTAAGAAAGCTCATGTCTTATGTAACTCAAAATGTCAGAAGAGCCTCACTTGTAAAAATAAATAATTATTTATTCTACATATTTAATGTAGTCATGTTCACTACTAAGTATTTCTACTATAATCACTAACTAAAAGTATAAAATAATGTAAAATCGTTGTTTATTTCTTCCAAAATCAACAGACGCTACGTAGGTACAATAGCTAGCTAAAGTGATTAATAAAGTACAATTATCACTTTGACTAATTTTGATTGAATATTATACAGTGTGTAAAAGCCAAATGTAATAAATTCATTATTTCGGTTGCTGTACATATTTATAACAAAATCCCGAAACACGTAAAATTTAAATTATAAATTGACATTCTTCAAAGTGAAAATGCGATCCGTACCTGTACCGTGTATTTATTCCATTTCGCTTGTACACACTGTATACAGGGTTGCCCACTTGGCCTTCTTTCTTAAATAGTACGTTTTACGTTTAATATTGATTTGATCAGAAAATGTTAAGTACATATTTTATTCGGACATTTTTCGTTTACAATTTAAAAATATGTTGAGTTCCCTAAGGGCCTCAGTTTCATCTGTACAGGACCGTACTTAGTTTTTTTTTAATGGAACACGCTATAAATTTTTATATTTTTAATATCTGCATCGAATTTTAAGTCAACATTGTTAAGACTTTTATCCGCATAAGTCTGGCCCTTTAGGAGAAAATACGTGTTTTTGTTAAATTTCCACTGAAATTACTGTTTATTTAAAAATCGTATCTACTCAATCCTTAACTGGAGAGTGACAATTTCGAGATTATCATAAACTAGAATGTGTTTTAATTTTTTGTAGGTTGAGTTTTAACGACATTTATTGTAGAGGGCCTTTATTGATATTTCTTTGACAACCGCAGAAAAATCGGAAAAATTATTTTTTGTAAATGGAACACCCTGTATATTTTATCACGCATGAACTCCTTTACAGGTTTACTATGTTTTTTGTTAAACATGTCCTATAATCAAAGGCAATAGTTTCTGAGATAATGACCATTAATATCATGTTACTCAGAAAGTTTGCCGTTCTTTTAAGCTAGAAATTAAAATAACTAACAAATACACGCTATTTATATTAAATATTTAATTATTCTTATTATTCAAATTATGTTATCTAGTAGTAAGTTAAATCATATAAAAAAGAAATGGTAAAAAACATAAAATACTTAACATCAGTTTAAAATAGCTTCATATTAACAGCCTACCGTTATTAGGCATACACTGCACTAGACAATTTGTAACTTTAACTTTCGTTAACATTTTGTAACATTTCGGACGTAATTGACCGGAAAACTTCACATATTCTGTCTTTCATGTCGTCGTTGTTGTAAGTTGTAAGCGGTCCTTTGTATATGCGTTCTTTGACGTTTTTTACAATTTTTTGAGCACTCGCGTCGTGGCTTTAAACTCATTGCTCGTGCTTTAAAAGCTTGATTATGCACTAGTGTCATAATATACTATTTTTCTTCTAAAGGGCTAGACTTATGCGGATAAAAGTCTTAACAATGTTGACTTAGAATTCGATGTAGATATCAAAAATATAAAAATATATAGCGTGTTCCGTTAAAAAAAACTAAGTACGGTCCTGTACAGATAAAACTGAGGCCCTTAGAGAACTGAAAATATTTTTAAATTGTAAACGAGAAATGTCCGACTAAAATATGTACATTTTCTGATCAAATCAATATTAAACGTAAAACGTACTATTTAAGAAAGAAGGCTAAGTGGGCAATCCTGCATAGTGGCCAGACAAAGTGATTAATTCGCCCTTATTAATCACTTTAACCAAATTTGGTAGATATTATATACAGGATGTCCCAAAAATACACCGACAAAGTTTAAGGGGTGATAGGGGACATCAAAGCAAACATCTTCTGTTTAATAAACATATGTTGGCAAATGAGTCGTTTTAGTATAAGAAAGGAAAAAATGTTTAAAATTCAGGCAAGTAGCATTTTTGAAAAAAAGATATTTAGAAAATATCTCGAAAAATACAGGCGTTAAACTACATACATACATAGGTCTATGTAGCAGAATGATTCGATTCGCGATAAAGGCATATTTTTTAAAATAAATAAAATATACAGTGTGTACCGTTAAATAAAACACAATTTTGGTTACTTACTTGCTTACGGAACATCTTATATAATTCTACAGTGTGTCCTAAAACCATACCGAAAAACTTGGAAGTAAAGTAGGGGACATCAAAATAAACATTTTTTTGTTTCAGAGAGAACAACATGTCTTCAAATCAGCGGTTTGGGCTGTGCATTGATAGGTAGGTAATAGGAGGAGGTAATAACTAAAGTAATTCTTTTTAATACTGAAACGACTCATTTGCGGACATATGTTTATCAAACAAAAAATGTTTGTTTCGATGTCCTCTACGACCCCATAAAATTTGTTGGCATGTTTTTGGGACACCCTGTATAATGGCTAGATAGTATTCATAATGGCTGGATTTTACTTTGACCGTAACATACATTATATAGTTATTACACTCACACGTTGCTGAAAACTATTTTTCCACAAGAGCAACCGTAGAAAGGATGATAAAACCTCGCTTAACGACTAACTACTACCACTTATTTTTGTTCAAAGTGAGTGGTGATGACAATTCTGTCCACATTCATTGCTCCGGTTGTACAGAGTTCCTTTCATTCACGTAGTATGCTGTATTGCATTGTGCTTTAGCATAACGTCGCATTACATATGCAGTTGGCAATATTTCGTTAGAGACATTTTGCTGAACAAAAAAAAACTGTAAACATTAAGTCGACGAAACGGTTAAAACACAGTACGTTTTGATATTATTTCCACACAAAGTATTTGAGTTAATTCACTGCAATGTTGCCCACCTCTAATTTCTTGGATTTCTTGGATGATGAATTTCTTAGATAAATGACAGTATATCGTAAATGTTCCTCGAAACAATCAGAATATACGAAATTCAATACTCTATTCAATATATAACATGGCAACAAAGTCAAAAATATTAATAATCGGATAAAAAATGTTAAGAATTGTTTAATGTAATAGAGCATTCCTTTCTCGGTACCAACATAGATTTTTGTAGCCTGCAAATATTATTTAATATTGTTATCGATACAGATAAATTAAGCATTTCTTTAACTAGAATGCATAATATCAGAAAGTGAAAGATCCCCATTGCAGCATTTGCGGATTTTGTCTTAATTGATAAAGATTTCCATAACTGAAAGATAATTAGGAATTTTATTTATTATTTCTACACTGTGTTTATTGCAATTGAACTATCTGAATATTACGTGAATCGCATATTACTTTTCTAAATATGTAAGAATACATATATTTTATAACGTAGATGCTCCTTGTTGATTAGGTATATTATTTGAACAGTAACACAAAAATATAGATATTCTTTTAGATATGTTCAAAACCAACAACAAGAATGTGCTGTAGTAGAAAATATTACAGATTTTCTCAGGATGGAAGCAGAACTGTTACAATCCGAATTAATGTACTTTCTTAATACACAATATGAGACAGCAAATACCATTCTTGGTAACATAGCAATTGAATGTCTTGAACGAGAGAGTTTAAGGCCTGTTGACGAAGGAAGCGTTACCTTCAGATCCGAAGCTGCTACAACCTTGTTAGCAAATGAAATTCGAATGTGTAAAGAACAAATTCAATTACTAGGACAGTGGAAGTTTGGGTAAGTAACAGAATAGAGAGTATTCTTTTTTGTTTTACATACTAATTCTGTTCATCTCATCATGACTTTATGACGTTTCAGAAGGGTTAGAATTGTGTAATTCATTTTAATAATTCAAATTTGACAAAGTGAGTATCATAAACTATGTTTGGTAGTCCCACCCGGAAATATTTCAATTATTGTCTAGAAACACAGAATTCACAAATGTAAACGTTGATTCTTCTTTAGCAACGACAATTCGGTTTCTCTAACAGATATAAGTTTATACTGTTTTCAACACAACGCACAAAATAGATTTGTAACTATAAGTGTAGTTAACTCATACGCGCGCAATGTGCCGATATGCCAATAATACTTTTAATAGGCCATTCTCACCAACTATCCTGTATACAGGATGAGACACGACTATTCCATCGGTCTCTTGTGTCTAAACGCTAAACGATACGAGTTTCAAATTTTAGTCAAATATGTAGGACGATAAGGAGCACATTTTAAAATTATTTGTAAGTATACAGGCTGATTCAAAAAAGTATAGCATATCAAAGTTAGGTTATTTTTAATGGAATACCCTATATTGTGTACCATTTTTGGATTCTACGTCATAAATTAGGATAACTTTGTTCATAGTTCCCTATACCTATCTGCTGCAAATTTCGAGAAAATTTGATTTTTATGAAAATGTCGGCATTCTCGAAAAAATTAAAAACGGGAAAACTGTATGATTTGGACGATTTACATTTGTAAGAAGTTATTTTGACAAAGCGTGCTTTCAATAAATCGAAAGAGTATTTTGATATTGGCTATAATATGTTACGTTGTGTGACCTTCAGTTAGCATCTATATACAGGGTGTAACAATAGTGCGATATTCTTCCATATCTCCTTTGTTGTGCAAAATACAGCAAATATTTAAATACGAAAGTTGTTTAGTTTTATGAAGTTTATATTGTAAAATTATTCTACGATATACAGGGTGTTTAGTTTGCCCGTAATCACCAGTAACTTTACATTTTTAAATGGAACACCCTATATATTATCACATTTTTGAATTGCCTGAGGAATTTTAAGACAACTTTATATAAGATAATATTCAGTTATTTTCATTAGTTTGCAAGATATTTACATTTGATTGAAAATTTTGACATTTAGCTATCTTCAGAAGTATGCCATTATTTCGGTAACGGAAAAATATAACATTATAAAACTTAACATACCGTTAGAAGCATCTTCTGTGATGACAATAAACAGATGTAGACTTAAATACGTTATACAGAGTGTTCTAGAAATCAATGTCTTTTTGAAACAATTGAATTGCGAAAATCTCCATTTTTTCAAATTGAAACACTATATTTTTACAGGTCAGTTGAAAGCAAAATTTTATTACCTATCAGTATGAATAAAGCATGTATGTAGTTAAAATTAATGGTTTTAGAGATATTTCGAATTATTTCATATTTCTGTATGCTGCTATGTAGGTGCGCTCTTTAAAAGAAACTTTAGACACCAAATATTAAATAAAAATTTTAAAATTGAACTTTCTGTACTATTTGTCCGCTGTGCTGACATTTTCGTAAATCTACGTGCGTTTTAAATTGGTAGTTATATTTAAAATATGAAGGTACGTTAACGTAATGGATCTGAAGTAGGCTTTTTACAGGTTGGTTGAAAGCGAAATTTTATTATGTATTAGTTTGAATAAAGCATGTATGTAGTTAAAATTTATGGTTTTATAGATTTTTATTTTTGATCCCGGCCTTGCCAGTTGGCAGTGGTGACCCCTTGGAGCACTTTTGTAAAATATTAGTTATAGATGGCCAGCCGTGAATTTTTTATGATTTTTTAAAGTTAGAGGTGGTTGCAATTCCCGCATAAGTACCTACTGGCATAGTGAAATTTATTTATAAGCCAGTAGTAGCTCGAGCGGTAAAGCGGTCAGCTAATAGAACTGTAGGTTGTTGGTTTGCGCCGCAGTTGGAGAAGTTTTCTTTTTTAATTATTTTATTATTAATTGTTGATTCTTGGGGTGGTCAAACTAGTAGTCAGATTTATGATGACATTTTTACAAATAATAGAGGAGAATCAACATGCAGTTTAAAAATTACTCGCCCGAAGTGTACTCTATTAGTTCAACCCTGTGATGTTTATTTTTATCGACAGGTGAAACAATTCATTTAAAAAACTCCAGAGCTGTACTTATCTTTACCAAAATCGACGAGAAATATCTTCGCGAGCTTAACCTAAAAAATAAGGTATCAACATGTCAGGAAAATATTATATTGAGACTTCTACATAATTCATAACTAAAATTTAATACCGTTTTAGAAAAACATCGAGTACATACCTAATTCAGGTAAAAGATATCAGACGAGATTTTAAGTGGGATAACGCAAGCACAAAGGTACTTATAGATTTATATAAAAAATATAAAAAAAGTTGGAACAATCGAAGTAAAAACTGTGAAAGCCATGTGGCTAATTATTGCTAAAGAATTAGAGGTAGCATTGAAAAAGTCTGTACCTGCAAGTTGTTGTGAGAATAGATACAAGGTATTAGACAGAAATTATAAGAAATTTGTGGAGAACAAAGCCTCAACAGGAAGAGAGCGTAAATATTTTGAATTTGCTGATGAAATGGCAGAACTATTTATGGGAAAAAAGTCTGTTGTCCCTGAACTTCTATTATCTACAAGTACAATACATGAACCGGAAGTGGAAAGTCATATGGCAACAGATGAAAGTATAAAAGAACGGGAAACAACTACTGTAACAAATAGCACATACAAATATGTCGCAGAATCTGCTACATATTAACATTATTATTTTAAGAATAATATTTGCTTTAGCATTTCCATATATTGTTTTGTGATAACTTTCTAAATATTGTTGAACAATTACTTTCTTTACACTGACTTGTGCAAGAGAATATATTTTCTTTTTAGGAAAAAGCAAGGCCTGAGAAAAGAATAACAGAAGCTGTGTTTGTTGTGATACTCTATAATTTTATGTGTGACTATAAAATATAAGCGAAAAATATAAATATAAATAATACTACTTCATTTTATTTACAATGTTTGCACAATATTTTCTCTAAATCTTCTGGCATTCACATTATTTTCTACATCTTCATCATCTTATTCATTATGCTCAGGCAACTGGCGAACATGCATTTCATTATTTTCATTGTCTAGTAGTGTATCATCTGTAGCTATATTGTGTAGTACACACGAAGCTCTTATTAAATGGACTATGTGTTCGATTCAGTTTTACATGGTAGAGTTGCCTGAACTTCTGCTTCAATATTCCGAAGCAATATTCTACCACATATCGATTCATACATAATCGTACATTATATTTTATTTGTCTTGGGGTTAATTGACCCCTCTTTAAATGGTGTCATTAAATTTCGCTTGAGAGGATATGCACTATCACCTAGTAAAAAATATTGTCCACATTTTTCCTCTAAGTTACCTACTGGCGAGTTTCTAACTACCCGGGTATCATGAACTGACCCTGGATACATCTCTAATCTTTCTACTCTGGTCACATACCACTTGTATCTAAAAACATTATGCAACTCTTCAAATAAGCAAAACAAGGAAATGTATTTGCAATTATACCTATATTGAATAATAACCCTTGCGATTTATGTATGACTCAGCATCTTCGTTTGGTTTGTCTATTCGTACATGACAGCCATCTACCGCACCTATAACACATGGGAAACCATTCCTTCTAAAATGCTCTTCAATTTCTCGCTTTTTATTGTCGTTTGGCCATTGAATGATTTTTGGGGATAAATTGCTTATAAAAATTGTCATTTTTGTAATAATTTTATATAATGTACTGACTGATGTTATCCCAAATCAGCCACATCTTGAAAACTTGCTGTCTGATACCCAATATACCAAGTGTATATTAAAATCTGTAATAAGTTTAACGTTGCATAAAATAGTTACATCTTTAGACCACCTGATTTAATGCAGCAATTTTCTATCTCGAATCAGGTACTGGATTCACCGTTCTTGAATTCGTTCTGGTACTAGTTCGTAATCTGTAGGAATAGTGATTTTTCTATCCCGATTCCAGTTCTTTAATTGTTCAAATATGCATTTCATTTGCGCATGCGCTGGCTAATTCTGAACTGGTTCTAAGCGTTGTTGGAAAGCACCTGCGCATCGACGGAGCAAGTACGCCGAGTAGGTGGGACTACGTTGATTTTGTCGGTATCTAACTGGGAGCGGAAACTTAATGCTTTAAAGTCTCTTCAGACACATCAGTGCTGTGTCCGTTCAGTATCAGTGTCAGTGAAAAATAAAATATCGTTGCGTTTGCTTCAACGAGACTTGTTCACACACGTCCGACACAGTGACGTGTTTAAGTAGATAGTATTTTTCACTGACACTGATACTGAATGGACGCAGCACTGATGTGTCTGGATAGACCTTTAATTTGTGTTAAGGGTTATGCGGCAGCATCATCATATTCCCGAACTACATATCAAGTTGGCGATAAATTTAAATTGAAAGTTTAATAGATTTGTTGATGTTTTTAATTTTCATGTAAAATATGTCGTGGCTATTGCTTAACGCACGAAGTTTAAGCAATAGTCATGACATATTTTACATAATATAATTCGTTACATACATTAAGCAAATAAAAATATTAATATAAACCACAAACGTTATGTAAAGTAGTTAATTTTTTGAAGTACGTATTTATATAAAATAGAAGATAAAACACAACTTGTATGATTGTCCAAAATGTAATGGAACGGTCTTAATTTGTGCTAATATGTGTTTAAAATCTCTTGGGCGCCACGGTACATGAACAAATCCTCCTGTGAAACCCACAATGACAGACGTTACTGATACCGAAATAAATAAATTAATTCCCCTGACTAGCAAAATGTCGGTCGCAATCGCTCTAACGTAATAAAGAAAACAGATACTTTACCGATTTTCTTATAATCTTTACTTTATACGTTCTCAGGACGTGCGGTAAATGGAGGATTTAGAATATTTTAACAACAATTAATAACACAAAATATGCAATCTTACTTATTACTGAATAAATGAAAAAGCAGCAAATAAATAAATAACAAATATATTAAATAATATGAATAAATATATGAATACAAAATTAGAACATATTAAACGAAATCTTAAACGAAATATTGAATGCACCTTTTCTTATTTTAACAACTACGCGATTTAGATGACTAAAGAACTAAGAACAGAGCTAAATAGCCATGCATTTAAACAAACAACAATGGCGAATTTTATATAGAATAATAGTTAATGGCTTTAATTCTTTACGAACTCGTTTTATAACAGATAATAGTTTATAATGGCCAAATACCTTTGCGAGACCTTCTCTCTTCGCGTACGCTCGCTGACGCTGTTCGTTCCGCCAAAATGTCCGCTTCTCTCTTCGCTTTGTCTTGGGGCTTCGCGTGTGTCCTTTCTTGTTTGTTCTTTTACCAGTATTTTATTTTCATTGGCTACGTGCTGGCCTATCCCAGTAATCACGGCCGTTACCTTTATACTGATTATTTAAACAAATATGATAAAACAAGAACACTAACTGGTCCTAAATTGACAAAGATATTTTTTAATAATTGCGGAGCAAACTAAACACTCTAACGGTCAAACGAGAAGTGGTCTATGCCACAATATAGTATCTAGCCAGTAGCGTAACTCGCTAAAAATTCGTGTTCTTACCCCTACCTGTTGAACGATGTGTCAAAGCCGGGTGCGCATTAGTAATGTACACTGCTGCTCTTTATTAATACGAGCGGAAATGACCATTGCGCATTTATTCCCTGTGCAAATGACCATTGCGCATTTATTCCCCGCCTGTATATTCGCCCGCTTATGTGCGAAAGCCAATGCGCAAAGAAAACTCGGTCCCCGAAGATCAAAGGTGCCGACAGAGAGTGACTCTACTGGTTAGATACTATACTGTGTCTATGCGGAGGAAGCGACTCGAGTTCCTACACCGGTACAGTTCTCACCATAAGTCACCTGTTTGCTAGTTGTCGGTTAAAACTATTACAATTTTAAACTATTAAGAATATATGACAAAGAGATAATTATATACATTTACGAAGATATACAAATAGGTGCAATATATGAATAAAATAAAATAACATTTCTAGTATATACATAATAAGTACTTATTTTCCTTATCACATGAATATTTAATAAAATAAAATAAATTAGAAATATCGCGTCCCGTTACAAGAAGCATAATACATTTTATAAAGTGATGTGAATAAACGAGCTAAGGAATTTATTCGAAGTACGGCATTGATAAAACCAATAAACTCTAACAAAATAACACTGAACTACACAATTTTCAAATGTTCTGTTCACCTAAATTATATTTTCAACACTGACATAGGAAAATTAACCTTGCACATTGCTACTTTTTGTAATAAGTCGCGTAACTTTTAATCAAATCGGCAGCATCTGTTTAGCATGTTGTTCTTCAATGGCCATTGAGCATAACGAAGAGAAAAGCGATAAACGATGCAAGTATACGCGTCACAAATAATAAAAAAAACATGAGAATGCCCAAGCACACATTAGTGCTCAATTAGAGATGAAGCTACTGGGAAAAAATAGATATACGACAACACTCGACAATGCATGTAGACGTAATATTCAACAACAAAATAACAAAGTAAGAAAAAATAGGTCAATAATTTTTTAAAGAACATAAATTATTGATTGCATAAAATTTTGCGGGCTTTCCCCTCCCCCACTTCCGGTTAACCGGAAGTGAGATTTATTCAAAAATATTTTCACGTGATAGTTCATATTCAACCATAACCAATTGCAAAATTTTATTTTAAAATTCCATTCCGTTTGTATAATACTTTTAGTATGCCATTCCCACCAATCACCCTGTATATTTAATATTAGATCTCATTAGTTTTTACAACAGTAAAAAAAACATAATTTAACAATAATTTATTGATATTGGTGCAGGTGTAATAGTTGATATTCCACGCATGAGATCTTTATCTGAACAGTATTGTTCTACAAAATTTAACTTGCCGTCTGTTGTTGAAAAGTATCTCGTTTAAGAAGTTTTCTTGTTATACTTGCAGATATTTCTTACATATTTGAAATTCTATTTCATTGAGTTTCAAAATGAGTAGACAGCGAGTTGAAACTGCTCTTCTGGCGGATTACTTGAAAAGAGTTTATCCTAAATATACATTTGAGCAACTAATGCAGCTTAAAACATCAGACATTATAGTTACGCCACAATGTCCCTTGTTGAAAGATATAGGTAAAGCAAACCCAGTATCACATAAAAAAATTTTAAAAATTTTTTCAACCCCTTTAGACGGCCTGAGAAATTATGGCACCTAGTCTATGTTATAAACTAAGATCTAGGATCTAGTATATCTTAATTTCATGTGCTAAAACGTACGGAGCATATTTTAGCAATGGGAGATTTGATACAGTCTTCCTTTTTCGTAGTATATTAGGCCATAGTTTGCGCTTTATATTTTATGTAACTCTATGGAACCGTTGCTGACAACGCCGTTGCTAATTTCACACGACTCCGGTTATTAGTCCCGTTACAATGCAGAGCTGTTTGGTACTAAGCTGTAGTACTTCTCTAGCTCTTTTCCTGCATGGCTTTCCTATAAAGGTTTTACCATGTACTATACCGGGTGTGGCTCTCCAGTAATCTTGCTGTTTCATACGAACCCAGTCGCCTATGTATCTTCGGGCCGTTTACCTTGTGACTCCGAAGAAAGGTTCTGGGCCGTACATTTTCATTTCTGACCCACTCTTCGCGAGTTCGTCAGCCCTTGGGTTGCTTTCGATCCCCTGATGGCCCGGTATCCAAGTCAACCAGACCTTGTTCCGGTTCGACAGTTCCACCAATTTGTCGAGGCATTCCGTTACCAGCCTGGACGACACTTTCCGGCTTAGTATCGCCTTCAGTGCCGCTTGGCTATCAGACATGATATGAATTGAATGAATTGGTCACCGCTTTCACATTCATTGTGGGTGCGCATTGGAGAATAGCATATACTTCCGCCTGAAACACAGAAGCATACTCCCCCAGTGCGTAACTGTGGCCCTCATTCTGAGAGCATATCCTTGCACCGGTACCATTAGCCGTCTTAGATCCGTCCGTGTACCGGACTAAGTCTTGCTCTTTGATTCCACGTGCATACGTGGCAGTCTCCTCCCGTTCGTCCGCTACAGACACCGCGAATGGATTCCCATACCTATGCCTTGCCGACATGTGGTCGGTCCGCATTTCCAAAACCCCTTTTCCTACATACTCAGTTATTGACATGTGTTTTGTATTGACCCCTTTCGGAGTCGCTGTGTGTTCCAGCCTGTATGCCCCCATCCTAGCCTCCCCCTCCATGGCTGCAGTCGGTGTCGACCGCATTGCTCCCTTCCTAGGCAGGCAAGTCTTTGCAACATGCTCAGCCTCTGAATAGCGTTCCTTTGTTGCGTCTTTGTCCGCTATACCAAAGCTGCATACGTCATTATTGGCTTAACCACCATGCTGTATATCCAACTCAGCACGTCTGGTCTTAGCCCCCATTTCTTTCCGTATAAGCGTTTTACCAGTGCTGTCACCGCTTGTTTGGTAATTCTATCCAGATGTTGGTCCCAGGTAAGTTTGGAGTCTAATGTTACTCCAAGCTACTTTACCTCTTCCACCATCTCAATGGTAACCCCCTTCAACGTAAGCGGATTTAGACCAGGGTGGTCTAAATCCGCTTTCGTCGGCGGGTAAAGGCCACGATGCTGGTCTTATCAGCACTGATGCTCAGTTCCACCAACTCCGTCCACCTACTAACCAAGTTCAGGGCCTCTTGCAGTCGATATCTGACCGTGGTATTGTGCCTGCCTCGCGCTGTAATGACCAGGTCCTAATTGGTCTTAGGGACTTCGCCGTAGCCTGTTCTGCTTTCCCAGGCTTCGGTATGAATGCTACCCTAGTAAACCTCCACGCTTTTGGTATGTAGCCAAAACCCAAACTACATCTAAAGATGTTGCACAGTATTGCATCCTCAGCTTTTTGTTGTAACCAGTCAGAGCGGCCCTGTACTCCTCCCACTCTCCTGATCGTTTGGCCCTATTATATTTTTTCCTAACTTGTCCCCTCAGTTCCGCAAGTTCCTTAGTCCACCAGGGCACGTTCCTGGAGGAATGCCTCGCAATAAGAAGGCAGTTGTCATTATAGGCTGAAATGATTGTCATTTAGCTGCTCCACAACCATGTTCAGCTCTGCTGTATTTCCTATCCTCCTATTGATCTCGGAGAGCCCAGACCTGAGTTCAGCTCGAAAGGCCTCCCAGTCCGTCTTCCGTGGATCCCGGTAGGAACTCACCTCCACTCTACCTGCCAGAGTGAATCTTATGTGTTTGTGATCCGAGCAGCTTACCTTCTCAGACACATGCCAGTTTGCAACAAAGTTACTCACATATTGTGAGGCTATGTCATATAAATAACCTTCCTTCTATTCCGCGTAACGAAGGTCGGGTTCTTACCCACATTCAATGTATCTAAATTATTTGCTACAATGAACTGTAAAAGTGACTCACCTCTATCGTTGGTGTCCGTGATTCCCCAGGTCGTGTGGTGCGCATTGGCGTCGCAGCCGATGATCAGCTGCAGTCCCCGCTCCCTGCAGTATCTCACCAGCTGTTCCACATCCCTGGTAGGTGGCGGATTGGGGTCATTGTATGGTAGATAGGCCGATCCGATGACGTATTCCCTCGGTCCATATCCACCTCCACCCCCAATTCTTACTGCAGTTAAGTCTCTAGAACAGAACTCTGTTAGTGGTAGTGCTTTTACCTCCTTACCGATAAGTATGCAGGTGCAAGGGGCGTTGGCCGTTTTGTCGTATATAACGTTCCAGCCAGCACCACTCAGACCCAAGACCTTTGTCTAATCCAAGATTCCTGTATGAGTGCCACGTCGCAATCCTTTATGGCCATAGCAAGGGCTGCCGAAGCCGCCTTGCTATGTTGAAGGTTGGCCTGTAGTACCCTTATTATTGCTCGGTCGTCTGATCACCCGAAAAGTCAGTCTGCCCAGCTTATAAAATGCTTTGAGTTGGCTCCTCTCTAGGACTTTAAACGATGGGTCATCCACTGAGTAGGCCAGGAGCTGTCCTTCCTTCTCAATATTCCTGCTCATCAGCATCCAGTTCTCCGTCATCTGGCCAGGATTCTGCTTCTTGAGACGGTCTCTGACTGTACCCTGCTCCACATTCTGTGGTTCTGGTACCTGTACTAGCACCCTAGGTCTGGCAGGAAGCTGTGTTAAGTCCACAACCCTCAACTCTACTCCCTCCAGTCGCTCCCGAAGAAGCTCTCCTAGGGACGCTACAGTATTTTCCAGCCATTGGACCGTTCCGTGGTTTGCACAAGTGATCCAGAGGACCCCTGCACTGAACACGGTTCTATAGAACTGCAGAGGCTCCGTGCTGGTTGCCGAGGCATTGCATGGCACGTCTGCCAATGTGTTCTGTACCAGGTCTGATTGTACCGGGGTCAGCACGATGTCGGGATGGCGTCTGTGAATCACCGCCTAATTCTAATTCCCGACACGGTATAAGATCCAGTTGGTCTGGGTTCTCCTTGGATCATTTCGCTCCGGTGGTCGTGGGAAGTGCCTTCGATTCGGACCTCGGTCCTTTCTCTCTTTGGTCGATCCGCCTTGTCCACGCGTTCCGTTATCCCTTTGGTGTTGGGCGGTTTCTCCGCTGTCCACATCCCTGCGGCCACCTTCCAAGCTTTCATTGCTTTTTTGCGCTGGGCTCCCGACAGCCTCTTGGTAGCAAGTTCGATGCCTTGCATACCTACCGCCAGTTGCTCAGCGCTATCTTCTTTGGCTTCTCCGGAGTCCGATTCGTCCCAGCTCGAACCTTCCTCCTTTACCTGAAATTTAGAATTATCATTTACTGTCTCCATGTTGGCCCCACGAGTATGGACAGCCTGCCCATCCGCCTTAGGATTTAGGTTTTTATTCAGGTTGTCTCCTCTCGGTCCGGGCGATTAAGCTAAGACCCTCCACTCTATCCGCTTGTGAGGCATGACCGCAGTGGAAGGAGTATGGTTTAACAGTAGCCTTACACAAAGTGTAACGGATACTTTTATTTCATAACCACTTTGAATTTTACCATTCAATACCATTCAATTGTTCATGACGTGTTTGCTTAATTTTGGGGAAAACCTCTGTATCTTACGAACTTCTGATTTCCTAAGTAAATACCCCTGGTGCTTCTGGAGCTTTTGTAAGAAATCAGTCGCGCTGTATATTGTCGAACTACTCAACGACCCACTCCCATCTTCACTGAGCTAGCTGCCTCCGGAGTGTCACCCTCATTACATCAAGGTAGATCTCCCCAAGAAGATAACCGTTATCTCCGTGCTACTTTCTTTTTTTAATTCTCTAATTTCTTTTCCCGTTGTTACCGTACCGTGCTACTTATATAGCGCCGAACCGGTAGCTCGTAGCAAATACTGGACATATATGTACAGGTAGAATCTGTGGTAACCGAATGACAGGAGAACGCAGCCATGTTTCCCCACCATTTTCTCGGCAGACACCGATATAGACGTGTGACCAGTTGACAGTGACAGTAGAACTTCGACATATGCGTCAGCCAATTTCAATTCACAATCAATGAATAATAATTTAAGGTTAATCCAAATATGATTAAGTAGCTAGGCATTTTACGCAATTATGTTAAAGAAAATAATATGCTACGAGAGAAAATAAAAACTATTCTTCGATGAAATAACGATTATGCTCAATAATCGAATAATAAGTTAAAGATAGCGAATTCTCAAAAATAGAACAAAGACCTTCCTCTGGCAAATAAAAATAATTAGTCAGGATTCAAGAAAAAGAAATTAAATAAATAAATAATCAGATGTACACCTGATTATTGTACATTGATGGGTGATGAGGCCGAGCATTGGCGAAGGTTAAGCCTGTAATGCTCAGTCATAGTAAAATAAAAAAATTAGGAAAAAACATTCTGTTTATTTATTACTTGACCTAATTATAGAAAATTACATAGGTATAAATTAAATAAATGGTTCAAAAATACCGCCTCCCTTAAATAAACAAAACCCGAATCTATTGTAAAAGTTAGTTTTTACATTATACAGCATTTCTGGTGTGATATTATTAGAAGTATTTGTAATAGCATTTTTTAATTCCTCTATGGTATTTGGTCTGATATCTGCGTGCGCGTAAATGGACTCCTTTAAATATCCCCAATAAAAAAATCTAAGGGAGACAAATCGGGCGAACGGGGTGGCCACGATATTTCTTGCGAATAGGTTCCAATCCAACGATTTTGAAATACACGATTCAAAAAAGCCCGAGTGACTGCAGCGTTGTGGGCTGGGCAACCATCTTGTTGAAAGTAAATTCTTTGATGGTTAATGTCCGGTAGTTGTTCTATGATCGGCAAAACTTCATTTTCCAATAGAGCTAAATAACTAGCGCTAGTTAAATTGCCATTGATAAATATGGGACCTATAACCCGATTATTTAACAACCCAGCCCATACATTTACTTTCTGTTGATACTGGGTACGCGTGCTTACACTGCGAAATTCATTTCTTCTAGCCCAATACCTAACTATTGACGGGTTGTGGGATCTTACAATGGGAAATGATGACTCATCCGTAAATAAAATATTATTTAAAAAATCATCGTTGAGATTCACCATTTCCATCAACCTCTCGCAAAATTCCATTCGTCTAAATGCATCGTCGTGAAATAATTGCTGATGCTTAGACACCTTAAAACTGCTGTACGCATTACTTTTTAAAATGCGACTAACAGATGATGTTGATGTTCCCACATCATTTGCAATCTGTCGTAGCGATAAATTTGAATTATTTTCAATCGACGCACATACCAATAGCAATGTATCCGCAGATATTTTGCGTGTGGGATAGCTTTTTTTTAATTTTTTACCATGCCAGTACGTTCAAATTTTCTAAGTAAGTCAAAAATCGTGGATACTGACGGAATAGACCTATCTGGATATTTAACGCTAAATAAATCGCGGACCTGCTGGAAACTATTACCAGCATAATGCCATTTTAGCAATTGAAGTTTTTCTTGCTCTGTGTATTTCGGCATTATTACATTAATATGCTAATAGAGAAACTGACAGGTGACAGACTGATGACATATATACGAGCGTATCGTTATGTATATCCATGAATATGTTTTCTACAATGGTAGTGGGAGTCGACCGCTTCCCCACCCATTTGGTTACCAGAGATTCAATCTGTAGACATAAGTTAACGCATACTCAGGGATTACTTCTTAGCAATAATAAATTGATAGTGCCAAAAAGCTTAAGAAAGGGAATATTGAACAAGCTGCACATAACACACCAAGAGAAAGAGAAAACGAAGTTAAAAGCAAAAAGTATTCCATTTTGGCCTGGAATGACAAATGACATAAACAATATGGTAGAAACTTGTCAAATTTGTTTAACTGATGCTAGAAATAACAGAAAAGAACCGCTTATTTCACATGAGGTGCCAGTGCCACAAAAACAATGGAAAAAAATAGGCGTAGATCTATTCCCACTTAGAAATAGTGTTTACTTAATTTTGATTAATTACTATTCAAAATTTGTAAAAGTCGAAAAATATCATCATTAACGACTATGAGTGTTGTGAACCAGATGAAGATAATTTTTAGCAGACACGAAATACCGAAGATAGTAATGTCAGATAATGGACCATGTTTTGCAAGCAAGGAGTTTACGAAACGTCTAGCCCTCATTATCCGCAGTCCAACGGACAAGTAGAAACAGCAGTACAAACGGTAAAGAATATGATAAATAAAAATTATCAATCTAATAGCGATTTCTACTTATGCCTACTCGAATTAAATACAACTCCTAAATCATCATACATACCCAGTCCAAGTCAATTATTGTATAGCAGAAAACTACGAACTACCCTACCAGAGTCAGCTATTGGAACCAGCTAGGCCGTCACAGTGGCACAAAACATGAACTGGGGTTTCTTCTTCCTCTTGACAGAATCTGCAGAGAGCATTTTCTGCCAGGCCTATGTTAAACATATGCCTATTCAGTCTGCAGTGACCGGTCATCAGACTTACTATCATTTTGACAGTCTTCCTGTCTTTACTCAGTAGGTCTTCAGTAAACTTAGACCTCTGTTCCCTTAGGAACTCCTTAGCCTGTCTTTGTCCTGGCGATCTTACCCACCATTCCTTGGACTTGTTTTGTGATCATTCGTAGATGGACCTCTTAATTTGTGATTTGGTAGTGCCGAAGGAAGGGGCCGCTCCTATGAAAGGCCTTGACGAGCCTCGTCTGGCCTCGTCCAGCTCATCGGCCGCCTCGTTTCCCTTCACTCCCATGTGGCTGGGGACCCAGGCCAAAGTGATTTTCCTTAGGGTGCCCGCCTCATTTAGGGCTCTTACGCAGTCCCAAACCAGCTTTGAGTCAGCACTTGCGGAACTGATAGCTTTAAGTGCTGCTTGACTGTCAGAGTAAATAGCGACGCTTTTTCCTGGTTCTTGGCTTTTGAACTAAGTAGTGAGGATACCACACTAAGCAAGCATATTCTAGCCGCGATCTAACAAACGATACATAAAGGGATTTCACCGCATCTGTGTTGCTAAAGGATCTGCAATAACGCCAAGAAGTTGTTGGGCTTTCAGTGTAGTATTTGCAAGGTGCTCGGCAAATGAAAGTTTGCAATCAAACAACACACCTAGATCCTTAATGGTATTAACTCGAGGTATATCATTCACAAGGTGATATTGAAAAGCAAGTAAATTAATTTTCTTGGTAAAACTCTTTTTTTTTATTTTTCTGGTGGCTAAATCTAAATAACAGCACTTTGAGTATAAGTCTAATTTCTTTATTTTCTGATCTGAAGGAATTAACTCCTCAAATTCCAAACCACGTGAAATTGCAGGAATATTGAAAGCAATATTTATTTTTTAAATAAATTAATATTTATACAGAGTGTTCGACGAGGAACTTCGAGGTTTTTGTATAGCGATTCCTTGGTAAAAAATAAGAAAAAAAGTTTTATAAACATAGGTCGTATTCTCAACGGTTGTCGACTTATGTATGATCAAAGTTGCGTTACCTACATTTCTATAGTCTGGCCGGCACGTGGGGCCACGTAAAAACCATTGTGTATGGACAACGAAAGCCCAATACTAGGGAAGGACTATTGGTTAGAATAGAGCAAGCCTTTAATGACATACGACGAAGACTTGGAAATGTAGATTGGCAGAGGGCGTTAAGAAGAAGGGCTGAACTGTGCTTGAATGTTCATGGCGCACATGTCGAGCAGTTGTGAACCTTCTCTTTTAACAACGTTCATAGTTAATTTTTTTAATTATTTCAAATTTTGTAAATTTAAAATAAAGGCATATGAAACTGCGTTTTAAGTATACATTGCTTCACATGCTTAGAATTTCACAGAATTGCAGTAAAAGTATCATATGCATATGTATGTATGTATGTAACGTAACTTTGACCACGCATATCTCGACAACCGTTGGGAATACGACCTATGTTTATAAAAGTTTTTTTCTTATTTTTGACCAAGGAATCGCTATACAAAATCCTCAAAGTTCCTCGTCGGACACCCTGTATATATCATTTAATTGTCTTAAAAAACTATTGAGCATATATAGACTTAAAGTAAAAAATTGATGAAATAGTTAGTTCAAAGTGTAAAAGTTGATTTTATGAGATTGTACTCCTAAAATACTGTATATGTATGGAATATGTACCTGTACCGTACCACCTCTATACCGGTAGGATCTCTGTAAACGCAACGATTGTATAGCGCATGTACCAGTCGCCACAATGCGATGACTACGTATACAGGATAACAACTTGAACTACGAAAGCCTATTGATAGGAGAAGGTAGTGGGAGGTATTAAAAGTATCCATTTTAGTATTGTCAACTATTTATATAACAGGAATGTCAGTGGTTATGTCAAATACTTTACCCAACCATCAAACTTTATCCTAATGGAATACACAATGAATGAAAAAGTGCAAATTATAAAATGGTTTCTTTAACACATTCTACACGTTTATATTCAAAAACATATAAGTATCTAAATAAGCAACCAGCAACGATTTAATAACACTTAGCAGAAAGTTTGATGGTTCCGTTAAGTAATTGACATAACCACTGATATTCCTGTCATATAAAAAGTTTACAACTAAAAATGGATACATTTAATTTTAACTCCCACCCCTCTCCTATCAATAGGCCTTCGTAGTTCAAGTTGTTAGCGTGTATATGTACTCTCCTCCGTTAACCAGAGCGATAGATTGATAAGCGTAATATCATGCTTGTCGGCATCATATACTTGTGTTAAGTATTTTTTTTAATATAAATGAATTCTTTCCAGTGGGGACATAGACACGCCTCCATCGTTGCTTGAGCAGAGATCATAGCGGTATATAAAATATTCCTATTGTGTTCGATATTTCTGCAATTTCACTGACCTTCACTGACCTAGATCAATTCAGCGATTTAATTTATATGCCTATAGTGCTTGGTTCTGCACCGGGTGATCAAATAAAAATGACGCTCCACCATATCTCAGGAACGGTTTATGATACCTACAGTTTCCGAAGAAAGATATCACCTACTAAAGTAGATATGAAAAACGTCTGGAAATTGTTTAGGTAATCATAGGACAACTGCTAGATGGTGTAATTGATCACCAAAAATTGAAAATCCTATTTTATATAAAATTTACAACTTGAGGTTTAACACAAATGAATTTAAATTGCATTTTAAAACTACACAGGGTACAGCCTAAACTTTTATATATAGCATAACATGCGCAAAAATGTTTATACATCTGTGTAACTAAATCTAAGTAATAGTCAATGCTGCTAGAACTACAATCAATTTCTGCCGGGTAGTTTTGTTTTTAAATAAATATACACTCTAAATTAAAGTAATTATTTCAATCAATATTTTATTCAGGTTTCACAATATTATTGCAAAATATGCACATAAATGTCCGGAAGAAAGTGCAGAATTAGCTAAAGAATGGATTACTGCTGAAAAAAACAAATCGATATTACGATTGAGACTGATGGAGGTACTGCTTGCGGCTAGATATTACAGACTGAAATCTCATACATCTAGCATAAGAAAATCTGAACTCTTGAAAAATAGGAAAAGGTTAAGAGAGCATGAAGAGGTGAGTATCAAAAATGCTAGTGTGACTATTCTGAAATTAATGCTTTATTCAATAGGTACTTAGTTTATTAGTAATATACTAATTAGCATACTAGACTTATACTAATATACAAGATAGACATTAGCATTCTTCCTTTGCCCTAAACGTGTTATTCAGAAGCACTAAATAATATAATAAAACAATTAGCAAACTGAACAGGCTAGTTTGCTAATTGTTTTATTATTTTACGAACGTAACGGACAAGTGGCACAGCTGAATTACTTTACTTGCAACTAGAACCATCATTACTCGATATACTGCACACCGCAAAGCTGTCATTTTTGCGCAATGTACATTCCCGGTCCGTCAGTTGAGGATGCTGATGAGCGTTACTCTGATGTTGGTTACTTAGAGCAAGTCAGTTTCTGTATCTTCCCCACTGGGCTATTTCTTTTTGTATAATTATAATCTTAATCATTATACATGTACCATTCTCCAATTTTTTACAGATTCAAGCATCTTCTGCGCGAACTTACCAGGTGTTAGGTGTCCTATTATTATAATTTGTAGCATTTGAACACAGTATACAAAACGGTATCCTGAGCCTGACAATAGAGATGCAGTAACCTATGTTGTTCAAAGCATCTTCTCTTACAGACTATGCCTTTTTTCGGACGCGAGGGCTAAATTGTGTTCTTTCATCCACCCGCAACAAGATCCAAATTAATTATCCCATCGTACAGAACGTTCAACAATTTCGGCCCCAAAATCGACCTTGAGGTACTCGAGCCACGTTGACTCTACTGTCATTCCATATATTGTCCTTGACACGTTTCCTATTTGTTTACATGCAATCAAGACGCATAAACTAAACCCACGTTTATTAGTAGTATTTTTATAGACTTTTCTAGATAATCGGCGTCCTAGTTGAGCCGTCAGAACTGTCCCCAGCCCCAGTCATCCTCTCTCTTGCTTTATAATTTTTCCTATAACGAGGGTACTTCGTTTTGTCCGCTCTATGTCCTACGTTTTCACATGCAAAGTAACAACTCGGGTTTTTACAACCGTTAGCTTTATAATCATTCATCTCACAGTTAAGACAAAGTTTAGTCGTGTCAATTTTCTTGTAGTCACTAGTTTTGCGTCTAAATTTTAAGCATCTTTGAATGTTTGACAGGACAGTTTGTTCTAGATTGTTCACACATTTAAATTTTGCGTAGTTTTTGTTTGGGAATGAATGACAAATCGATTGTGCTGCTTGAGGGGTCATGTTCACCTGGTCGCACTCTTTTTGCGTCTAAATTTTAAGTCTTTAGGACTTGCAATGTTCATATGTTATGTTATATACATACACATGTTTCAAGTCTTAATTAATTATATGTTTTTATTTATTTAGGGAACAGACAAAGAAATTTCTAACCTCACTTCTATTTTTGAAAACTACGAAAAACGATATAATCAAGTATTGGAACAATGTAACGTTGATATTGAGCGAATTAAAAACAGAGCAATAAATGCAAATAATTCTGCTGTTGTAACATCTGAAATGACATACTTTGAAACTCTAATGGCTACCAACACGAATAAAATTGTGGCTATAAATGAAGAATATCAAACTGACATCAATAGACATATTTGTGAAATCTTCAAATGTAATTTTAACTACATTAAATCAATAAGGTAAGTTTTACCAACTATCGAAAGTCATACTCAGGCTTATCCTGTTCTCATCACTCACTACGCCAAGATTTTCCAGGAAAAAATTTAGGTGTGCGTACAGAAAATGTACTTTTAAGAACATATTATAAGCCAAATTACGTTATAAGATCATAGCAATTTTTCACGTTTCAATTTCCAAAAAAAAACTGTGAGTAACAAATTATTTTCTTCAGTGAATTCAGTAGTCCCTAAACGTTTTTGTCATGCATTAGTGATCGCATTTATGGGCCCATAAATATTCTTTCTTTAATTTTTATATCGCTAATTTTAGGAAACTTCTATACATGGAACCAGGAGTACTGTCCATGGCTTTGACGAAATTATTCATTAATCGTAGGTTCCTAAGTTGATATGTAACGTAGATATAAACACGTTTCCTGGATTATACAGTACGTCATGTTTCATATGTTTCAGATCGGGAATGAAGGAATGTTTAGGCCATTGTTTTTTAATTTAGTTTTTTTTTCTGTCCCTACTCTTCAAACAACAGTTCTCTTCAACAGTTCAAAAAATTAAAATAAGAAAAAACTGGATGAAGAACCTACGAATACATATTTGAAAACACAATTAAAAAAAACTGTATTAAATACCTACATATGTTGCTCCTAGGGTGGGTTTATCAATGTGAGGATAAAAGTGTTAGTTAAACAACTGACAGATATTGCTAACTGGCAGATAAAATTTAGCAACTACAATGCTTTGCTTGTAGATAACTTCTATTTAACACTCAATAAACGTTTATTGTAATTATCTTACGAATAAAATTTCATCTGCCAGTTAGCAATATCTGTCAGTTATTTAACTGACACTTTTATCCTCACATTGATAAACCCACCCCTAGACAGATAAAAATCATGTTAATCATCAGTGTAATCATTGATTACTAATCGATGATGGTTTGTTTGTTAGTGTGTGCGTTCGCCTACTACAGATTTCCATGTAAGACGCCGCACTCAATTCTATGTGGCTATAAAATGGGTGCATAGTTATAATAATATATATGTAATGTGTAATTGAATTATTTATTTCAACAGTCAAGGATTGTAAGGAATAACAAACTGAATAGTTTCACTGTAACAATACAAGTATTTTATAATTAGTCTATTTACATTAACTATTTACAATGATTACAAACCTGTAACAATACAAGAAACAACATTCAATGTTTGTTCTTCGCAATCGTGTTCCTTGTATAATCCTTGTATTATCCTAAAGGTTTCTTATTTATTAATTAGCAAAACACATCACGTTTTGACGTTGACAGTTTTTAATTTTTATGACGCTAGTGCAGATCCTTAACCTACTGACTCATTGTATTGAGCAGAAAGGAGCATATTCCTTACATCTCCTCCCCCTCCCCTCCCCTTGGGAAAGAAAAATCTCATTTTTCTTCCTCACACATCGTATCTTGTACTGGAATAAGTTTTGAAATATGGAAGAAATTCGATTCCGTTTTTGTGTGTCCTGTATTGATCCTGTAAATTGATTCAGACACTTTTTCTTCTATTTTATATGGACCAATTCTTAATTCGTCCAATTTTTTTCTGTTCAAACGATTTCCGTTTTCAACATACACTGACTCACCTATCTGAAAATTGTAGTTTTTTCTATTTTTGTCGTATAGTTGTTTGTTAAATTTGTGGTATTTTATGCTATTTTCCAAAGCTCTTTCTCTGTCTTCCTTTATGTCCCTCTGTGTTTTTATTTGTGACAACTCGTTCGGTAATATCGACGTGTTTGTTCCTTCTAATAAGTATTTCGGACTAAACTTTGTTACTATATGTATCGTTTCATTATATTTGCGCACACATTCATGTGCCGCTGTTGTCCAAGCTTTTCTTCCTTTATTTTCATTTACTTTACACCTGATTTTATTTATTAGAGTTTGGTTTAATCGTTCATTTAAACCGTTAGAAAAAGGCGCATTGACCGCTGTAAAAATAATCGGTATATTTTTTTTTTTTAGGAAGCCTTTATACTCTTTTGAATTAATTCCTGGATACTGGTCGGTTAGAATTTTTCTGATTTCTTCATTTTCTGCTATAATATTAGTTAATTTTATAAAGTCATTAGCTGACTGTGATTTTGAAGTTAGGATGTATGCGAATCTTGTAAAATGGTCCACCAACAAGTGTAAATATTTTTTTGTAGATCTTGAGCCACCAAAACCTCCGATCGTGTTAATCGACATTATCTCGAATGGTTTTTTCGCCGGACCAAGTTGTGACATTAATCCGTACTTTACTTGACCTCTGGTTTTATTTTTAATAAAAATTTCACAGTTTCTGCATATTTTTTAAATATTTTTCGATAAATTCTTTGCCGAGTAGTGCGGTTTCAACATACTTGTCATTTGGTTTATGCCAATATGACAGAATTGATCGTAGAACACTAAACACTTTAACCCACTGAACACCAAACAAGTTTTAACTAAAACACCGACGCGTTTCAACGCCTTGATAATGACAGCATTGCTGTTGCTAATAAAACTTTTATTATCGCCTTGATAATGACAGCATTGCTGTTGCTAATAAAACTTTTATTATCGCCTTGGTAATGACAGCATTGCTGTTGAAACGAGTCGGTGTTTTAGTTAAAACTTGTTTGGTGTTCAGTGGGTTAGTGTTTAGTGTTCTACTTCTACACCAAGAGATCCAGTGAAGAACTTCAGAATTGATCGTGCAGATTTTTTATTAATTTTTTGCTGAATTCTTCTGATATCATGATTTTCTCCTTTCTGTAGTATATCTTGTTCTTCTCATACACGTTTTTTTGTTTTTTTAAATTCTCGTTTTTATTTTGATCGTTTATAATACTTTTTAAATTTATTAGATTTACGATTTTTAACAAATCTTCGTTGTTTTCTTGTGCTTCAAATACCGGGTTCCTGCTTAAACAATCTGCTTCTATGTTAAATTTACCTGGATTATATTTTACTGTAAAATCATATTGTGACAAGTAGTATGTTGTGTCACCTAGCTCGTCATCTGGTCTAGCTTTTATGTTTAAATCTTTTAATGGCTTATGATCTGAGTAAACTTCGAAAGATCTGCCCAACAGCCAGTATTGCCAAAACTGCACTGCCTCTTTAATTGCTAAAGCTTCTATACATATTGCCTTTTTCTTTTTCTGTGAATTATTTAATTTCTTCGAAAAATAGGCAACTGGTTTCTCTGTATCACTGTCTGGTTGAGGCTGTTTTAGTACAGCCCCTAGTCCTTGGATACTCCCGTCTGTATAGATTTTTATTGGTAACGTAGGGTCATAAATTGTTAAAACTGTCTCCGTGCATAAAAATTCTTTTAAATAGTCAAAAACCTTTTGGCATTCTTGTGACCAAACAAATTTTTGATCCTTTCTTAATAGATTGTGCAACGGTTCCAATACAACAACGATTTTAGGTACGTAGTTGTGATAAAAATTTATTTTTCCTAAAAATTGGCGGATATTTTTCTGGGTTGTTGGAGTTGGAAAATTACGTATTGCCTTTAAATTATCTTTCATTGGTTTAACAGTATTATAACTTATAATGTGCCCAAGATAACTTACTGTATTCGAAGCAAACATACATTTAGAGAATTTAAGCCGGAAGCCTTCTTCTGTGATAGCATTCAGCAACATTTCTAAATGTCTTAAATGTTCTCTAAAGGTTTTAGAGAATATCAATATATCGTCTATATAATTTACAGTAAATCCTGACAATTCGCGTTTTTTAATTATATTGCTCAATATTCTCTGGAAAATGGCTGGCGATGTTTTCATTCCAAAAGGTAAGCATGTCCACTGATAATGCCCTTCTTGTGTTACAAACCCCGTTTTGCTTCTGTCTTCTACTCTTAGTGGAATAGACCAAAACGCCGAATTGATGTCTAGTTTTGAAAAGTATTTGCAATTTCTCTTTTTTATTACTAAATCTTCTATTCGCGGAAATGGCTGCGATTGAGGTATTATAGTTTTGTTGAGATCTCTGAAATCAATACAAAGCCGTGACTTTTTGTTTTCATCTTTCTTGAACGCCAGAGTTACCGGGGCTGCAAAAGGACTGTATGATTCTTCTATAAGATTTCTCTTTAACAGCTCCGATATCTGTTGCTCTATTTCTTTTTTATCTTCTATTGTGCACCTGTACGGTCGCTTGCTGCAATACTTATCTATTTTCAGATCTATTCTAGCTTCGTATTCCTTTACAGTGCCAATATCATATTTGACTTTAGCAAATGTATGCTTGTAATTATTTATTAATTCATCGATTGAATTTCTCTTTTCAATATCTAAGTGGTTCGTTATGGATATAAAATTTGTTGTGTCTAAATTTTCATTAAAATTTATTTTGTAAAATACGTCTTGTTTCTCCATTGCTAATTTTTGTTTATTTTTTATATTAGCACCATCAGGAATTTCGCTTTTATCTTTTTCATATTTTCCGTGGACAGTAATAACTTTTCCCATTTTTTGTGCTATATTTAGATTCTCATCTTGAGTTAATCCAATTTTTTTTTATCATATCTAGACCAATGAGGAAATCAAACTTAAAATTTTCATTGTCTATGATGAAAACATCAACATCTTTTTCTATTTCAAAAATGTTCGCTTTTATTTTTATTAATTGCTCCGTCTTATTAACACCATTAATTGTTCTAAGATTAACTTTTCCATTATAATTATCCTTTTTTAATTTTAACTTTAGTACTTTCGAGTTGATAAGTGACACGTTCGATCCTGTGTCATATACCCCATTTACTTCAAAAGTTCCATTTAATATTATCTTCAAACTAATTAATGGTGTGGTTGTAAGTTTTTTGGATCTTGACCTTCTGTTTCAATTTTAAATAAAGAGAACGAACTTTTTCTTCTTCGGGATCTTTTCTTTTTGCAAAATGCACATGGCACTTTTGTTTTTAATTTTTGTCCGTTTATCTTCTTTATTTCACTAACATTTTTGTAAACTAGACGCTCTAGTTTTCCTAACTCATTGTATAAATCTTCTGTTTCGAGCAGAGTTCCTCTATCGATTTTATCGCTCACAAAGTTTGGTAAACCAACTGCAATGAGATCAATCAAAGTCCCAGTGTCAATTGATTTTCTTGTTTCTAAAAGTAGTTTTTCTTTTCTCAGTGCATATTCAATCAGGGAACCTGTTTGATATTTCCACATTATAGCATGTCTGATTGGAAACCAGCCCTTATTTGCAAAAGTATCACAAAACTTTTTTTCCATTATTCCCACTCTGAATTTATGGACAATTTAATTAATACACATTCATACCAATCCAGGCAAGACTTGTCAATAAAGAGTTTTAGTAATTTAATTTTTCTTTTATCGTCTGATATATTATATCTTTCACATTCCTCTTCAAATTCGCTTAACCATTGACTCGAATTCTGTGTTTTATTATTAAATTTTTGTATAGTGATCTCTTTTGCAATTTTATCCAATGATTTCTCTTCTACTTTTTTGCTGTTTTCAATCAGTGTTTCTAATAACTTTTCCATTGAAGAATTCTGTGCCAAAACTATTTCCTCTGTTTTATTTGTTGTTATTTCTTCTAAGAAATAATCATTGAACTGCACGTTTTCTTCTACGTCCATCTGGTGTTTCTATTGAAGTTATACACACAACGTTAGATTTCCCATCTGCACTTCCTTTAATTCTAAATTCAAATTTTAACTTCTCCATGGCGTATTAAAACGAGAATGTTGTTTTGTAATGTGTAATTGAATTATTTATTTCAACAGTCAAGGATTGTAAGGAATAACAAACTGAATAGTTTCACTGTAACAATACAAGTATTTTATTAATTAGACTATTTACATTAACTATTTACAATGATTACAAACCTGTAACAATACAAGAAACAACATTCAATGTTTGTTCTTCGCAATCGTGTTCCTTGTATAATCCTTGTATTATCCTAAAGGTTTCTTATTTATTAATTAGCAAAACACATCACGTTTTGACGTTGACAGTTTTTAATTTTTATGACGCTAGTGCAGATCCTTAACCTACTGACTCATTGTATTGAGCAGAAAGGAGCATAGAATAACTTAGATAGAATGGCAAGTACGGCAGTGGGGATGAACGACTATTGCAGCGCCTCTTGCAGTCATACCGGTACTACTTAAGGCACAATTTAGCGCGCGGGTTATTTAAAATTTTGTTTCTGTATTTTATCTAATGATTGCCTCAGACAAAAATTGAAATTTAACTGACATTGCGATTTGAGACAAATAAGTATCACATTAGAATGTTTGGCATACGATGATTTGATGAAATGGCAGTTTAGTATGGATAATGTCAATATATAAGCATAGAAGTTCTGAATGCTACCTATTATTACTTTAGTTAAAACAAAAATAAGTCTTATTTCATGTTATGTCATTATAATAAATACAATATTTAAACTGCTTAAAACAATTCATATAACTGATTAAACTATAAGAATACCAAGCAAATTCGCAGATGGTATAGACCTTAAAACCAATTGGGAACCATTTAAACATTCCTCTTTAAAACGTGGAGAAAAAGTATGGAATATTAGTTTTTGATTATCACAATTAAACATGTCTGGTTATTAATTCATTACAATCATACCTTCAATATATTTTCTTTCTTCACTGGAAATCGCCGTCTATTATTCATATATAGGTACACTTTATTCATTAAAATATACCTAAAGTAATATTTTCAAATTACCTACATACATACTTACATAGGCGAAGCGGTATCTGTATAACCAGGATATCAGAACACTTCTTTTTATAAGATAGTTAAATTTCTCGGTTCGCTTTTACCTAAAAACGCATTTTTTGTGTATAATGTTAAAATAATATGCAATACAAAAATGACAGAAGACAATAGAGAAAATAATAGTGACAGGATAGTGACCATGGGGACAGCGAAAAAATCATCAAAAAGAGGTAAATTTACGCACTGAGTGAGAGAGATAACATTCGTTTAGTAGCGGTATGACTGGGAGATGGCGTTGTTGTTCTCGTTCAAAGCCTATTTAGCTAGTCGCCACACCATGGAAACGAGTATATTCCTTACATATATAAACATCCAACAACCCCAGAACATGTTTTTACATGTCTTTTTCTCACATACGTGTTCAAACGAATTTCGCAATTCGAACCGTAATCTGTAATTTTATAATCTGATTTTGTTGAAGAAAAATCTTTAATATCAAATATTTTGAGCTCGATTAATTAAGTAAAACATTATTATTATCCATTTGTTGAAATCAAAATACAGTGCGATCATAAATGATTGAGGATAGTTTGAATTTGCTGCCATACAAATTTTCCCTAAAGTTGGTTGTACTGATGATTTACTATTATGATATTTCTCCAGTGGCGTCTCAAATGAGACTGTTAACGGTACTATTAAATCTTAAATAAAAATAGTACTTTTGAGTGTATAGAATTAACTTACGCTAACAATCAACTTAAAAGAAAACAAAATCTAATAATAGATGGACGAAGTAAATACAAATAAAAATAATAAATGGACTTAAATAACAGACGACAACACAACACACGGAAAACAGTGACAATCGATAGTAATATTTGCATCATAGCCACTCTCCAAATTTAAAACACACTAAAATTTATGGCGGTAAATTTAAACTATCCTCAATCATTTACGATCGCACTGTACTTCTGTCTTATTATCTGATTTCAATAACGAAACCGGAAATTGTTTAAGGAAGTATATAGGTACATATATAATAACTTTATACTTAAACAAGGAAAGTATCGCAATTTTAAGACAATTTTTACGTTCACTCCAATAGGAGTTCTTTATTTCATATAGCATCTAATTCCACTTACCAATAAAAACTTTCTAGGTTATTTTCAGAAGGAGGAAACGGCACGGTAACTCTATCCACAACTACTTGCAAAGATTTAAGTAAACTGGAGAAACGATATAAAAAGAAAATCGCATTAATGACCCAGAATAATGATAATGCATGTTCAAAGTGCCTGCAAGTACTCGGAGATGCAAAATTTAAAGTGAATGACTTGTAAGTATTTTAAAAATCTTTACTTACCTGAAACATATATTTGAATAGAATATAATCACCAATACGCATAAAGAAACGCAAATTAAGTATACCAGAAGTATATGATGGAATTATACTTGCGAAATTATAAGTGCTTTCTTATGAAATTTATTGTCACATTATAAAATTGATGATAGCCAATAATTACGCAAGGAAATGTGTTGATGAACCTTCAGTTCATTGCGCGTTTTGATGATTTTGCTTAATATCAATTTACACATTCTCGGGCAATGAACGGAAATTTACATCATTTTAAGTTAGTCTAGTAGGTATTAGCAAGTAAGTAGAACAAATGTAAGAGTAAGAAAAAAAACACAAAATAATGCTACTGGACAGCGCCATTAATTTTACACATGTCTACAAACAAACTAATAATATTTCAAGTAGAATATAATTAAAACCTTATTATCTTCTAATCTTAATACGGATTCTTATTCCCTAAATACCTATCGCATAATTAGACTCCGCAACGAGAAGCAAGTTGGCTCCGTCAAGTTGGCCCCCCCTCAATCTTGCACCGGGCTAATATCTATCTAAAAAGTTTGCGCCAAGCTTGCACCAGCTTGCGCCACACGTATAACAGCTTGCACCCCTCCAGTTGAGTAATTATTTAAAAAAAATTGCAGGGGGGCTAACTTGACGCTAGCCCCCCCTCATCACGGGAGAAACTTCAAAATAGGGTAGATAGCTTGCACCCACCTTGCGCCAACTTGCGCCACCAATTTTAGAGCTTGCACCCCTCTCCAACCCCTATATATTTAATATTTATGTTTCCAAGCTAGCCCCCCCTCATCACGGGAGAAACTTCAAAATAGGGTGGATAGTTTGCACCCACCTTGCGCCAACTTGCGCCATCAATTTTAGAACTTGCACCCCTCTCCAACCCCTATATATTTAATATTTATGTTTCCAAGCTAGCCCCCCCTCATCACGGGAGAAAGTTCAAAATAGGGTGGATAGTTTGCACCCACCTTGCGCCAACTTGCGCCATCAATTTTAGAGCTTGCACCCCTCTCCATCCCCTATATGTTTAATATTTGTATTTTCAAGCTAGCTCCTCCCCTCCCCCCCTCGCCACGGGAGAAACTTTAAAATAATTGATAATTAATTAAATAATAATTAATTATTTAATTAAATAATAATTAGGTTAATTAATAATAATACACAATTTTATTTTTGGTTTGTAGTGGAACTAATATGTTTATTTTAAATTTATTTCTAATAGTTTTATTTTTAATGTAATTCACTATTACAACGATATTCACACATTTGCAAATTCAATATTTAGACAAGGATTGATATATGATTAGTTTTACAAATGACATGTCAGTTAGTTACTCAAGTTTTCATTGGGGTACGAAGGGGATGCAAGCCCTAAAATTGGTGGCGCAAGTTAGCGCAAGGTGGCTGCAAGCTATCTACCCTATTTTGAAGTTTCTCCCGTGATGAGGGGGGGCTAGCTCGGAAACATAAATATTAAATATATAGAGGTTGGAGAGGGGTGCAAGCTCTAAAATTGGTGGCGCAAGGTGGGTACAAACTATCTACCCTATTTTGAACTTTCTCCCGTGATGAGAGGGGGCTAGGTTGGAAACATAAATATTAAATATATAGGGGTTGCAGAGGGGTGCAAGCTCTAAAATTGGTGGCGCAAGTTGGCGCAAGGTGGGTGCAAACTATCCACCCTATTTTGAACTTTCTCCCGTGATGAGGGGGGGCTAGCTTGGAAACATAAATATCAAATATATAGGGGTTGGAGAGAGGTGCAAGCTCTAAAATTGGTGGCGCAAGTTGGCGCAAGGTGGGTGCAAGCTATCTACCCTATTTTGAAGTTTCTCCCGTGATGAGGGGGGGCTAGCGTCAAGTTAGCCCCCCCTGCAATTTTTTTTGAAATAATTACTCAACTGGAGGGGTGCAAGCTGTTATACGTGTGGCGCAAGCTGGTGCAAGCTTGGCGCAAACTTTTTAGATAGATATTAGCCCGGTGCGAGATTGAGGGGGGGCCAACTTGACGGAGCCAAGCAAGTTCCAGTAAGTAACTTTTACATACTCACATCATTTATGTTCGTGACTTTCATGAGTGAGCATAGGCGATACGGACGCTTGAATGTTTATACATAAAATAATAATATGAGATGGCGTAACGTTTCTTATCGATGTTCGATTTGGTAATTTATAATCCAAATACTTGCTCTAGAAGGAGACAAAAGCTTCGCTGTATCGTTTGCCACGGATTGCAGAACAGCGTTTTATACATTTTAGGTGGCGTTCACAGTTCTATCTACTGGTACACGTCAAATAGTTATCGAACGTTACACATTTAATTCTATCACTTTCGTATTCTAAATCCGGCATAGTCGCTATTACGTGTTCTAGTTTCCTCGAAATACGCCGTTCCCGAAACGTACCTAACTGCGACATTTTCCAAGTATGTGTGTACTGATAAGCATTCACAACGACCAGTGGAATAATACTGAACAAGTGTGCTTTGATACGGATGCTTAAGAACTAGCGTCACTCTACAAGCATAAACACACGTGTACACTATGCTTCGGAACAACTTCGCACATTTACTTTCTTAATTTAAATAGCGTGGTATATTTTTGATGGGGTTTTTAAATTGTGCGTGCAATTCTGCATTACAACTTACTATGGTACCGTATATCAAAAACTAGTTGTTTTTAAATTATTCAATTCCTGTAAAAGCGTTGACACTAAAAAGCTCATATTTGGCGTGTTGTGAACTGAAATATAAAGCATCAAATGTAAGTCTTCAAAATTGTATCTATGTATAAAGGGCATATAAGCAAACCAAAATATGTAAAGACAAAGAAATCATTGATATATCTAATTATGGTTACATTTTCAAGCAATATTAAATCACTTATTAAGGTAAATTTAGGCTATGTCCGAATTCGCATTTTTCTTGCACCTAGTATATACTTTATACAACCTAGTCAACAAGCCCCACCACTAGTAAGCCACGCCTCTCCGAACGCACAGTCCGTGCCATGGGGGTGAAGATCAAATAGGAGGCTTTGAAACTAGATTAGCTTTATACGACATTTCAATAGATGCCTCACATATCAAATTACAGAGTGCATGCGTGAATTCTAAGACGGGATTGGCGCTGAATTCCAGGGAGTGGAATCTTAATAGGAAAAATTTGGCTCGACTTCTCATTGGTTCTCGTAATCACACGGTAAATTTAGTTCCTTGTGCTAAGGTGACTGCGTTGTAAGCATTAAGCAACCTATATTATCGGGAGTGGAGACAGTGTTCTATTTTGTTGATAAGATAGTGCGCCACCAACTTCAGCACAACGAACTACAGGTGGCGGGACATTCAAAGGGATTACTTTATTAATATTGAAGATTTTTATTAAAGTATATACCAAATATTTCATATTCTATAATAGTATAGTTAACATATAACTATACTAATATAATTATGAAATATTTGGTATATACACATATCAGAAAATCTGGGTATAAATACAGTGGAATAATATATTAAAATACTTTATAAGAAACTGTTAGGTTCGAGAGATAAGTACCTACATACTACAAATATGTTACACTAATACATAAAGTAATTTTAAAATAAATCTAATCTATTGTACTACTACCCGTTGTTGGATCGAGCTAAAACAACCAACTCTCTTAAAAGTCTCAGGGGAATAAAGATTCGACAATTGACCTCAATAAATACCACAGTGGCCCGTAAATGTTCAAAATTTTACTTTCAATTAAGTATAACAAATTATGTAATTCGGTAACAATAAAAAGGAAAGAATACTACTACTACTACAATACTACAAAAGAAAATGCAACAACAAACGCTTGATGCTAAAAATAGAAAAATAAAATAATTCTTACAAAAGGAATCCTAACCTAAAAGAACTACTTATTAGTAGTATTACTATTGCTAATACTACTAATAAAACTATAAACTACTACTACAATACTATAAAGAAAATACCACGTAAAATAAAACTAAAATAAACGAAAAGAAGATAAATAACAGTTACTACAAAAGCCAAACCAAGGGTGCTCATGCTCTCACGCAAGATAAACAAACAAGTGAGATATCAAATATGACGTTTTCCATGCCTCCCTGTTACGTCGATAATATAGGTTGCTAAATGCTTACAACGCTGTCATCTCAGCACAAGGAACTACATTTACCATGTGATTACAAGAACCAATGAGAAGTCGAGCGAAATTTTTCTTATTATGATTCTACCCCCTGCTGAATTCCACCTGTTTATTTCACGAAATGTTTATGTTTGCACGGTAGAAATTTACTGGTCATCAGCTGGTCTTATGTTAGAATTATTCTTTTAACCTTTTTAAATTAGTTTAGAAACCGTTTATTCTCAACATTACCAACTTGGAAAGAGGTTGAGGATAAATTAATTAACCACGATTAAGCGCATAAATTCGCCACAAAATCAGCTGATTACCGGTAAATATTCACCGGTACAATTTTCGAGAACGTCTTATATCAGTAATTTTTGCTGTGTATATTATCACGAGAACAATATTAAGATAGATATGATTTTTATAACTTACTTTTGTTTTCGTGTAGTATTTAACAGCAAAATTATATTAAGAAATAAATTCGAATAGAATATAATAGATATTTATGTAACAAGTACATTTATGTACGAGTTATATACATAATTTTATGTTCGACTGCCCTATTTTATACAATAAATAATTAAAATCATTACTCCTCTGACAGATCGTAAGGTAATGATTAGCAGCTGGGTATGTTGACAGTATTTTGTTATTTGTACAAACCTGCGTCAAGTAACTTATTAAAAATGTCAGGGTCTCACCCGCAAAATGAATGCAGAACAAGAAGTTATAAAAAGAAATAGCTGCAAATGCTAGATTTTAACGTTTCCCTAATAAATTTAAGTTTCAGTACGAAACTATTTATGCGGTATACCGCAAATGGTATAAATCCAATAATACAAGGTGTACCTATATAAATTGTCGCAAAAGCGATACAGTTTGTTCGAATTTGACACAAAATTCCTATGGTAAAATGTCGTATCATGCTTTATGCGTCCTCGGGGACCACATGAAACTAACATCCATTTGGCAACACTGTAGTTTTATACTACCGTAATAATAGATAGAATACTTGTCAAAATTGACAAACGGGAATTACAAACGACAAATTGGATTACACAATTGATACATAGGGCAAAACAATAAAATTAGTATATTACATTACTAGGAGTAGAAAGCTGTCATTTTTGTGTCGAGCCCAAACGTTTGCTGTCGAGGCGATATACTATTTTTTCTTCAAACGATTTCTATCGCTCTTGCGGAATACACATTTAAATATAACATGTATTATCAGTTATAATATCACAAGAGCATAGAAAATAATCGATTATATTTCCGAGTCACGAGACGTATTTTGCGAGGATATACGTCGAGTGAAGAGGCTATATAATGATTATTTTCGTTTGCTCGAGTGGTATTCGTTACGATTATATAAAGAATTAACTAACGAAATTCAAAATACTTGCTAATTGTTCGACAGAAGTTTGAGCACAAAGTTTATGTAATTTAGCTATTCACAAAATTCGGTGAACTGTTTCCAAACATATTTATGTCTTTTAACGGTATTTTGCGGTGTCAACTCTTCAATTTCTTTATGTATTTCGGTCCCCGAGCTTATACCAAAGCGTTGCATGTCGAAAAAAACATTATGAAAATTGCTGAATATATTTTTGACGTTTATCAACAAACTTCAAAACACTTGTTACCATGACAAAAGTCATATTGTTGGAGGAAGCGAAATACCAAATCGGTTATATCACGTCGTCAAGAGTATATTCACTTATCAATACATGGTAACTATGTAAAATTAGTAATTGCTATTGGCTAAATTTCAAATGAGTTATATATAATCATTGCTTAAAATCAGGTTCTATGTATCTGTCAAACAACTGTCAACGTACTTTGTTTAAATTTTTTATTATTTATGGTGATATTAAAAGTACAATTATTAACAGAACAATTTTGCATAAGTTGTTTACAATATTTTGTACTATTGTTCATTTCAGTATCAGTGTTAATAGTAGTAGTGGTAGCTGCTTCAACTGTATTTTCAGTGGCACTACAACCAGGTGACGGATTCATGGTATAGGAGCTATAGTCCGTTGGATTCAATATTCTCGTTGATGTAGCTCGTTTATTTGATATGGATTCATCTAGGTACCCTTCAGCAACACTAGTGGATTTCATCCCTCCGTGTCTTTTTAAAGACGTAATATCGCCACCATTATCCACAAGAAGTGTAGCTGAAGTACGACGTAGACAATGACCGGTATATTGCAACGGATCTGGCAATTTTAAGTAGGAAGCAATTTCTTTAGCTACGCTTGATATTTTGTGTATGCCCATTACAACATTGTGACATTTCCCATTTTGATATTTAATAAAAAATCTGGTCAAGTTTGTGGCTTTTGGGCGAAGAGCGGCATATTCCTTGTACATATTTATGTAAAACTCTCCGATTATAGTAAAAAAACGGGCATGATTTGTTTTCGTATTGAGTATATTAACTAAAACTAAATTTCCTAAATCGTTAAATATCATCTATTTTCAAATGCAGGAGCTCATCACAAGGGCATGCGCCGCTAATTCCAAAAATTAATATACAACCTAAAAAACGGTTTGGTGATAATTTTATATTGGGTACTGACCCTTACGTACCTTAATAGCCAAATATTCTCTATTTGGTGCGTTGCGTAAGAAATCGTCAATTTCATTTAATTTTATGAAATTTACAAGTTGTAATACACCAAATTTAGGTGAAATGGACATTTCCATAATTATACTTTATTACTGTAATGGTGATTTATTTCTTTAATGCAATTTTTACTTCCAACACATGTGTTGGAAAGTCACTTTCCCACACGCAAATGCCAATCGGGAAATTACATATTTTGATAAGCGAGTACAAAAAGTAAATTCTGTATCCTGATCTGCTATATTTCCAGTTTCTATCACAGCCTCCTCATTTATGCCTCCTTTGCCGCAGATTGCCCCAGAGTTCTTCAAAGTATTCTTTCCATCTGTCCATTACCTCTTTTTCATCCGTGATTATTTCTTGTTGTTTATTATATATAATAATAATAATAATAATAATCCATGCCTTAATCATCCCCCAACAGCTTGCGCCAATTACAGGGGGCATCGGCTGGCCATGAGTTATTATTACGCCTGCGGCTGTAGACCGACTTAAGATGTTACCTTTCCGCATTTGCCGTGGAATTTGGAAAACTACAGAAAACCAAACTCAGAAAGGAAGCACCGGGGTTCGAACCCGGTACTGCCGGACTGCTAGTCAAGTGTGCAACCCACTAAGCCACCAGCCCGACTGTAGGCCCGACTATATGCTTCCATCATCTATTGATTTTTCTTTTCTGCCAGATTTCAAAACTTTATAGAACGTATGGAACTATAGAACTTTATAGAATAACAAGAGTTTATTTGAATCTCAATAGTTCTGTTTGTCGAATCAACTTTATAGTCATAATGAGTCATAAATCTTCAAAAACCAGACTGTTACATAGAAATGTAAGTTTGCATTCGCTGAAGTGTACCACCTGTACCCGGGAATGGTGAGGTGATAACGCATCGTCGAACTGATTTAATTGTTCCAATGAATACGGTGATTTCTAAAGGACAGATAATAAATATTGCTTCTCTTTTGAAACTCGGAAAAGCTTTTAGTATTACATATTCTACTTGGCTAGGCAACCAGACAAACAAGGTCTTGATATTAAATATAATATTCCTAATCGTGTACGTATGTGGCGTCCTCTCTTATTAAATAGAATATGATTTGTACCTAATTTTACTTGTTACGAGTTCTAGCTTATCATAGCCGATCCTTAAGGCGGAGCCTCGTATTTTTCACTCCGTCAAATTTGTGCCTGTATAGGTATCTAACATCTATTTGCTGTAGCAGTTTTGATTTATATACCTATATTTCAGTTGTATACCTATACAGGTACCGGCGCGCTCCTATTGTCACCCGACATTGCACGAGACAAGCGCGGAAAGTAATTGGGAGATAGGCGCGTACGATGTAAGCGGGTGTTCCTTTATCAGCCAATTCATCGGCATATGCATCTTGGACGGATATTTAAGATTTGCAAGTATGATAAATGATGTGTTATGGTTTTACATATTATAAATTTTAGTAGGCAGATAACGTTATTTTCTGGAGAAGTAATAAAAAAATCAGTGTTCTTCAAAGATAATTAAAATAACTTACTGCAGTGGTAAGTAGCGTTTTCTCAAAAACAAGTACGTAAGCGATCATTCTTCGCAATTTATTTAAAAAGTAAAGATTTGATGGTGTTTGTAACGCAGAATAAATGTACTCCTGTTATTAGAGTATAAACTAACATTAAAACTTTCTAAAACTATTTTAAAAATAAAAGATTGACAATATGACATTAGTTATGTACAAGGGAGCGTTTTTATATTCGCGGAATGGGGGATAAGGGGTGGAAATAAAAAATTCAAATTATTTTTCTTTTTCAATATATTCACCTGCAAGACGGATACATTTTTCACATCTTTCAATAAATTTATTTTTATACCCTCATAAAAAAATGATTTCTCTTTATCTGCAAAATACGCCGAAACTGCCTCCTTGACTTCATCATTGGCAGTAAATTTTTTACCCCGCAGCTCTTTTTTCATTTTCGGAAACAGGTAATAATCACTCGGGGCCAGGTCTGGGCTGTAGGGTGTGTGATTCACAATTTCGAAGCCCACCTTATGCAGGGCAGCTAACGCAACGCGGCTCTTGTGGACGGGCGCGTTGTCGTGCAAAATCAGCACACTTTTCGTCAATTTTCCCCTTCTTTTCTCTATAATGGCTTCTTTTAGTCGCTCTAATATTGAAGCGTAATATTCTCCGGTTATAGAAACACCTTTATCTTTATAATCAATCAACAATATTCCTTCCGAGTCCCAAAATACCGTTTCCCAGCTGATTGTGACACTTTAAATTTCTTGCGAGGTGCTGTGCCCTTTTTATGCCACTGCATGGGGTCTTGTTTGGACTCAGGTTCATAATGATGAACCCAAGTTTCGTCTCCAGTAACAATTCGACTCAATACACCATCCTTGTCTCCATTACAGAGGTCCAAAAATGCACGCGAACACTCTACGCGCTGTTGTTGCTTGGTTGGTTACTTGGTTTATGTTACTTGGTTGACGATAGCTCAAAGACTAACTGTCTAATAACAATGAAACTTCGTATTTATGCTAATTATGAGTCGCTGCACAGGCCACGCCCCCAATGCGCCTAATCACCCCCCTACAACCCGCTCATTCCGCGAATATAAAAACGCTCCCTCGTAAGTGCTCAAATCGACCACCTTCAGCGTATGAACAGAAACCTAATCTGTCATAAAAACTTCGATGAACATTAGACAATGTTTCTGGCGTAATAGCTCTCATAGTGTTAACGATATTTTCTCTTAATTGTTGAATATTGGTCGCTCTGTCTTCTCCAAATTGATAAAGCGTTTGCTTAACGCTTCCCCAGAGAAAAAAAAATCGTTTGGGGCCAAATCTGGCGACCTAGGAGGCCAACGAATTGCACTCCATCCGGTTAATAAACGATCTTCAAAAATTCTTTGCAAATACTCTGTTACAATTATAGCATTGTGCGCTGGACAACCGTCTTGCTGGAACCAAACTTGTTCAAGCTCAATATCCTACAATGCTTCAACCGCAGGTATCACGTTATTTTGCAAAAACCCTAAGTAACCTTGCGCATTCAAATTACCCTCAATAAAAAAGGGTCCAATAACGTGGTTACCCAGCAGTCCCGCCCAAACATAGATCTTTTGAGGGTATTGAGTGCGAGCATCGTATGTTAAATTTTTATTCCTTCTCGACCAATACCGAGCAACAGATGGATTATGACGTCCGTGCAAGGGAAAAGACGATTCGCCCGTGAATAATATATTTTTGACAAAATGTTCGTCATTATTGCATTTTTCCATTACACGTTCGCAGAATTGAAGTCTTTGCCAATTATCGTTACGAAATATTTCATTAGCGTTCTGTATTTTGTAAGATCGATATTTATTCTTTTTTAGAATGCTACGTACGGTTCTATCGGAAATATTTAAATTGTTTGCGATTTGCATACCGGACTGAGTAGGTTGCTCTTCTGCAGCAGCACATATCAAAATATCTCGTTCATAGTTTCCTTCAACTACAGCTTTTTTATGCATTTTTGGATACAAGCAACCGTAATGTTCGAAGTTTTTTATTATATACCGCACCGTCTCATATGAAATTGTAGCGTGAAACTGTTCATAAAATAAACGTCTTATTTCTCTAATTGAATTGTCACGATAATACCATCTTATGATTTGCTTTTTATGTTGAATGGTAAAGATATCCATTGCAACAGTACTAACAACAAACAATAGCCTAAAAGTAATCACAACCAAAACAAGAACAACTAAAAAAAATGGAAACAATACGAAACTATGTAAATAATGTCACGTCGTTAATAGTTTTCTAGCGAAGAAAACGCCTGTTATTGCTCATCACTGAAAACTTGCATTGCACACCTCGACTTGAAATATATTATATAGGTATATTATTGCTACATATCTGGGTATTGTTGTAAGCTAAAAAATGTTAGAGAGATAAAAGTTACTCGTTTTTCCTTGTATTCCTACAAAATTTCTTAAAAAATACGCGAGCCAGAGTTTCCGGTTTCAGATGCCACCTATTCTTCGTAATACTAACCACACTTCATCATATGTGTTGCTTGGCATGTCTTCAAAATTCTACAACGCAGTTAACGCACTGAATTGTTGCCACTAACCGGTCGCGGCTTTAACTTCAACGAAGACTACTGTGTATTAATCACGATGTGATCATTCTTGCAGATCAGCATCTTTTTCAACAGTTTCTTTCTTGACATTAGAGAATCTAGGGACACATATTTCTCTAAAATTATACTCTTGACTTTTTGAAGTTAAATGACGCGCCTTATTATATAGAGGAAAGGATAGTCATGTAATGGGCTACTTGAGTTCCTCAGCCATTCGTTGCAGATCTCTATGTCTGACTGTCACAAATGGTAAGTAGCGAAGTTTAGCTTTCACAGTGTAAATGGCGCCGCAGAAGGGAACGTCTTACATTTTATAATGATTGTCTGTTAGTTTCTGTGAGTTTTAAAACTTTTTCGTGTGAGTGCCATTACATGAAAATTAACAGTGTTTTCAAAACAATTTCTGCGTGAGGTTGAAACTCTATAATCAGGCTTTGAGGTACGTTTATTAGTTTTGCTCTAATAGACATAACCTCTTGTGTTGTGTAAAGGTAGCAGTTTTGCAATATGGGCTACTACCGTGTTTCTATTATGGGCTAGTAGCTCATATTTCAAACTATACCTACTTAAGGTTATAATTTTCGCAGGATGTCAAGACAACAGCGGAAAGAAATTAAGAAAAAAAAACATGGGATGAGGGAGATATGGAACGCGCAATAATAGCTGTCACGCAGCACGAAATGGGTACGTTAAAAGCCGCGAAAACTTTAAATGTTCCACGTTCTACATTCCAACGTTCGGCAAAAAAAAGTTGAACTACAACCAATTGAAGCTGCACAAATAAAGCTCGGGCGTAAATCTGTCTTAGGGAATAATCTAGAGGAATTAGTTCGTTATATTTTGGAAATGGAAGTAAAATTTCACGGTTTAACAAGAAAAGACGTAAGGAGGATGGCATACACCTTAGCTACCAGACACCAGATCTATTACTATTCTTTCTACTATTTGGAGGTAACATGGCGGGCAGAGCCTGGTTCAGGCTTTTCCTGCAACGCAAAGATTTAGAAGTACGACAACCAACGGGAACATCATTTTCTCGCGCACGAGGCTTCAACAAGGAAAATGTCACGACTTTCTTTAATGTTCTAGAAAGAGAATATAACAAAACAGTTTACCCCCTGAACGCATCTTCAACGTAGATGAGACCAGTCTAACTGTTACAACTGTCACATCCAAAATAATAAATGTTGTAATTTCAATACTGATACCGCAGGTCTTAATAGCCATTATAATTTGGTCTTCAAGCGTAGTAAATGAGTGTAATTTGGTTAACTCGTAGACATGTGTTGAGTTATGTATTGGTGGATGCTGCCACAAAATATTGTTTCCCTTTTTTATACTTTTGTTGTTACCAAATATTAATCATTTTAGATGTCCAGTTAGTCTCTACAGTTTTGTATCTGATTGTATATACTCGTTCGAGGTATATTTTTCTATACTATTTTGTCGTTCACATATGTTCCATAAGTAAAGACACAAAAAAGTATTTGTTACTCTTTTAATGTAGCTATATGGTCATTCTGTCTTCACATGTTATTATATACACATTTGAATTTTCATCTCGTACATTATACTAACGTTTTCAATTTAATCCATAACCCATTATGGGTTTTTATCTTTTGATTATTATTATTAACGATATTAGTACCACTAGCATAAGAGCTAATTCCATATTTCCTTGAATGTATATTTGAATGCCTAGTGATATGTTTGAACGGTTTATCCTTATATTGCTTTCCTGTTATCGAATTTATAAGACATAATTTACCGATGTAACTTTATTAAATTTTTTTTCCTTTATAGTTTGAGGAAGACAGTCGTACTGTCGAAACGTCACGTAATTATGCACGGTATTTAAAATAATTAATAAATTACTCTAAATTAGCCGTACTAGTTTTCTTTTTGCAACAAAGTAATATTTTTACAATGTGGTTCCAACATTTCGTTGACGGAGTGAAACCCACAGAGGAGCCAGCAGTCCTTCTTATTTTGGATGGCCATAACAGCCATACACGTAATATAGATGTCATCGACTTAGCCACAGATAATCATGTCACAATAATTGTTTTGCCGCCCCACTGTACACACAAACTTCAGTCGTTAGAAAAAACATTCATGGGAGTTCTTAAAGCATACTACAGTGAGAAGATCAGGATCTGGTTACGCCACAATAATCGGCCACTAACTGCATTTCATGTGTCAGACCCCTTTGGGAGAGCCAGCCTTTGAAATGCCAGACTGGAGAGATCGCCGTAAATGGTTTCCGAGCTACAGACATTTATCCCTTGAATAGAAACATATTTACAGATGCCGATTTCATTGCTGCTGAAATTGAAGCAGAAAAGACTTTCACTGTTGCACCTGATGACACTAGTGATGAAGCGGAAGAGATGCTGGTGGCTGCAAACACTGCTGTCAATTCAAATAAACATGCAAATTCTGACATTTTACCATACGATAATTCTACCAATTCTCACACAACACGTGACTGTCGCTCAAATTACAGCAGTTCATCATCTACTCCCACTTCTTCAGCTAGGCCTAATACACCAGCTTGTTGGTATTCCTACAACAAGCTTTTACAACACTTCTGCCAAATTTCTTAGAGGACCTTGCTCACAGCCTGACGTAAAAAGAAAGTTATTCGAGAAGCACCTTAAAAGGAATAAAAAAAGACAAACGCAAGTAGGTTCCAAAAGCCACAAAGAAACGAAAGAAGGCTTCTAGTTCCAGCAGCGAAGATGAGGAGGATTATGTGCCTGCAGATGATGATGATAGCGATTACAGTGAGTTTCCTGATTCGCAGTCTCCAGACGAGTCAGCTAATGTCACTTGTGTTTTGCGCCGCACCTTTTGCAGAGGATAACCACGGTGAAATACGGATCAAGTATTTCATGTGCAACTTATGGGCCCATAACGAGTGCGCTGGGACGGAGAAAGAAGAATATGTGTGTGATTTTTGCAAGTAGTAGACTAGTAGTAGTTCTGAGTTTTTGAAATGTTATTTTATTTTAAATATTTATTTAAATATATTTATAGATACATTTCACGTTTGTCATACATTTATCACACATTTTTGTAGTAGCCCATATTTAGGACAGATATTCAAACGACACAAAAGTGCATCTTTTCATTATTCAGGAACTAATGAATGTATGTATACAGGCTAACAACTTGAACTACGAAAGCCTGATAGGAGAGGGTGGTGGGAGTTAAAATTTAAGTTATCCATTTTAGTATTCTCAACTGTTTGTATGACAGGAATGTCAGTGGTTATGTCAAATACTTTACCGAACCATCAAACTATCCTAATGGAATACACAATTAACGAAAGAGTGCAAATTATAAAGTGGTTTTTAAATTTGCCATAGTATTTGACATAACTACAGACATTCCTGTCATACAAACAGGTCACAATACAAAAAATGAATACATTTAATTTTACCTCCAACTACCTTGTCCTATCAATAGGCTTTCGTAGTTCAAGTTGTTATCCTGTATATTATTTTAATTAATGTGCACTATTAACAATTAAAACGAACTAAGTAGTAGTTATCGTTAGGTACCTACATAATTGAATTTGAAATTTTATTTTCTGTTTAACAAACAAAAATAAAATGGGGAGCCCATATTTGCTTCCTTTTCTCTACTATCATATTTATTATTATTATATAACTTTATATTATCTTAACACTATAAGTTTTACAATTAAATCTTACTGTTACAGTTTATCCAAATACCAGGGCGAATTGAAACACTATGACCACTATACTTATGCACTTAAAGATATTCAAGTTGAAATTAAAAAAGAAGTGTATCATGTAAAATTTAAAGGTAAACAACTATCGTCAGCGTTAGAAAATCTTTGGCAAGTTGGAACACATAGCATAGGCGAGTCGGAGAAAATCGAACTTTTTATTAAACACGCTGAGCGATTTATGCAAGTAATTGAAGAGTGTGAAAGTATATTAAGGCGACCAATTTCTGTGACAGGTAAAATATATTTATTCTTCATATTCACATAATGTGTTCTTATTTCAGAACTTCGTACGCCTTCAAGAACTATGGTAAATAAAAATTTGTCTGGTACAAATATTTCATTACCAGTAAAGATCGGAAGAATGCAATCAAAAATAAAAACTTCGATGTCATTTGTAGACTACTCTTCCTATTTATTCGACGTTCCACCAGTAAATGAAGAATGCTTCATTAGCAAAATTCAATATTTACTATTCACATCATATAAAAATATTCAATCGGAAGCAAAGGTAACTACAGGCATCCACATACTGTCGGACTTAATCGCTGGGGTGCTTTGTACCATTCTGGATCTTTCTCCACTCCTCTTCTTCTATAAAATGATTGCTGTATTATTTGACATCTACCAAATCCAAAATTTGGTTTAGCTTTAGCACATTCCCACATGTTCCAACCATATCTAAAATTGGTCGTTTCAGGACAATAGTATCGTTTTTCAGGTATTAGTTTTATTCTTTCATTTAGATAAGTGATCCTATTTTCATGACCATCTGAAATTAAATAAATTCAAATTAGGTAAAAACGATGGATTCGGAAATACATTATCACTCCATAATCTTTAAAACGTATCAATTTGATGGATATTAAATCTAGAATATAAGCGAGTATTAAATTCCTTTCGCGCTAAAAACTTTAAACTATAAACTTTTGCTTATGGTAAACAAATTATTCGAGGATGTACCTTAAATAATAGCTACATATACTGCAGAGTATAATAATGATAAAATAACCGCCACCCATGCATTAACATTAGTGTATTGAAATTCATACTTTAGTAATCTAAAAAAATATGTTTTGGAGATTATAGTATGTATTTAAAAATATTTTGGAGATCATAGTATTTTATTCAAAAGATAAAAATCCTGCTTTTTGCACACATGCCGGGTTCGGGTACCAAAATCTAAGCAAGCAGGTTAATTTTAAGCCGAATCCGTGTGCGTGCAAGGAGTAAATTTACGCAACCATAGAGAGAATTGTTGGTCCTGTGTCCCACACTCTCCATATGGATCGGAAATGATAATATACGTCCAGTTTTAGGTTTAACAAGCTACATTTAAGTGTTAAAACGATCTAATTTCATTGTCATTTTTCAACAGAAGTGGCGTTAATTTTCTTATTTTAATCGATGTTGAAGAACGCTCGATAATTTAGTATAGATGATCGGAATTAAAAACGGCCAAGAATTTGAGCAAGATTTTTATTGGATAATTACCATGTATGTATTTCGCAACGACGTTTCGACGACATCCGTCGTCTTTTTCAAGCTAGAAATGTGTGATAATTAAAAAGATATACATTAAATTATTTAAGACGTTACATACTTGTCATACACATTTTGGTAAACCAAGTCAATTTAAAAATTAATAATAACCAAAAGCATGGTGATAATAACATGTGTGATTTCTAAACAACAATTTACAAATTATAGGTTTTTAAAACTCACGTATAGACGGACAGAGCGGGAATGAATATAAACTAAAGTATATGTGCGAATAGCGTTAAAAATTTTTTTGCTGAATATTAAAAACAGTAAAAGGTATAAAATAAAATAACGTGAGAGTGTGTGTCGTCAAACATGTGCGTATGTATACAGTAATTAATAACTAAACTATCGATATAAATAGAATATCTGTGCAGTTCTATTTTGTTAGAAAGACCATCACTTCCGGTTCACTATAAGTTTACGTCAAGTTTCTTAATTTAAATAGCATGGTATATTTTTTCGCTCATGCAATTCTACATCAAAACTTAAGGTACCTTATATCCAAAATCAGCTGTTTTTGAGTTATTCAATTCTTTCAAAAATACGGCCTACTGCAACGTTATGTTAAAAATTCTGTATTTCTGGAACCATTGCAGGTGAATTATCCATTTTTTTAGATGGAACACGCTATATATTATACAGGATAACAGCTTGAATTACGAAAGCCTATTGATAGGGGAAGGTAGTGGGACCTAAAATGAAATGTATCCATTTTAGTATTGTCAACTGTTTGTATAACAGGAATATCAGTGGTTATGCAAAATACTATGGCAGATTATAAAACCACTTTATAATTTGCACTGTTTCATTAATTGTGTATTCCATTAGGATAGTTTGATGGTTCGGTAAAGTATTTGACATAACCTCTGACATTGCTGCCATATAATAAGTTGACAATAGTAAAATGGGTATATTTATTTTTACCCCCCACCACCACCTCCTATCAATAGGCTTTCGTAGTTCAAGTTGTTAGCCTGTATATACATATACATATTAAAAAAAGTTACTTTCATTGATGTGAAATTAGTTAAAATGAATGTTAATTTTGGACTGCCCCGTATACACAGACATAATTTTTAAGCCGTAGATTTGTTGCGCTATGTTTCAGTTATTAGTAACATGTCAAATATCAGTAATTCATCTGTAATGGTTTCAAAAAGACAGAATTTTTGACAAAACTTTGCAGTTGGCCGTATATTCGAAAAAAAATGAATAACTGAAAAACAGCTGATTTTGGGTATAAAGTATTTTAATAAGTTTTGATGTAGAATTGCATGAGCGATCTAAATAACACATAAAAAATATACCATGCTATTTAAATTAAGAAACTTGATGTAAACTTACAGTAAATCGGAAGTGATACAAAAGCGTAAATAATTTCGCCAGATGACACTATGCGTAACTACTAGTTTTCAGAATTGTAGGATTTCAAGAAGATCGAAAAGTTCTAACGAACCAGTTCTGGAATAACCCTATTTATATACTTAAGCCATACCAGCTTAGATGGATAATTATCTTATAAGCAATTAGAGTACCTGAAAATGAAGGTGAATGGAAACATATTTCAGTTCGTTTATTCTTATACATTGTTTTAACTTGGCTCTAATTTATCTGACATTATTTTGCTTCATTAACTTTGATGAATTGCAACAAAAATTTGAACAGTTATACACAATGCTAATTTTTTTTAACGCGAAACATTGCAATATAGTAATATCGTTTTAAAATGAAAAAATATAAGCATACCAGAATTAATAATTTTCTTAATGTTAGGATCTACGGGTCTCATACATTGACTAATTGCCATTGGATCAATAACGGGCGGTTCTGGTTCAGCTGCAACTTTTAGAGGAAAATATTCCCTATTTACATGATAGGTTTGCCTTGTTTGATGAAGTTCATCCGTAATATTGTCTGCAACTTTATGTGTAATAGGTTCGTTTAGATGGTGAACAAAAAGCTTTTCGTGATTTATAAACCAATTCAGTCGTAGCGTTTCTTCTTTTGCCACTGATTCCTTCCAAAAATCAGCTTCACGAACATTCATTACTTTTCTACATTCCTTAGTATCCATTTTTCACTAAAATTTTGATGAAAACAGGAAAACTAATTAAATTGACATTGACATTTAATAGGACTTTTACGAGACTCACCCTCCCGACGAAATTATTAATGCAGATAAAATACATGACAGCTATCAAAATTTTGTCTCCAACACATTACCAAAATATATCTATTACTACTTACAATGCGAGTTGGTATGGTTAGAGGAAGCACACGGTAAGTAATTTTTATTTTAAATAATTAAAACTTTATGCAGCTTTGTGGTTGTAGTATTTCTCACAAACGTAAATGAAATACTACCTAACTTAAGGAAGTTACGTATTAAGTCATTGCAAAAATATGTGGACATAAATTATAATAAACTCGGAGAAGCATATAATACAGCTATCGATGAACTAACTGTCATAAAATTAGAGTCTAAGGAACAATTTTTAACTCTGCATAAAAAGTTAATGCCTTTACATGGTCATCCGAAAAATAAAACGAAACTTGAGGAGTTGGATAAAGAAGTACAGCACTTTTTACAAGAAAAATCTGATGAATATGTTGAACCTGTCAACGAATATAGGGTAGGTTACATACATACCTATGTATGTATATAAATTATAAATACGTATATTTATGCATATACATACATACATACGTATGGGACAAACAAATATATATTTTTCTCCAACCGTAAAAAAGTATGACATATTTTTACTGTCAGGAGTATCTAAGGTTGTCATTTTCCATACTGATCCAAAAAAATGGTATCTAAACAACAAAAATATTCACTTTTAATCCTAGTAAATAAAACTGGTTATTTTTAATCCTAGGATAAAAAAGTATTCAAATTGGACCACTAATAATCACGAATGAACGCAATGACAACTAATGTATGACTAATGTTTGACAACATATCCATGACAACGTCACTATAACTTACTTACCTACTTTGTTTTATTATCCCACTGCATGATTTCGGTTGAATAAAAAATAGACGTTTTATTATCACAATGCATGATGATGTTCCATTCGGATTAAAAATGTCATTTCATAATTAATTTTGAACGTTTGTCAGTTCCCAAGTGACATTTATTGACATATATCTAAAGCCCAATTCAAATTTTGCGTTTTACGCAAATATGCGTAAGGTAAATGTTTAACAATATTTGCGCGTTTCAAAATTTGAAATTTTGGCGGCAATTTCAAGAAGTTGTTGATGTCATTTCTTATTAAAATTGGTCATATTTTATACAGTTATACGTTAAAAATTAGCTGTTCAACAAATTTGCAATAAAAATACCACATCCCATTTAGGTAAATGCAAATTGATTTCGGTATGACGTTATGATGAATGGTATAAAATTTTTATTAAAATGTGTTTCCCTTAGAACTGTATAACTTTACCTGGTCCGATTTTAAATTTCTTATTTAGTTTGGCCATAATTTCAATGAATCATTTTAAGTGGCTCACCCTGTATATGTACAGTAACATTCATAATTGACGTCGTTTAACTATCTCGGCATGAGCGAATAGTATATCTACTTTAAAATGTAAACATGTTATTGTATATTGTATCTTGAGAATATCAAACCATTGGCATTGCGATGTTGTGCTAGTTCGGATATGTTTACATTTTAAAGTAGATATACTATTCGCTCATGCCGTGATAGTTAGACGACGTCAATTATGAATGTCACTGTACATACATTAGCATTACAACAATTTTACTATGTAATATGGATTCATTGGGCATCATCAATAGTTTCAATCAATCTCATCAAGATCCAGTTTTATTATTTTAATAAGAATACAAACGTTTGCTCAAAAACGTCAACAAAAATTTCTTGACGTTTCTAATTCTCAAATATCGCTGCGTTACCGCGACTGACATTTCTGACTCATGACATTAATAATTGAGTGATGTCAACAAAGATTTTGGAGAAGTTTTAAATCATTTAATTAAATAAATATAAACAGTTGTAAAAAAATAGTGTATGATATACTTGTTAAAAGTGATTTTATTTTGTTCGAAAGGTTACTCAACTCGCTACGCTCGTTTCGTAATCTTGCCATCTCACAAAATAAAATTGCACTTTTAACACTTATATCATAAATAACTATTTTATATGGAATCTCGAAACTATAGGAGATATTGAAAAATTACTCTTCCGTTCTCGATCTCTTTTGTGGGGAGAAACAACGAAAACCAAAATTTGCCATTGTCTTGTGTTTTCGAGTTATTAGTAAAAAAATCGATTTTTAGAATTTGTTTTATCGATATTACTAGTTTATTTACATTATAGAAAAGTTACTTTCACGTTACTGAAACAATTTTTTTGATAGGAATGCAGTGACGTAGTTGTCTTTTTGTAATTCTGTAATTTTTTGTAATCAATTTGTATTACTCTATTGGGCAAAAATAAAAAACGTTAAAAAATATATTGAAAAAACATTAACTGCATATACATATGTGTTAGTCATAATCATGTGACATTTCGCTAACAAAACTATTAGGTAATTTATTTTACTTATAGTAATCTATAAACGCAGCTGCATTTCAGTTATTTCTAGATTATTGAAATATTAAGTTTATTAAAAAATAGTTGCAGTCAATAGCTACTTTCTATTTAACGCTGATCCGCGAACAAAACAGGTTTTGTTCGCTCGATTCCACGGGAGGGAATCATATGGTCGGTGAAGTGATGCCACTCAACTACGCATGCGTGACCACGTCGCCATATTGGTCAGCCCCAGGCAGTCGTGTTTACCTTTGTCTTTACATGTGTTTTTTAGTGGTGTTTTCTGATTTTTGGTGTTTGTCGCAAATTATTGGATGATTATATTATTTATGCAGCTTAGATTGTGTGGATAGTATAAAGTTGCCGTCCCGAGTTGGGGTATACAAGCGTATATTGGAACAGATTACGACGAATCTGTCGTCGTATAACTTGATATTTTAGTAGCTTTAGTTACGTTTTCGACAGGAATAATGGTTTGTTGTGCTGCTTATGGATGTTCAAATCGAACAGATAGAAAAAAGTAATTTATGTAACATACCTGGCCCTAAAATTACGTTTCACCTGTAAGTGCATTCATTGTATATGAATTTTGTTCATGTTTATAAACTGTTTGTTTAGTTTTCCAAAAAACAATGACATGAAACACATTATCCTACTAATAAAACCAATTGCCAAAAAATATATAGGCATTAGGTTTCGTTATATCGCAAAAACCTGTATAGATAAATCGACATCAAAACTTCAATTATTTAATAAAATTACATTGTTTAGCGGTAATTAGTTTAGAAGGGATTTATAAAATGTATATTTCAGTTGAGTAGTAAATGAAAATATATTTTTCCACATCAAAATACGCTGTTTGCTTCCTTGAATTCACTTTTACATATTTCTGCCTATCCTTCCTGTATAAAAGTGGGGCGTGCTTTATATGGTTGCCTATCCTACAGTTGTGCGTCCCCCTTCCGTCTTGCGGCTTCAATTTACCTCGTCAACAAGCACGGTTGGTTTCCCTCCCTACTATTCTTTACTCCGTGGCTTGATTCATACACAACAGAACCGGTTTTATTCGCTGATCAGTGTTAAATAGAAAGTACCTAGTGTCAAAAGTGCGATTTTATTTGGGGGAAAAATAAAATAGCATTTTAACGGGTGTATTTTTTCTACAAATAAAATTTTTACATAATTTCAATATTTTAATAAAAAATTTAATGAAATAGATCGATAAAAATCTTATGACAGCTCGCGGAAATGAATTAATTGTCGCTTGTCATAATAAGCTTGTCAAATGCGTTATCATCTTGATAGAGCTCCTGTCATTTTACTTTAAACACTAGTGCCAAAGATACTTTTTGTACTCGCTTATCAAAACCTGTCATTTCACGATTCGATTTGCGTGCGTAAAAAGTCACTTTAAGCACGAGTGCGTAAAAGTAAAGTTGGTACTTACTGGAACTTGATTAATTTAATGACATTTTAAAATCATAAATCCCTAACCTTAATAATATGGTCGTAAACGATAACCTATTTAACAATATGTATTATTATTATAGTTCTCGTACAAAAAATATTGTACAAACTTCGTGCGTGAAACATTTCGCGAATTCGTGTCCATAAAGCCTCATTTCACGGCTCGCGCTCATTCGCGAAATATGATTTCACGCACTTGGTTCGTAAATAACTATTATCGCACTATACGCAATAATTTCGCATTTTTAATTTAGTTTAGCTATATCAAAATGACAACTTTTAAGAATGTTTGCAAAAAATAGTTATATTTGTTTGTCACAATAAACTTCTCACATGCGTTTTTTATTTTGACAGAGCTGCTCTCATTATCGCACGCTACACAATAATTGTGCATTTTTAATTAAAGTTAGCCGTGTCAAAATGTCAACTTCTAACAGTGTTTATAGAAAAAAAAAAAACAGTACAACTTCTTTTGCTACATAATATAATTATGAAGCAGTAATTATGAAACATCGCATATTTGTACCACATACATAACGGGGGATATTTCGAGCGTTATCGGGTTTACAATCGGCCAGCTAGCCGTATATATGATAACGCCTTGAATTGCAAAATAGTATGGAGTTGTGTTGGGTCGCGTAGCGATTGCTGAGCTTCCTTAACTGGGCCATGTGGATTTTTTCTTATAATTGAAATTAAATGCAAAATTGTATGCATATTCTGTTGGCATGTGTACCGAATTTGTTATATTTAGTAATTACCTATAAAATCACCGTTTTATGCTTAACTAATAAGGTACGGTATAAAAGGAAAACTCACTGTTGTAAATAAGAATATAGGTATTTATTGTAATTCCGTAGACTTTTACGGTCGGTGTCACTTGTAATAGAATCTTCTTCTGGGTTTCGCTCTGTAGTCGCAATTCCAATCAACATTTCGCTGTACATGCTGCCAGCTCTCCGTTGTTGCTGCTCCGTATACAGGTGGTTGATTTTTCATTGTGCACTCATTATTTCCGTTAGGGACAAAATATTTTAAAAAGTGGAAAACTAATCTTTTACAATTTTGTGTACTCTCTCTAATTACGTAAAATACAATGCCATAGTTTAAAAAACAAAAGAGGAGCGAAGTTCGGATTTTTTTTTGATTGAACATCCTGTATTTCTTGGTTATTCAGATAGTGTATTATATTTTGAATACAACCTCATTTTTATTTTACCTCTCAATAAATGGCCTCATTATGACGAAAACGCAAATTACTCAAGTAGCCTTGTAAAAGATTAGTTTTTCAATTTTGTAAATATTTTGTCCGTAACGGAAATAATGAGTGCACAATAAAAAATCAACCACTCTGTATACCTCGTAGATTCATGGGTGCGTGTCCGTTTCACTCTATTGGTCGTGACAGATTTTCGTAGTAAGGTCTTCCACCTGTTGCTGAGTGTATAGCCTCGATGGCTTCCCTAATGATTCTACGGTGATAGTTCTTTGTAGTAGCTAATATTGCAGCCTCTCGAAAGTTTACTTTATGTCCGTGCTGGTGAACATGTCCTGCAACCGTTGATTGTCCAATTCTTTTTTCTCGCGTGTCCCTTTGGTGTTCCTTCACTCGTTGTGACTTGCATCCTCTCGGATACCGCGCCCCCGAACTTACCGCAGATCATGATAGTGATATTATCGGCAGGCCATCCACCACTAGGCACGACAGCAAAGGCAATAGCACTCTCTGTGAGCAGCCTGCTGCCACGGTTGCCTTTATAGTGCATAGGTTCTGTGACACATGAACCGTTCTATTTCTTATCATGGTGTCGATTCAGCTCGTCACCTTTGTCTCAACACCGCGTTATTCCTTAGCTATCGTCAGAAAGAATGCCCTGTATATCCAGGAAGGTGGCTAGCGCGATTTCTTTGTTGCTTAAGGTAATTTCTGCTCGCTGGGCAAGCTCATGAATAGCGTGCTGACAGGCTTTTCCAGGTTAATAGGCATATTGGTTCTCGTTTAGAGGCAGCTTTGCCAATGCTAAGTCCCACAAATACCTATCAATTATCTTCTCTAAGGTTTTGAGAAGAAAAGAGGTAAGGCCGATGAGCCGATACGACTTCGCTTCCGTATGGGACGCCTTACCCTGTTTGGGAATGAAGACCACCCGAGCCTCTCTCCATCTATTTGGTATGTAGCCCTTAGTAGAGTACATAGGACTGGGGACAGCGGCTCCAGACCCTGTTGTAACAGTGCCGGGAAAATGCCGTCCGTACCAACCGATTTAAAGGATTTGACACACGATGATATAGTCTTAAGAAACGAGTTTCCAGACAGATCAGCTAAGATCAGAAGACGATTAATCGTCAAATTGCCAGATGTTACGTTTTAATTATGATATACAGTTTTACGATGTGACAGAAATAAAGAGAGACTGGTACACCTGGATGTGTTGAGTACTGTCCTGTGGAAAGCAGTAGCAACATTTTGCCCGAGACTGTTGAAGACCGGTTAGAGGTGACTTTATTTAAATGTGGTGGATGCTTAGTTGCAGTGACTTCGTAAGCTGTATCGCTTGTCTGGCTATCATGCAACTCTCACGGTGTAGTTTTGTGTGTGTAAATCATGTTCAAATGGCTTTGTGACAGCATCGTACCGCCTTTTATAATGCCGTGCTGTTAACCACTTTGCTCCCAACAGCGAATGGTAAGTCGATCCGGATTTCAGCTCTCTGAAAAAATGTCACCGTCCGTCCAGAGAATGGAAACCCGCTTCCTATCATTCCGCCACAATGATAGTCAGCCGCCTAACCACTGCGGCTATCGACCCGTTATGATGATGAATATATTAACGTGAGAAAAATAAAGTGACATATTCCAACAGCAATACAACGAAATACCACAAGTAAAGGGAGAAAGGTATGATAAGGTACTGTATAAAAGGATAGACGGAAGATTGTTATTTGTCGTGCTAAGAGCGATGAGGAAAAGTATTGTAATAAGACATATGTATTAAAAAACATTATAGAATTCAGAAATCGTTACGAACATAAAAAAGAAGTACTGATGGAAGAATTTAAAGATATACATCAAGACATACGTCAATAATTGCTTGCACTGTTAAAGGAAGAAACAAATAAGTTCCCTAAATCGTAACTATGTTCAACAATTTTTAATATTGTCAAATATAAAGGTACTGTACTCAAATTTTTTTTACAAAATTTTTATTTTTTGACAAACCGCGTATACGACCTAAGAAAATTAATATCTGATGACTGTATTTTATATTTTCGAACATGCAGAACTTTTTATAAACAATAACTTTTCCCCTAAAATTAATAATAAAAAAGTTTTCCATATGGTTCCAACTTAGTGAGACATACCGTATGTAAGCGAGAAAAGCATCAGATGAAAAGCAATGCGATTGCGAACCTTAATATATTGTATTTTATATTCATTTTAATGGTTTGTATTATACTTAACTACAGGATGGTCGAGTGTATATCTATAATGAATTATTTCAAACCGCAAGTTGCTCGTGCGTTGTGTTATGTCGGTAAGAAAAGTAGCGCTAAAAGGGAGAGTATGATAGTTCCGCAAACGAATGACAGCGATCGCTGATGTTTGTGAAAGATATATAGTTTTCTTTTTAGTTATTAAAACACATTTATCATAGCTCATTTTTTGAATTTCACTGAAACGGGGCACGATACAATAATTGGAGAGGTCTCAGATATTGTAAGAAATGGTTCAGCTAATTTTGTAACACTTACAACAGACAAGATCACTATTAGATTTAGAAGTAAATAGTAGAGCCAACTGTAAAGCTTTACGTTAGTCGTTAACTTTCAAGTGGCATATATGAAATATAGGCATGTACAGTGATGTGCGTTAAAACTGACTCAAAGTGCCATAAAACTTGTATGTACAATAGAAACGAGTACGATAGACAGCTGACTGCCCTCGAGGGGTGAATCAGTACTAAAGCACATCACTGTACTTACATTAGATGATAATGGCCTGTGGTTATTTTCACAGCAAGTACAAATAAGAAAGAAGAAGAAAGTCACAAAGACTATCTAAATAAAATTATATTACGGGGAAATATAGTGTGGGTAAATGTCGGAGATGTCGGTTCTATCATTAATTCTGTTTGTTTTTTTCTATATACAGGGTGTCACCACTATTCCCTCGGTCTCTAAAGCCTAAACGCTAAAAGGTATCAGTTTGAGATTTCAGCCAGATATACAAGACGATAAGCACACTTTTAAATTATTTTCAATTATATAGAGTGATTCAAAAAGTATACCATATCATACTTGGGTTAATTTTAATGGAATTTTGAAATGTGCTCCTTATCGCCCTGTATATGTGACTGAAATATGAAACTAGCATCTTTTAGCGTTTAGGCACAAGAGACCGAGAGAATAGTGGTGACTCACCCTGTATACAGGCTGTAACAATAGTGCGATATTTTTCCATATCTTCTTTGCTGTACAAAATAAAGCAAACATTTAATTAGAAAAGTTGGTTAGCTTTGTGAAACCTTCGACGCAAAATTATTTCGTATAAAACCACAAGTGATTTTATCATTTATTTAAAATTCACACGTGATTTTTCCGCTATAAAATGAATGTCATTGGCTTTTGCTAAGGAATTCAAACTGTGTGATTGGTTGACAGAAATGTGAGCGATATAGTCACAAAAATTAAATGTATCACAAGTCAAAGGTTCCAGTCATGGTAACGCACTGATATTTGAGAATTAGAAACGTCAAACAAGTTTTGTTGATGTTTTTTACAAACGTTTGTATTCCTATTAAAATAATAAAATTGGATCTTAATGAGATTCATTGAAACTATTGATGATGCCCAATAAATCCATATTATATAGTAATTGTTATAATGCTAATGTATGTATATATATATACAGGGGAATATAAAATTTAATGGGTATTCGGTCTGTTAAATCAAACTACTCAATTTTCCATAGAAACCTCAATATTTCGTTATATATTTTATAACATCATCAGGAGAACACAGCTGCAATAATTAATTAAAATAGTTATGAAACAAATTATGTAAAAATTATACTTGCAATACTTACAAATTAATGAGTCACAAATATTAAAATATACATCAAGCTAGCCAAACGGGCAAAACAAGAATGTATAAAAGTTGTTAATTCACAACATCTTCAGGAGGATACCTACCTTAAACTTGAGTCAATCAATAAAAATTATAACATTGCATAATATAGATATTAACAACAGTTGGACAGGAATTCCTGTCCAATAGTGTAATAAAACTGAAGCGGGAGCGTAATGGCCTATTGATTGCTACGTACGAAAATAAACAACATTTCAAAAATAATTCTTTATTATAAAAGTAACAGTCTATATCCAGGATGATTAGTGTGAGTGGCCGGTTAGAAGGATTATATATATAAACTGAACGGATATTGTGTAGTTACATAAAATAATAATTAGAGCAGACTAATTTTCGTGAGCGCCGGTAATATGCGACAGAATAGGGACGCAACATGAGCTTGTTACCGATATAAGTATAGAAGTAGAGACATTTATTCTATTAGTATTATTATTAGTATTGTCGTAATGGCTTTCGTGGACTCTCTACGGCCAGAGCTTTTTCCTTTAGAAACACTGCCCGTATTTCTAAAACGCTCTACTGCTCTCAAAACGTGTCGTGATAGCGATTCATAATCTAGGTCGATATCGGGAAATTCGGTGGTTAAATCGTCAATACCTACATGACCGTGTTGAATATTTCCATTGACCATTTGGATCACGTTCTCCACTTCGGAAATATGCTTCCAAAAGAAACTTCTCTTGGTCCAAACTAAGAGGCATTATAACCTAAAAATTAATTTTTACTTGTAACATGTTTTATAAAATAGGAGTAATGCTAACGTACCGCAGTCGCTAAATATGAGCTTAAATAGCCTTTAAAAAGACTTTTGGATGAAAATAAATTACGATAATAGGTAAAAAATACACAATGAAAAAGCAAGAAAATAAACGGACGCCGATGAACAACTAAACATGAAAAATGATATATGTTCACTAATTTTTGTTTACTGCTAACTTCATACGCATAAATGGAAATAAGTACACACTTATCGACTTGGGAAAGTAGTTTTTTTCAGATCTTTCTCGATCGTCCGATAGTAATCCTTATTTATTAACACATTTTACAAAACGGAACAGCCCCATTACAATTGGTGGTAAGAAAAACATACAATATACAAGGTGGCGCAAAATTAATCACTCTGTCGGAAGATGTTATAACTTTTGCAAATGGCGTCGTACGTCAATCGCATTTGACATTTGTGAACTAGACAGCTGCAGAATACAAACAGGCAAACAATGGAGCGCTACACTCCGCAAGAGCGTGGAATAATTGTGTCGATTTTTTTTTACCAATAATCGATCGGTGGTGTTAGCGCAGCGTGAATTTCGTCGTCGATTTCCTAATCGTGTCGCGCCAACTAGACAAACGCTTAGCCGCTTAGCTGCTCATCGACTCGAACAGACTGGAACCACAAGAGATCTTCCGGGGCGTGGCCGCCACCGGACTGGTCGTTCTGTCGAGAATAGCGCGACTGTGGCTGCTGATATTGCTGAGAACGAAAAAACATCAACCAGACGACGTGCCACGCAATTGGGTGTCAGCAGACGGACCCTACAGCGAATTTTAGTGAAAGACTTACACATGTTCCCATACAAAGTGCAAACAGTGCATCACTTAATGCCTGCTGACCTTCAGTCGCGTGTGAATTACTGTAGAGCCATCCTCAATCGCAATCATAATGAGCGACGAGGCGCATTTTCATTTAAGCGGTTACGTCAATAAACAAAGTCTTCGTTTCTGGGGCACTCAAAATCCGCGTGCGATGCACGAAAAGCCGTTACATCCACTCAAGGCTACTGTGTGGTGCGGTGTTCACGCGGGAGGAGTGATTGGACCGTATTTTTTTGAGGACGCCATCGGCAATACGGTTATTGTTAATGGCGAACGCTACGAATTGAATGAGCAAGGGCTTGGTGAACATGTGGTTTCAATAAGTCGGTGCAACCAAACACACAGCAGGAGCCACAATGGATATTGTGAAGGAAGCATTTTCTGGTCGCGTAATCTCCCGTTTTGGCGATTTGCATGGCCAGCAAGATCGCCCGATTTAACCATCCCAGACTTCTTTTTTTGGGGCTTCTTGAAGTCGCGGGTTTATGCCAACAAGCCTGAGACAATCGCAGCCCTTAAGGAGAATATTCGACAGGAATGCGAACAGTTATCGCTAGAAATCGTCCGGAAAGATATGGAAGATGCGATAAAACGGGCACAAATGTGTATCAATACTGGCGGCAGCCACTTGGCGGATATCATATTTTCCAATTAACAGAAAAAATTGTAAAGGTCCAAATAAAGATTTTCACCACTCAAAATTTTTTTTTTAATTTACTAAAAAAGTTATTCAAAAACAAAATTGAATGATTAATTTTGCGCCACCTCGTAGTACATCAAACCTTATCGCTATTTAATTAAGTGTTTTGATTAATCCGTGGATGATTCTTCTGCAGTATACAATTATAACCGCAACAAGCGAACACTAGCACACAATAACACGATAAACAGGCCCTAATTGATTAAGTTAACATTCGTTACACACGAAACCCTACGAAACGGGGCACACACTTATACCAGCAAATGACTGGCCGATTTAGGACCCTCAGCGAACTCGAAAGAATGCAACGAACAGTATGGCCCCCAACTGTGAAGTGTCGATTCTTTCACTGCACTTCTTAATTCCAACGAATAACTGCATTACCAAAGTAGTGAAAAATAGTACTACTACTGATTGGTTGTAGATATATGTATAGTGATGTGCTTTAGTACTGACTCAAAGTACCATAAAACTAAATATAACCCTTATGTACGACGACATATAGCCGACTGCCCTCGAGGGATGAGTCAGTACTAAAGCACATCACTGTACATGCATACATAGGTTATACCATTTAAAAATGTTAAGTTCTGTACAGCAAGAGAGATATGGAAGTATATTGCACTATTGTTACGCCCATTTCAAATCATTTTTAAATGTCTCTGGACCTCTGTTTTAATAAGAATATTAGATTCGTATATTTATTTATAGAAATACTTTAATGAAAGAGAATTAGAATTCACTGTTGGTTTATTTAAAATCAATGATAGCATGAAGGCACTTGAAATCATGTTTGAGCAGAACACATACTTAAGTCGCACATTATCAGAATTACTGGATACATTATTACGGATGAAAAACTTCGTTATGGTACCGCAAGATTTCGATACAGACGATTCCGTATTACTAGGTGAGTCTGAATGGTAAATTTAGTAAGTATCTTAATAAAAGTCAAACGCACATTACACATACGTTCATACGGAGTGTTACAAAAACGTAGGCCAATCCGTTAATCGTAATCCATAATCCAGTTTCTTTTCTCGCAAACGCTTATGAACTGGACATCCATTTTGTTTAGAAAACTAATGGTTTATCTAACTTTCCGCCGACTTGGTAAATTTTGGTTTTATACTTTCTTTTTGAGATATTTTTATTTATTTAACTAGTACTGTATTTTTTTAAGAAGAAAGAACATTTTATTTCTACCTAGACACTATCTATAGTTTAATAAAATTATCAGATTAATTGAAATACCTCAAACACATCGGAGATATTAATAAATATGTATATTTTTTTTTAAGTTTACTTTGACACCTTAATAGGAAAAGCGTTAAAAGAGAAAGTGCTATAAGAAAAGTGTTATTATTTTAGCCCAAAGAATATATGATTACTGGACTGACCTACTATTTTCTAACATCCTGTACATTTAGGTTACAAAACTTATTCATTTGTGTCTGGGTTTGTAAATTGCGATCCCTACAAACTCAGAGACTGACTTTTGACACATACTACAAAATTAAAAAAAAATTGTAAAGTGTAAATTTGTAGTAAGTAACCACATTAAACTGATCAGCGAGAAGCTCAGATATCCACCCAATGAAAAATATTTGGGGTATCACAGTCAAATAAATTCATAATAACTTATTGCATCAAAATCGTCTAGGGGGTTCAGGGTTGTCGTTCAGGGTGCGTTCGAAATGACGCTCGATAGAGCAAGCAGAGCATGAACAGAGTTTATGACGTCACGCACAGAGTACAAGTGGTAGCTCGAACGCAAAGGTGTCTACGAAAAAGTAAAAATAATTTGCTTCAACGATTATTATTAATAGTAACGATATCTTGGCCTTCCAACGTCCCCAGTGTAAAAATCAACTCGTGATATATGCCTTTTATTATTAATCAAACAGACCATTATTTCTATTTACTTCTGCTAATTCCATTTTGTTCAAGAACATTAGATAAGTAAATATCAGACACAGATGACACATGTACAGTTTTATCTGAACAAGAACAAAAGTGCGCATGCGGAGTTACGAGCACCACTTTCGAATTCGGAGTAGACAGTGCAAGCTCTGAGTAAACTCGGTGTTTCAACAAAACCGCAAGGACGCTTGCTCTGATTATCGAGGCACGATAAGTTCCAATGTACGTCATCAATAAATCATGACGTCAGATTTTACACCATTGCCGGATATACTGACAAACTCCTCTTCAAACCTAACCTTCAGTCGAATTTTTGGATCGTGTCCGTTGCGTCATTAACAGCGTAATTACGACATTACTCATGACGTAATGAACAAGATCCAAAAATTCGACTATAACTTCTTTATATCTATGTATTATTTACTTATTGTGACGTATAATCGCTATAATCGTGTATGCAGAAATAAAATATAATATAATCTACTTCTCTGACAAGAGTCAGTAACAAAGGGCCTTTGTTATCGCTTTCTTGTTCAAAACATATAATCAGCGAATTGATTGTGTCTTTCGCCTGTTGAGACAATGCGCGTGGCATTTTGGTAAATATACGTCGACTAGTTCTAAAAAGAACTTTTGGGGATGCAAAGCACTAAGAAAAATCGACGAAAACTAAACACAAACTGACTTAAACAGAGAAACAACGAAAGCGCTCTACGAACTGTCAACATTCAAAATGACTGGAGGAATGACAACTGACATCATCGCGCTTTATCAAGTACCTTTCCAAATAGCCAATAACAGAAACATAAAAGTACTACAATTTTGAAAATGTAATTGCAATGAAATAATTTTCTTCTTTACATTTTTAACTTTCAAATAACGATTGTTTGTATTAAAAAACATTTTTGTGTGGTCACATTGCATATTTATGATGACATTTCATTATTTGTTTGACGTCACGTCAATGACGTGCATTGGAACTTGCGTGCCTCGACTATACCTAATCGATCGTAAAAGTTTGCTCTGCACGCTCTGTGCGGCTATTCGAACGCACCCAAAGTATCTCGTGGATATCTGTGGGCTGTGTACAACGCACAGTTCTGTCAATGCCGAACACACTCCAAATAATTATAGATTCTAATAGTGCTACAATACCTACAATATTAATTGTATTTGAATTTTTATATTTTCCAAATTTTTTATTTTATACGCCACTGACTTGGGTTGGGTGATATTTTATAAACCATGTAGATAATCATATTACAAAGCCAACAGTTATTATTTGTCAAACTGTCTGAGTTTGTAGGCGTCGCAACTGTACATTGTAAACTTCAAAAGTATAAAGCAGCCGCTGCGTTACTATATGCGCGCAATCAGGCTTAAAAACAGCAATACATCACAAATATTATCATAAGCTAATCATATAATGCTAACTAAATTAAAATGCTTAGCTAAAAATGCCCCCTTTTTGTTTTATAGTTTCACATTTGTGAAGCAAGGCATTAAAGTAGTTTCAAGTGCAAATTGTTTTTTAACTATTGAAAAGACATGAAAATATGTTTTGCTCTTATGTTATATGACGGCATATCTTTATTATGTCAAAAATTTTGTATTATTAAAAATATAATCGAATGAAGGTAATTAGTGCGGTTTGTAGTCAGTAATAAATAATAAGGCTCATCTTGTATCTTATTTCAAAAACTTCGTAAGCAGGAATAATCTACAATCGACAATACAATTCTAATTAGAATTCTTTTAATTTAAATGAAAAACAGTTGTTTCCTACGTGACGTTTCGGATTTATTTAATCCTTCTTCAAACCTACATATAAATATATAATAAAACTTAACTATTTTTAAACCAAGAAACAATAACTGACAACAAGGATAATCGTTTTTCTAAATACAAAGCTCTAAAAATATTGTGAAACAATTTTGACAATATTTTTAGAGCTTTGTATTTAGAAAAAGAAATATAGAAAGAAAATATTGTGAAACAATTTTGACAATATTTTTAGAGCTTTGTATTTAGAAAAACGATTATCCTTGTTGTAAGTTATTGTTTCTTGGTTTAAAAATAGTTAAGTTTTATTATATATTTATATGTAGGTTTGAAGAAGGATTAAATAAATCCGAAACGTCACGTAGGAAACTACTGTTTTTCATTTAAATTAAAAGAAGGAACCCATATTCTGCACTAGTTGCAGTAATTTCACATTTTAAAGTCTGTCAGTGTCAGAACTGATAAAATTGTTAAACTTTACATATATATACATATATATATACATATAGAGTAAAACTAATTGTAATGGGTAATTCGGTCTGTGATAAAAAGAACAACACTAATTGTTCATATGAACCTCAATATTTCGTGAATTTATTTTTGACTTCCTCAGGAGGTACAGCTAAAAAGTTACAATAATGAAACAACAATAAAAGATAGCAATTAAAACAACTTACAACAGTAGCAACAAATTATACATATTACATTTAAGACACAGTCAAATAGAATAAAATGTACGCAATTGTGGCAAATTTAAAAAACTTACGTATAAGTAAAAAAATTGTTGGTCAGATATAAAATTGAATTAACCATACAAGGTCCGGACATAAATTTATGGCTATTAGTTTGTATTCAAAATGTTACAGTAAATGTTGCTAAGTTGCTAAGAATCTGTTTTGAAATTGATCGAGCCCTGGCAACTCATTATATGTACCATCTCGAGAAACAATCTTTTTTTATAATTATATTCCGTCTGTAAGATAGCGGTATTAGCATAATCAAAATTATGGTCCAAGTCTTGAAAATGGAGAGCCAAGGCGCAGGAACGTTTACCTATCCGACTATCACTTTTATGTTGTGTTAGTCTGTTTTTAAGAATTTGAGCAGTTTGGCCTATGTAACAGCCGTTACAATCACGACAGGGAATTTTGTAAATAACACCACTCTGATTGAGAATTGGAGTCCTGTCCTTGGTTTTTGAAAAAATATTCCCAACAGTCAGCGTATTATACTTAGCTATCCTGAGGTTGGTGTAGTCCTTAAAGTGTTTAATTAAGTTAAGAGTCAGTCCCTCTATAAAAGGAACTTTATAATATTTAAATAAAGATGGAGCTCCATCATCAATAGGACCATCAAATATATTGGAGGAGAAAATTAACTTTCGCAGTATATGTTCGGGATAACCATTATTGGCAAACTGCAGGAACAACTTTTTTAAATTGGTGCTAAGATATTCTTGGTCACTGATATGTGTGACCCGGTTTTTCATGGCAATGACCGTATTATACTTTTGATTCAAGGGATGGTTAGAGTGAAAGTTAAGAAATCTACCTGTTGAGGTAGGTTTCTGATACCAATCCAACTTGATAACGTTATTATCGGATCTAATTACTTTAGTGTCCAAAAAGGGGACGCTGCCACCATTCTCCATTTCAGAGGTAAATTGCAAGTGTGGATTGTAGGAGTTGAATATATTCAGAGTTGTATCTAGCATGTCACCGGGTATAGCACAAATAATGTCATACTTAAACAACATACTTAAAGATGAAGGGAAAATGAAAGGGAAGTTTGGGTATTAACGTCATCGAGAAGGGAATCCATAACAATAAGGGCCAAAATTGGACTGATGGGAGAACCCATTGGAGTTCCAAAAGTCTGTAAGTAGTATTGATCATCGAACGAAAAGTAACAATTCTCACAGATAAACCTTAACAGTTTGATAAAATTATTTTTGGATATTGTGGTATATGGCTCCACCAAAGACCATCATTCCGCGAATATAAAAACGCTCCCTCGTACTTTATATTTTTTCAACCATCAATAACTCTTTTAAGTTAAATGGAACACCCTATATTTATCCATCCTATGTGAAAGTATATTAAACCTCCTACCAAAAACTATAAAGATGTCTATATCTAAATTTAATTATTAAAACGTTATTAACGATATTCTCTAAAAACCTCATAAAACCGATGCTTTTTTCATCTAAATAGGAGGCCATGCTGTTTTAAAATTAGCATATTTTCATCTAGTTGCGACTGCCATTAATTCCTACGCATAAATTGTATACTTCAAACAGTTATTACGTCTAGTAGATGAATAATAAAACAATCAAACAATACTCCACCTACCATTCCCTAAGACATGAAATTAAAGTAAAAAGTAATGTGATTTCAAAGCCTGCGATCTCGCATGATACAAATAAACATTTGCCTATTAGCCTCTGAAACATGTGTCCTGAACAAATTAATTAAGCGTTGGGGTGTTGGCGTTACCCAGTTATATCTGTATTATAAATAATGTTAAAGAATGTGTTTTATTCAATCACTCCAGGCATTTTACAGAAGATTTTTTTTTGCCTATAACATTATGCATAGAATAAGATGGTCAATCAATGTGAACATCTACTCTAATCTTTTCCATTAGATAATTTATTTATATTTATTCAATTCAAACGAACATTTAGTAGAGTAGACATTTTTTGGAGAAGAATTTATTAAATTCATTTCAATCGAATATGTTAAATTTGAATGTGGTTGACAATATTTTATATCTTGTTTACTTATTTTTTTGTCTAACATATTTGTAATTTTATTAATTTGTTTATGATATCGGTTACTTAATTATTTTATTTTGAATTCTAATACCATAACTTACCAACGTGCAATATATCAATATATTATAAACTAAAAGGGGAGATTTCGACATTTTGATATTCAAATCTTCATTCGATTCAAACAAATAATATTCAAATATTCGACAAATAGTCAATTACTTTAATGATTCATTTGAACTTTATCTTATATTTTAATAATGTATTAATCGGATATTCAAATTACTTCAACATAATTTCCAGCTCTAGTTATCATTAGAATACAACTTAAACTTACAAGGAATATAATTATCCACACACAAATAATTAGAAAGCATGGCCTATTTAGATGAGAAAAAGCATCAGCTTTAGAGCGTTTTTGAAGAATTTCGTTAATAACATTTTAATCGTTAAATTTAGATATAAACATCTTTATAGTTTTTGGTAGGGCGTTTAATGTGCTTTCACATAGGATGGATAAATACTGCGTGTTCCATTTAACTTAAAAGAGTTATTGATGGCTGAAAAAATATAAAGTATAAATTGGTTTGTTATGAGGGCTTCCGGGTTTTGACCGCGTCATAGTAAAGTACATATATATATAATACAAAATAAAATAAAGCAAAAATGAAAAAGAAAAATTACAAAAAATATATATACAACTTACTCAAACTCGACGTTTCGCCACTAATGTAAGTGGCTTCTTCAGGAGCAAAACTAGGTGAGGGGCGCCAGAAGGTCACGGTAACTCGACGTGTCAACCACGCTAGAGGCGAAAACCTTCTGACAAGGAGAAGATGGACGTGCAGGGGTATATATACCATTGTGCACGGAAGCGGAACGGTGAGCGCGAGGCAACGATGCGGAACAGTGAGCACGGGTCGAAGAAGCGGAAAGGACGGGTTTCCAAATGCTGGAGAGTGGGTAACCAATATCGCGATTGAGATTTTGAGGATGTCTCTGGATCTCGATAGCTTCCCTTACCTTTCGTGGAAAATAGCGATAAGACTTGCTTACAACAGATACCTCTCGATCTATCTTAAGACGAGCCAGCTTAGCACTCATCCGCGAACGTATCAAATATTGCCGTCGCGAATTAGATCTTGTATCCAGGAATCTTCTTTCCCTTCATTTAGAACTCTCCAACAGTCTGTCTGAAGATGATTGGTCCCTCTTAGATCGCATTTCTTCTATCCAAGCTCAAAGATCCTCAGAACGCATAAAGGAAAATCATATTCGAAAATTTCAATTGCTTGCTCCAAATAACAAAAAAATCGGAACCCATTCATCATCAAAAACGGTCAAAAATCTATCGTCACACCCCCTGTCGGAAGCTGAAACTCTAGTATTATCCAAAGGTTTAAATTTCTCTGTGACTCCCAAAAGCATTCCAAAAGAGGACATCATCTCTTTGGTAGAATCATCCATTCGCACACTCCCTAAAGAAAATGCCGATATTATTCGTTTTGAAACAGCCAAACGTCTTTCTTCTGCTAAACCTCCTCAGCCAAACTTATCCAAAGTAGAACGTTCAGCCCTAGGTTCTCTCCGCGCCAACAAAGACATAGTAATTCTTCCTGCTGACAAAGGAAACACAACGTCATTCTAGACAAGTCTCAGTACGTGTCCAAAATGTCAGATCTCTTACAAGATGGTAGCTACACCCAGTTGTTACGTGACCCCACTTCGAAATTTGAACGGCAAATCTCTTCATTAATTAAATCCTCTGACATTCCTTCTGACATACAGAAACGGATACTGCCCAAGGAATCCAAGCCACCTAGGTTGTACGGTCTTCCAAAAATCCATAAACAAAACCTACCTTTTCGACCCATAGTTAATACTATAGATTCGCCCACCTATAGCTTGGCCAAATACCTCGCTCATACTATTAAGAAATACACAGGCAATGCTCCTTCTCACATTCTAAATTCATCGCACTTTGTTAAACTCATTTCTGAAATCTCTATCGAACCCGAAGATCTTCTTGTCAGTTTTGATGTTACCTCACTCTTCACTAAAGTACCTGTCGCCGATTCCGTCGCTATAATCCACCAATTATTGATCCAGGACAACCAATCCCCAGATTTAGCCAAGTTAGTCGAGAAGTGCCTTACTTCAACGTACTTTACCTTCCAGGGAAAATACTATCATCAAACCTCCGGCGCCGCTATGGGATCTCCACTTTCCCCGGTGTAGCTAATATCTTCATGGAGGCTTTTGAGACCACTGTTTTAGAACATGCGAATTTAAAACCCAAAACTTGGTTAAGATATGTGGATGACACCTTCATTATCTGGCCACATGGCAAAAACACTCTGCCTACTGTCTTGGATTTCCTCAATAGTCAACACTCCGATATCAAGTTCACCATGGAGATTGAAAATAACGGCTCCCTGCCTTTCCTTGATGTGTTAGTTACTCGTCTACCAAATGGTCGTTTAGGTCACTCCGTGTACAGGAAACCCACACATACCGACCGATATCTTCATGCCAGCTCACATCATCATCCAGCACAAAAGCAATCGGTAATCGGCTCTCTAGTACATCGCGCGATCTCAATTTCCCAACCCGACAACATCGACAAAGAATTGAAACATGTAAAAACTGCTCTTTTACAGAATGGCTATACCTCCGGCAACATACAAAGGGTCATAAATAGGTACATTCATCCACGGTCTCCTAAGGTAGCACCAGAATCTAGTAATCAGCTAAGTACCATCGTTCTTCCCTACATCCATGGCGTTACAGATCACATCGGTAGAATTCTTCGTAAGCAAGATATCCAACCCATCGTTAAACCTTTAAACAAGATCTCCCAAATTCTTCCTTCGCCCAAGGACACTCGCCCTGCTCTCTCCCATAAAGGTATTTACAAAATTCCCTGTGACTGTGGCTCAGTGTACATTGGCGAAACTGGACGTTCTATTCAAACTAGAATCAAGGAACACCAACGGTACGTTAAGTCACGTTCCTCAACACACTCAGCCTTAGCCGAACATTTCATAGATACGGGCCATAAAATTTGTTTTGATCAGGTATCTGTTGTAAGCAAGTCTCATCGCTATTTTCCACGAAAGGTAAGGAAGCTATCGAGATCCAGAGACATCCTCAAAATCTCAATCGCGATATTGGTTACCCACTCTCCAGCATTTGGAAACCCGTCCTTTCCGCTTCTTCGACCCGTGCTCACTGTTCCGCATCGTTGCCTCGCGCTCACCGTTCCGCTTCCCTGCACAATGGTATATATACCCCTGCACGTCCATCTTCTCCTTGTCAGAAGGTTTTCGCCTCTAGCGTGGTTGACACGTCGAGTTACCGTGACCTTCTGGCGCCCCTCACCTAGTTTTGCTCCTGAAGAAGCCACTTACATTAGTGGCGAAACGTCGAGTTTGAGTAAGTTGTATATATATTTTTTGTAATTTTTCTTTTTCATTTTTGCTTTATTTTATTTTGTATTATATATATATGTACTTTACTATGACGCGGTCAAAACCCGGAAGCCCTCATAACAGAGACTCAGACCGTGGAAGCCTTCGATATCATTTATAAATTGGTTTCTCCTCATGCACATATTACAAATATAAAAACTCCGCATTCAATAGCTTATTTAACAGACTATTTAAAATTCCTTTATCGAAAGAAAACTTTGAAAAGGAACTCGATTACATTTACCAAACAGGTTCAGCGAATGGCTACAGTAAACCGTACATTAACAAGATGTACAAAAAATTTAAAAGTAAACACCTCAAAAATATTACAAATTTGAATCCGATTCGGCAAACACAAGAAACCAAGTATGTTAAATTAACTTATCATCCGTCATGGCATTTAAAATTCTCAAAATTATTAAAAAAAAATTAAAACACAGTTTTCCTGTTTTTAATTTTTTCGCGAAAGCCAACATTTTCATAAAAATCAAATTTTCTCGAAATTGGCAGCAGATAGGTATAGCGAATTATTAATAAAGTTATCCTAATTTATGACGTAGAATCTATAAATGGTATACAATATAGGGTGTTCCATTAAAAATAACCTAACTTTTATATGCTTAAGTTTTTTGAATCACCCTATATACTTTCAAATAATTTTAAACTGTGGTCCTTATCGTCCTACATATTTGACTAAAATTTGAAACTCATATCTTTTAGCGTTTAGACACAAGAGATCAGGTGAATAGTCGTGACTCGCCCTGTATATCTAAAGCTGACAGCGAAATAACGTCATTCTGAACACGTCTATAAGACGTCTAATCTTCACGTGACTGGTCTGTGACATAATCACGTGATCCTACCGTCATTTAGACGTCATATTTAAAGTTATAAGTACGTAACCGATGCTCAAATTATGACGTAAAAGTGTCGTCACCGTGGTACCTGGGATCCAACTCGACCGCGTCGTACAACAGGTTGTACCACAATGCTACACACGTTGCAATTATCGTTTACACTGTCGAACCAACTACGGTTGTACAACGGATTGTACAACCGATCGTATCGTCTGTAGACCTCTTTAGGAAGATTTTGAACTAAAATCGAAAGCTTAAGGTAGAGACAAGTATTATTTAAAATTCCGATTGCTAACTATAGACTCCGCATCCTCCAACTCCTTTCATCCGTCTGCTTAACGTTAAACTAAAGGTGCCGACCGGCAAAGCCGTTTGGTCTCTTTTAAATCGGTACGCGTCCTCACTGTAGATACAGTAAGTACGCATACGTGTATCCTGTGATCATTAATGATGAACAATGAAGAGGAAGACCTTTTGTTAACAGTTGCTGCAAAAGTTATAATTGATTCTACTGTTGTAAAACGCAAAAAGAAAAGGTTTTGGGTTCGTCCAAGCCTTAGAAGTCGAAACAGCTATAGTGGCAGTGATTTAATAAAAGATTTAACTTTAGACGATGTGAATAATTTAAGTTGGGAGTATAGGTGCAACGGAGGCTTCAGAAACTTCTTCTGTATGACGGCGACCGACTTTGAAACTTTACTGAATATGGTAGGCCCCAAAATTAGCAAAAAAGACACTACATTTAGGCCTGCAATTCTAGTCTGAGAACGTCTCGTTGTAACATTGCGGTATTTCGCCACTGGAGTTTCCTATCATTCTCTTATATAGGTGTACTTTCACAATTTCCAAACAAGTTATTTCAACAATTGTTTGTGATGCACTTATCGATGCGCTTCAAAACTACGTCAAGGTAAGAAAAAAACTAGATCGGTACTTATGTCAAACCCACGTATAAAGATACATATTTTAACTCTGCAGCTACACTACCCCATCTCGGTGAGCCACACACTGGTGAACGGGCGTGGCGAGAGAATCTTAGTAGGGGAGGACAAAAGTCGGTTCGCCGAGAAGTAGTCCTCCCGCTGGTTGTCTGGTTGGGGAAGCCTTGGATTCATCCTAAAACAACTCGGTGACTCTGGGATCCTACGGTTTCATTGTAGCTGTTGCGGTATCTCTATCCCGGCTGGGAGAAAGAGCATCGCGGTTGGCATTTCGAGGTAGGGCTTCGGCCCAGCCGTCCCCGTAGTACAGGGTTAATTCACGGGCGGTCTGGTTGTATTTCACGGCCAGATGCCGTGTCCCATGCCCGGCCGATAGTAGCCATCCGCAAAGAGATCAAGGCCTCGTGGGGTTAGATGTGAGGTAGGAGTTCGTTAAAGTAGCTCCGGCGGTGACCCGTCCAACGCTGACAAGGAAACTTGCCTAACATGGGTAGCACGGGGAGGGGGAGAAAGAAGGAGCCAGCCGGTTTTCTGGTCCTCTCCGACAGGTGTAGGTCTCGTGCGGGCAGCTGGTTTTCGCCCTCTTTGTCCTGAGGAATGTGAGCAACCTCTGAAACGCCGTATACCTTTTCGGTCGGTCGGCAGCTGGTGCCTCTTCGGAACGCCAGCAACCCCGTGTGTGGGCGAAGTTAGAAAGGATGAGAATAAGATGACACAATCAGAAAATCAATCTCATCGTGCGTTGCAGTCTGCGAGACGTAAACCTATTGCAGCAAAACGTCAAACTACTACTACTAATAATACGCCTGTACTTAATGAAGCAATCAGTCTTATGAGATCGATACAGTCTAAAAGACAGAACACAGAGAGAGAGATGTATACTCTGTATTTGGAGAACAAGCTGCAATCAAGGTACGGAAGCTGAAGTCACCTCATGCAAAGTTCGTGATCCAAAGTGTTATTAACAACGCATTATTTGAAGCTGAAATGGGCAAATACGATAGTTTTCCAGTGCCACAATTTCAATCACCTACGTCCAACTACAATTTTGTATACCCACCGCCTAACGTGAATATTTACTACTCAAGACTTCAATTGCCTGTAAACATTTCATGCCCACCAACAAACATCCATTTATCATCACATTCTTCATCTCCAAGTACTCACTCTGATGTTTATACAATTTCAGATGTTGCATCCCAAGATGATAGTCCTCTCGAACAAATGAATAATGAAAATGAATCAATATCGAAGGATGATTATGAAATTGATAATATTCTGTGCTCGCTATAACATTGTAATAATAGCATTAGAATAGTAATATACAAGGGTAAGGGTTTAACATAAGTACCGATTTAGTTTTTTTCTTACCTTGACGTAGTTTTGAAGCGCATTGATAAGTGCATCACAAACTTCTGGTACAATTGTTGAAATTCCTTGTTTCGAAATTTTGAAAGTATACATAAGAGAATGATAGGAAACTCCAGTGGCGAAATACCGCAATGTTGCAGCGAGACGTTCTCAGACTAGAATTGCAGGCCTAAATGTAGTGTCTTTTTTGCTAATTTTGGGGCCTACCATATTCAGTAAAGTTTCAAAGTCGGTCGTCGTCATGCGGAAGAAGTTTCTGAAGCCTCCGTTGCACCTATACTCCAAACTGAAGTTATTCACATCGTCTAAAGTTAAATCTTTTATTAAATCACTGCCACTATAACTGTTTCGACTTCTAAGGCTTGGACGAACTCAAAACCTTTTCTTTTTGCGTTTTACAACAGTTGAATCAATTATAACTTTTGCAGCAACTGTTAACAAAAGGTCTTCCTCTTCATTATTCATCATTAATGATCACAGGATACACGTATGCGTACTTACTGTATCTACAGTGAGGACGCGTACCGATTTAAAAGAGACCAAATGGCTTTGCCGATCGACATAATCAGGACGCACCTTATAACGTTCCAACAGTCCTTACTTCCCTTCATTTATGGTTAAAACTATAAATTAATTGCACTAGAAGCTATTCAGTTTCGATGCGCACTAGATTTGTATAAGCAAAAAACGCTATAGGACTCACTACTATATATCTGGTATTTCGTTTTCAAGCTTAAAAAAACTTCAACTATTGACATACCCCAAACAGTAATGCGATATTTTTTATAATATATACAGGGTGGGTCTCTAAGCGGCTGTATCTCGGAGAGTATTTGATAGTTAAAGTGGCCAAGAGAAATTTCTGGAAATTATTTTCAAGTTCCAGATTTTACTGCTAGGGGGCGTAACTGCTATGTTCAAATCTAAAATTCCTGTTATCTGTTATATCGTCAATTTAAAGCCCATTTAATACCAGATAATTTTCTTTAGTGATATTTCTCGTATCTGTCATAATAAGGGAGGAAGAAGACTACGTCAATGCTTAATATTTAATATTTCTGTTACCATTCAACCTATCCGAATAATCTTAGACTTGTTTGAAAGGAAATTGTGTGGACATTAAACAGCGTTTATATGCTAATATCCATTAGTTGCAAACTGATAAACTAGAGGTCGCTTTCTGTAGCGGCGACTTATTTTTACGATTTTCTTAAAAAAATTAAATGGAACGATACTATTACATTAATAGGTTCGTAAGAGGATCTAAATTACACATATTTTACTGAAAACCGCATCTCGATATTTCTATTGGTTCCCGAGTTATCGCAGAAAGAAATCTAGCAAGTATAAAGATACAAACGAGTCGAACAATAATAATTTGAAAAATAAGTTGGCTTTAGAAAGCATTGCATATCTCTAATGACAGTATTATTACGTCAAATTATTTATTTTTCTCTTCCGTTAATGTTGGTATTGATCATTCAGAATACTTGTTACGAATGTTGAGGCCGTCGATATGATAGCAGTTTACTTTGAGTGTTTGCAGAATGCAGCAATAGCTCAAAGAGAGTATGCGTTGCGTCCCATAATGTTTCATGTATTTTTTCAAGAATGTTCAAAATGCTTGCTAGTTTTCTTTCTGCGATAACTTAGGAACCAATAGAGATATCGAGATGCGGTTTTCAGTAGAGTATGTGTAATTTAGATCTGCTTACGAACCTATTAACGTAATAGTATCCTTCCATTTAAGTTATTTAAGAAAATTAAGAAAGAAAATTATCTGGTATCAAATGGGCTTTAAATTGACGATATCAAAGTTACAACTTATTCTGCGATTTTCTGAGATATTAGCAATTTTAGATTTGAACATAACAGTTTCGCCCTCTAACGGTAAAATCTGGAACTTGAAAATAATTTCCAGAAATTTCTCTTGGCCACTTTAAATATCCACATTTTTTCCCGCAGAAGCTAGGGCAAATACTTTCCGAGATACAGCCGCTTACCGCTCTTAGTGGCCCATCCTGTACATACATAATATGACATAATTATTTTTAGAGCTACAGATTCCCTTAAATTTGCAAACCATTAGTATTTGTATGCGCATTTCAATTATGGGATCCAAAAAAATCAACGTCTCGTTTTGAAGCAATTGACAGATGATGAGTTTTTTTTTTGGTGGAACACTCTGTATATTTTAGTACATTAATGTAAAAGACGGAATTAATAATCAAAAATATGATATGCAATATGATCGTAATATCAAAATTAATTGGTTATAAAAGGATTAATAACACAAAATACATTGTATCAGTTTAATTACTGTTAGCGTTAAACTTGTAATAGTCAAAGTTACATATTACGGAAAAGTGCTGTTATTTTAACTATTCTAATATACAAATATAAATAATATAATGATAGAACATTGGGTTTATTGCAAGTTTAATGTGGGAACAATCACACAGATACAAGAGAATTTTACAAATTTATCGGATTCTGTTATTCTAAAAGTAACAAAGTTAGCAATAATGACAGTAAAATTCAAAACACTCGGTGCAGGTATGTAAGTTTTGTTGCACACCATATATTGACCATGTATTGACATATTTTTTTAATTGGATATAGGACTAACCCATCCATGTTCGGATAAAAAGCTTATAAAAGCTTCCAGTAGACACATTTACACCTGCAAAATATTTTGCTGCTTTTTCAAACTTCGACGGCATATTTTATTTTATATTTTTATTGACAAACTGTTAGCGATTCTATATCTATTTTCTAGTTATAGTTTTGTTTAAAAATTAACTAACAACACATATGCGACTGGTATTTATTGCAATAAATCAGATTCTGATAAAATTAGTCTTTAAAATATCAAATCTAAGAGTTCTTATTTGCAGATGCTGCTAAAAAACTCGAATTTTACAAAAGAAACATTATTATACCGCCGGAATACTTATTAAGCTTGAATCCGAGTTCACTGTTATGCAACAGTCCTAGAGAAGATTGCTCCACGGATAGTGTAAATATTCCAGATGATATTGATGTTATACAAAAAGTTGAGGTAACATTAAACTTTAGGCGCTCTATTTTTCATGTAAAATTACAATATATATACATATAAGTTCATTGAACACATCTTGATTTACAACTACTGAAAGTTTTGTAAGTAAATTTAGGTAGATTTCGATGATCTAAAATATAGCTTTATTGCTTTATACAGGATGATTGGTGAGAATGGCCTATTAAAAGTATTATACAGGGTGTAACAATAGTGCGATATTCTTTCATATCTCCTTTCTTATGCAAAATACAGCAAATATTTAAATACAAAAGTTGTTTAGTTTTATGAAATTTATATTGCAAATTATTCTACGATATACAGGGTGTTTAGTTTGCCCGTAACCACCAGTAACTTTACATTTTTAAATCGAACACCCTATATATGATCATATTTTTGAATTCCCTGTGGAATTTTAAGGCAACTTTATATAGGACCATATTCAATTATTTTCATTAGTTTACAAGATATTGGCATTTGCTTAAAAATTTTGACATTTTGCTCTCTTCAGAACAATGCCATTATTTCAGTAACGGAAAAACGTAACATTATGAAACTTGACATAACGTTAGAAGCATCTTCTGTGATGACAATAGACAGATGTAGACTTAAATACGTTATACAGAGTGTTCTAGAAATCAATGTCTTTTTGAAACAATTGAAATGCGAAAATCTTCATTTTTTTCAAATGGAAACACTTTATTTTTATGGGTCAGTTGAAAGCGAAATTTAATTATCTATTAATTTGAATAAAGCATTTATGTAGCTAAAATTAATGGTTTTAGAGATATTTCAAATTATTTGATATTTCTGTATGTTGCTATATAGGTGCGCTCTTTAAAAGAAACTTTAGAGACCAAATATTAAATAAAGATTTGAAAATTGAACTTTCTTTACTATTTGTCTGCTGTGCTGACATTTTTGTAAATCTACGTGCGTTTTAAATTGGTAGTTATATTTAAAATATGAAGGTACGTTAACGTAATGGATATGAAGTAGGCTGATAAATAAAATAAAATCTGTTGTTGAATAGTTTCATAGAAACGGCAAAACGTGTAGCAGTACCAGTGTTAGTATGGAATTTACAAAAGACGAGCTAGTTCAAATGATCTATATTTTGGGAGAATGTGAACGAAATCCATTGCTTGCATCGCGGATTTATCAAATACGTTATCCAAATCGAAGACATCCAGAACCTTTAGCTTTGGAAAGACTTCGGGATCGATTTGAAGCAACTGGGCATGTAGAATATAAAAAGGAAGAACGTGCCAAACCAGTTGGGAATGAAAACAGTCAATTTGCAGTACTGGCTATGGCAGTCGAGGATCCCCATACCAGTACAAGAAAAATTAGGAATAAGCCATATGTCGGCTTCACGGATTTTACGTCAACATAAATTTCATGGCTACCATATACATTATCTACAAGAATTGTCTGAGAATGATTTTGAAAGTCGTCTCAACTTTTGTCGGTGGATTTTAAATAAAAAACGGGAAGAACCAGGTTTTCATAATTTTATTTTATTCACGGACGAAGCGACTTTCCATAAAAACGGTTACCACAGACCACTTACACTTATAGACGTTTCAGTTAAATGGAACCAGATTGTACCAGCTGGGTGGTTTGCTCCTTCAAACAATAGATGGAGTCATTCGAGGTTTAATTATGATCACTTAAGCGACTATCTTTACTCATAATACCAAATCATGAAATAATATATATAATAATATTTTTTTGCAATCACTTGACAAAGAATGCTTTTTTGCTTATCATTGGCAACGAAAAGTTGATATTTAGGTACCGAAGACCGTCACATGACCGTCACTGACTGTCACTTTATCGGTGCGCTCTAGAGCGATCAAGTCTGAAAATTGCGTGTTGTCAATAGCAACCAGTATGTAACATTCAAATTGACATATCGCAAAGCACAATAATTTCTCGCACTTTGCGCGTTAACTTAAAATATATTTGAACAAAATTATAGAAAATAGTGATAGTGATATTCTGAGTACACTTCCTGAGATCAGAAGTGCTGCAAGAGCCGTAAGTTTGAATTTTTGTCAGAAAAATCAAAGACAATGAGAAGCGACCACTTCATAGAATGGTGTAATGCGAAGAGAATATGTAAATGTTTGGAAACCGTATTTGTTGCCTATTTTCCCGAGAAAGCCAAGGCAAAAATCGTCACTTTCAGATTCCAGGTTACAAATAATGCCGATAAGTGAATTATTGTAGTCTATTCTATTGACCATTTGCTATAAATATTTTACAATAAAGTTTATGATTTAAACAGTTTCGCTTTATTAAGTGATTCTAGAAAAAATGTATGTATTACAGGCAAAAAGGGACATTATTGCTCTCGCGCAATAATGTGTCACTTTTCGCTAAAATTTCGCTAAAAATTTCTATAAATAACTATTATAAATCATTCACAAGTTATTACTGACGCCCGTTTGAATTTACCGCTAAATTAAATTACTTCTTTCCTTCAAACACCAGAGGCGCTCCAGTATTCGGTTTAAACCTAATGCACGGGCGTCGGGTATCTATAGATGTTAGTGATCTGTGACGGTTACGGTAATAGACACAATTTTTTATATTATGATCGCGAAAATCCTCATTTTATAAAAACCGTGGATTATCAACATCGTTTGGTCTTTGAATATATGGGGAGGAATAGTAGGCAACCGGTTACTTGGTCCATATTTCATTAACGGTACAGTTAACGGGGAAAATTATCTAGCTTTCCTAAGGAATGAATTAGAAGATTTTCTAGACACCCTTCCTCTTAATATAATAAGGCATTTGTGGTTGCAGCAAGATGGGGCACCGTGTCATTTCTCTAAAAATGTCCGAAATTATCTAAATAATGCATTTCGTGATAAATGGATTGGCAGTGGAGGTCCAGTGTATTGGCCACCAAGGTCACCCGATCTGACCAAATGTGATTTTTTTCTTTGGGGATACATAAAAGACCACGTTTACCGAACAGCTCCCACAACACGAGAAAATATGCAGCAGCGTATATGGGAAGCATTTCAAAGTGTTGATGACCGTATGCTGCACAAAGTTTCTCGATCATTCTTGAAAAGAGTAGAAATGTGCATCAATCAGAATGGTGGCCACATTGAACATGCTTTATAAAATATTTAGTTTAGCAGTACCAGCCTACTTCATATCCATTACGTTAACGTACCTTCATATTTTAAATATAACTACCAATTTAAAACGCACGTAGATTTACAAAAATGTCAGCACAGCAGTAAAGAAAGTTCAATTTTCAAATTTTTATTTACTATTTGGTCTCTAAAGTTTCTTTTAAAGAGCGCACCTACATAGCAACATACAGAAATATCAAATAATTTGAAATATCTCTAAAACCATTAATTTTAGCTACATAAATGCTTTATTCAAATTAATAGATAATTAAATTTCGCTTTCAACTGACCCATAAAAATAAAGTGTTTCCATTTGAAAAAAATGAAGATTTTTGCATTTCAATTGTTTCAAAAAGACACTGATTTCTAGAACACTCTGTATAACGTATTTAAGTCTACATCTGTCTATTATCATCACAGAGGATGCTTCTAACGTTATGTCAAGTTTCATAATGTTACATTTTTCCGTTACTGAAATAATGGCATTGTTCTGAAGAGAGCAAAATGTCAAAATTTTTAAACAAATGCCAATATCCTGTAAACTAATGAAAATAATTGAATATGGTCCGGTATAAAGTTGCCTTAAAATGCCACAGCGAATTAAAAAATGTGATCATATATAGGATGTTCCATTTAAAAATGTAAAGTTACTGGTGGTTACGGGCAAACTAAACACCCTGTATATCGTAGAATAATTTTACAATATAAATTTCATAAGACTAAACAACTTTTGTATTTAAATATTCGCTGTATTTTTAATAAGAAAGGAGATATGGAAGAATATCGCACTATTGTTACACCCTGTATAAACGAAACGGAATTTTAAAACAAAATTTTGTGGTCGGATATGATTGAATATGAGCTATCACGTGAAAATATTTTTGAAAAAATATCACTTCCGGTTAGCCGGAAGTGGGCACTAGCTTCGATATTTTAAATAACGTCCTATAAATTTAATTACAAATTCAGCTTCTACGATATATTTTACACATATTTCATGTATCATACTCTATACCTAAATATGTACCATTCTTTCCGAGTAAATTCGAAATTAAAGAAAAAAAGTGACAGATACCGACCTTACTTTATATTGATAGTACGTCACGTAGGAGCAGAAGGGACGAATGAAATTTTGCATACATACGGCTAATTTCGTGTAGTTATACAGAGTGTGTTCTTCTCTGTAATATTATACAGGGCGTTTAAAAACTTTGTTGCTTACAAATGACTTAAATTTTTGGAAAGTCAATTTTTTTAATGGAACAGCATATATTTTCTTAGATATTCTAGCTAATAGTTGTTTGTTAGTTTTGTACTGTTTTTATAACTGTATGTCACTTAACTAAGCCAAAAAAGTTAAGTTCATGTCATTTTTTTCAGCTTGATGATGTATTATTTAAAGTTGCTGTTTGAGTGTTGGTTATTCTTTTGTGTGGATTAGTTCGCTAGGTCAATATTTAACAATTTTGTTAAAAAAAGATTAATCACGCAAGTCGTTTAAGCAACGATGAACGCGTAAAAGCTTCAACTTTGCTAGAAGAGGGCAGAATATGCGTTATGTAGCCAATTCACTAAGTGTTAATCATTCAACAGTTAATCGAATGGTTAGATAGTTTAGGGAAACCGAAACACACCATAGAAAACGTGGTGAAGGCAGGAAAAGGTCTATAAGTCAAATTGATGAGTGCTTTCTGCTACAACAGGTATTACGAAATAGAAACTGTACTAGTAGAGAGGTAAGTAATCAACTCGAAACTGTTAGAAATGTCAGGATTTCTGCCTTAACCGTTAAGAGAAGATTAAAAGAAGCCGGATTGGCTAGTAGAACGCTTGCTACTGCACCGCTACTTGCTGCAGATCACAGATCACACAGATTAAGATTCACTAGATATCATGCACAGTGGACTGTCGATGACAGGAAGAGAATGTTGTTCACAGATGAAACTCGGGCGAGCCTAAAATCTCCAGATGGTCGTGATAGTGTGGCGCAGATCTGGAGAGAGATTTTCTGATTGTACTACTCTCCAAAGGAGCCATTTGGTGGTGGTTCAAAAATGTTTTGGAGGGAAATATGTTTTGAGGCACGCACAGAACTGGTTCCTATTCGTCCGCGGTCTATGAATAGAGAATTCTATCTAGAAAATATTATTCAAGATCATGTGATGCCGTTTGCGCCATTTATAGGAGATACCTTTATTTTCATGCACGAGAATGCAAGTACTCACATTGCAAGGATTGTTTTGGTTTACTTAAATGAAATCAACATGCAGATCTTAGTGCCCACCGCACAGCCCTGACTTAAATCTAATAGAGCACCTTTGGGATGTTCTAGAAAGATGAGTTAGTCATCATGTACCTGATCCAATGAGCCTGCAAGAGTCAGCGCGTGTTGTTCTTTTGGAATGGGAAACCATTCCTCAAGCAACCATCCAAAACTTAATGACAAACTTACCCCGACGAATGCAAGCGGTTATAAAAGTTCGAGGAGGTACTACGCATTATTGAAGTTCATTTTTTTTGTAAATTGGAAATTCTCTTTGTTTGTAAAGTTTAGTATTTTTTTTTGTACCTGATCGCCAAATTTTGTATAATTCTTCGAATTTTAATTAGAAGTAAATGTTTTGTGGTGCAACATTGTCTGATTACCTTTAGTTATATTATACTAACTCTATTAAATAAAGAGTGCAAACACAAAGACATAATTACAAAATTTATAGCGGTGCGTTAATTTTGAACAGGAGTTTATTTATTAATAATAATTAATAATTTATATGTATCTACTACACTAATAAAAAATATATGTATTTAACAATAACTACAACATATTCTCTGTAAATAAATACATTTATTTGTAAAATTCTCTACAATTCAGCTGTGCTTTAGGGTCCCACACGTGAAGCAAAGTGTTTTTAACGCTATTTTGGATGATATACGAGTTTTTTGGTTCCATGTTTCAGAATGGTTCAAAGGTGTTTGATGCGGTTGAAGTTGAATACTGGCCACTCTAACAAAATAATGCTATTACCTCTAAACTAGCGCATCGTGTTCGCTAACAAAGGGCATTATGTGGGAATTTGACTCTATCCACCAAGAAAGGAATTTAATGAAACCATTAGTGCAGTTTACAGCACATTTACGTACTGTTGACTGTTCATACGGCCTTCGGAAGCGAATATTTTCCCAATACCGTCAGTAGCCTTGCAACACCAGATCATGATGCTGCATCTTACATAATTAACAATTTCAACAATTTTCCGAAAGCAAACTTGGGCAAGTTGAGATGATGTTTGTTATTAAAAAAATGGTAACTCGAAGTTAGATTCATTAGACTGCAAAAAAATTGACTAATTATTTTCCGTGAAATGTTGGTATCGTAGAACCCATTCCAAATGACTTGTCATCGTATTTTCTGTGCAATTATTTAATTTTTTATCTTGGAAATGTATACCATTGGTTATATGGTGAAAAGGTACGCGACTACCAGTGCAGAAATAAGTGTACACTCAACAAACATAAAATATAACATATGTAGGTATGTTATGGTATCTGCACTATATTTTTTTGTTGTTGTAAAGAGTATTTTGTTCGCTGGCGATCAGTAAGTTGAAAATGACAAGTAGGCGTGATATGTAATACAAGAAATGTTTCCTTGCGTTTTAGTATTATTTAGGATTCGTTTTAAATTCAATTCATTTGCGTTACTCATAATTGCTAATTAGCCGGCAGGTGCAAATGGCTCTAGTTGTGATCGCTATACCTGCTCGATCGAAATCCTTTAATTTTACAGTTAATCGAGTATAAAACTGATGGAAATTATAACTACACTTTCAAAATAACTTGCTTTACAGTTGCAAATCATGATGTGTTCTGTTATAATGATAACTATGATGCATACGTATTGAGAATTTTAGGGATTTTTTAGGATTACACGCGAAAGAAGGAGGAGATTATAGAAAAAATCGAATCAATAGTAGAGGAAAATAAATGTGATATTGATACATGGAAAATAATGTGGAAGAAGACAATTGAAAATGTTATTGGTCTTTATAAAGTGAAATACGATCCAACTGGTAATCATTAGATACCTATCGTTTGGCTATATCTACTCGTTAGTGAATTGAAATCAATTACAATAGTTCATTGTATTAAAACAATTTGAAACTGTAACATTCTAATGAACATTTTGGTTAAAAATATAAACAGTGGTATTAAATTTTTAACATTAAAAAGCAGTTCGTTACTAACACGGGTCAGTACGATTCGTTTTTATTTTCTCTAGTACGTATACTTATGTTACAGTTGTTATACTTACATTACAGTTTCGGAAAAAAAGATCACTGACTAAAGTGGCCTCGAGAAACATCTAGAAATTATTTAGGAAAGTTTACAATAACCGCTACATGGCGTAACTAAACACCATAAATTTAAATTATTTTTTATACAAAATTTACCAACTAAGGTCTATCACAAATATGAAAATCGGAATTTACTGAAAATTCCGCATATTTTACACTGGACATTTTTTTTGTAATTTGTCAAATAAGGTAAGAAGAGGAGGGGAAACTTTATTTTAAACGTTTATAACTCCGGTTCTGTTGAACCGAATTTTGCAAACTTAATCTCCTGGAAAATAGCATCATTCCTCCAATCTATGCTTACAAATTCCAACCAATCTCGTAAGCGACGCGCATGCTAGAGGGCGCTGTTTAATTTTTTTCGGAAATTTTGTTTTTTATCGAAAATATTAAATGGAAACATACATTTTTGGCTACAGATAAAAAATAGGCTAAATTACCGACAAATCGAAAACCGGGTATCACTATCTTTTACCTATCTGAAGATATCTTCAGAAACGTGTGAATGGTAACAATTTCTAATACAAAAAGCCGACAATTTTTATTTAATAATTCTAATAACTTATTTTAACCCTCATTTTAATATAGTGTTGTGTTTATTCACTTCAGAATATTTTACTTTTACAGGTAAACGTCGTTTCTGACGGTTTTAATTCGTTTCTCTTTTTATTTATACAACGATCTGATTTTATTTTTACACTTTGAGCGTCCATTGATTTTATTGTTCTTTTTTTTGTAGTGACGCTATTACTGGTCGTATTCTAGCTTAAATATTTCTGACATTTTAATTGATTGTCCAAATCGCTTTTAACGATTGTTTTCTCTAATTTATGAACGTGACCATTTATGTGCTTTTCTGCACTAATTTAATAATTGTCTGTTGTGGAATTGTCTGTCTGTGACTGCGCCGTCTGCGCTGAAGAATACGTGGGTCCTCCCAACAAAACTAATATTCATTGACTCCGCTACCGGATTCTCCGGGTAGCCGAAATTTTGCTGACCATCCTGGGATGATTGCCTGAATGATACTTTGACGCCTGTTTCTCAGTCGAGAAAGTCTCCTATCGATTATGGAGAGTTGAGCAATAGCGAGCTACTTAATTATATCCGTCTGCTCCAGCAAATACATACTTGCTAAAAGATTCGGCAAGAAATCTTCTACTCGCAATTTGCGATCAGAATTCGATAAAGGCTCTTCTAATATATCTAAGCCTGTCAACATAACTGTTTCCGGTTCTAAAAACTCCTCCCCTGAGGAAGATGATGCCTCGTCTTCTGGCTCAACCAATTCACTGGTAAGAAGCGTTTTAAACCAAACTGAGAATAGACAGAGGGATGGGTCCCCTCCCAATCGTCATGTGGAGGAAGCATTGGTACAGCCCACTCCTGCTTGGGCATTGTCAGCCAACAAATACAATGACACTGGTGATAGTGCTGCTCAGCCAGCTACTCCCGCCAAAAGAAAGAGGACCAGTGCGAATCCTTAGCAGAATTTTGACATTTGCTATGCGACTAGTGGCTCTAATGGTCATCTCTTATCGCAAGTCGTCGGGCTGGTGGCTTGCACACTTGCCTAGCAGTCCGACAGTACCGGGTTCGAACCCCGGTGCTTCCTTTCTGAGTTTGGTTTTCTGTAGTTTTCCAAATTCCACGGCAAATGCGGAAAGGTAACCTTAAGGTAATCTTAAGTCGGTCTACAGCCGCAGGCGTAATAATAACTCATGGCCAGCCGATGCCCCCTGTAATTGGCGCAAGCTGTTGGGGGATGCTAAGGCATGGATTATTATTATTATTATTATAAGATGCTGTTGCGCTGTCTGATGACTCTAAGAACCCTTATAGAAATACGAAGATTTTCTCCATAGTGCTTCGCAGCAAATCCATCTGGTTTGGAGTTTCTACAGAAATCAAACGGAGGCTCATACTTTTACTAAAGCACAAAATGTTGCTGACCGCATCTGATTATTTCCATCTTCAGAACCAGATTTTCGGGGTATTGTAAAATTCTTCTTGTCTGACAATATCCCATACCATACTTATCAGTTGCCGTCTGAACTGGTTCTCAGCGTCATTTTGCGCGGCGTCCCCATCGAAATACCTGAAGATCAGATTAAGGGTCAGTTGGAGGAGTTGGAATTTTCTCCCAAGGCTGTTGCGCGTATGCGCCGCAATCGCGGTGGAAGACCTATGCCGCTAGTTCTGGTCAAAGTGCCTAAGGACCAGAAGAAAATTTACTACCTAAAAGAGATCATGTTACTCGACTTCCGTTGAGACCCTGAAAGCCAAGCCGTCAATTGGGCGGTGCTTCCGGTGCCAACGTTATGGCCATGCTCAGTCTCGGTGCACTGTCCAAAGAAAATGCATGGCTTGTGGTGAAGGCCATGCGGCCAAAGATTGCACACGCCCAAAATCTGAACCGCCAACGTATGCTAATTGCTGTGAGAAACACCCCCAAATTATCGGGTTTACGTGCGTTTCCCGGAACCACGACCAGTGTCCGCCCCTGTGCGTACACCAAGGAAAACACATGCCTCATCTCAAGTGCAACCTGGAAAATCAGATTCCCAGGCGGCTGCCTCTCTCACATGGACACAAGCCCATTCACAGAAGTCAGTAACTCCAGCGTCTAACAAACCAACTAAGACTCAGATAACGACTCCTCGGTCTTCCATGAAACAGACACAACATCCCGTACCCACCAACATCACTGTGATGTTAGATGCCTTACAGGCTATGTCACAGCAGATCACCATGTTGTCCAATATCTTGTTGACGTCTTTTACAAACGAAAATCCTAAACACCCAAAATGAGCTTTCAAACATTTCCAACCGTTTCTCAAACTAGGGTGATGGCCTGGAACGCCTGTGGTATCAAAAATAAGATCTCTTAGGTTGCTCAGTTTCTTCGTGATGACCCTGTCGATGCACTGTTGATGGGTGAAACTTGGCTTAGGCCTGGAGACAGGCTAACTCTCCCAAACTATCGGATTTACCGATCGGATCGTCAGATCGGGAGAAGAGGTGGCACTGTTATCGCCATCAGGCAAACCCTGAAGCATTCACTTGTGGCTGTTCCCGCTCTGTGGTTCCTCGAGGTGACGATTGTCGATGTTGAGATCAGGAGATTGGGGTCTCTGCGCCTCATCTCAGTTTATGCTCCTCCCACCAGGGTGTGTGATACCGACGACTATGATCGATTATTATTATTCTCATGCAATGCTCCGGTCCTGTTGGCCGGGGATCTGAATTCGAAGCATCCGTTCTGGAAATGCGCCTCGACCAATGAATTTGGCAGAAAACTTTTTCGCTTTCTATCGCTTTCCGATATCGAGGTGCACTCCCCGCACGTGCCCACGTTCTTCCGCCCCGGCACCAGGCCGGACATTCTTGATATAGCGTTAACTCGTGGAGTACCGTCTGATCTCCACGTTACGAGTACACCTGATCTGTCGTCGGATCACAACCCCATTTTTATAACTTTTGGGGGTGAACTTCGGTCGTCGTCGGTCTCGTCTCGAGGGGCCGTAGACTGGGAGCAGTTTGCTGATAGGGTGAGCCAGTTTGCCAATGAGTCCATCTTCTGCTTCGATGGGATCGATTCGTTGGAAGCTGCAGCAGAAAGATTTACAGGCTTCATATCCAATTCTACTCAAAGTTCTACTTCTGTGTCTGAAGCTGTTCCTGACCGATGGCTCCCAGCCGATTTGAAGCACTTGTTACGTAGGTAGCGGAAAGCCCGCAACAAGGCGCAACTCACGGGAAGTCCGAGAGACCAGGCGATCTCAAATCTGGTCTCTACGCGCTTGCGCGCTGAACTTAATTCCTTTAGAGAGAAGGTGGCGTGCAGTTTCGGGGGTTGTTCCCGATGACAATTCCCTTTGGCGACTGCCTAGGGCTCTGCAAAGAAGAAAGGCAAGGACTGCTGATAGCGTGCCACTTCAGGGACCTGCGGCCTCCGCCTATTCTATGGAAGACCGCACAAATGTTTTTGCCGGGCATCTTGAGGCTGTGTTTCGTGGTGGGGAGGGTCAACCTCAATACGGCCCTTTACACTGTGAGGTTGACCTCTTCCTCAAGTATTGGTAGGGTTCCTTCGGATCCGCTCCCTCCTGTCGGACGGGTAGAAGTTCTTAGGTGCATAGCTTTTCGTAAAAACAGGAAGGCGCCCGGTGAAGACGGGATTGCCAATACTGCCCTTAAAAAACTGCCTACTAAGATCATTGACGTCTTGATCGATATCCTGAATGCTATGCTAAGTCTCCGATTTTTTCCTAATACCTGGAAACACGCGAATGTCCTCATGCTCCATAAGCAAAAAAAAGATTTGTGTTGGGTTTATCGGCCGACTTCCAACTCCTCTGACTTACGGAGATACGAAATTCCTTGGAGCTGAGGCATTATACGCGCGCTGTGTTTCTTGATTTCGCCTATGCGTTCGACTCGGTGTAGCATGACGGTTTATTGTTCAAAATGGGCAGTTTTGTCATAAACCCTAATATGATCGTCCTTTTGCGGTCCCACCTGTCCGACAGAAGTTTTTCTGTGAAGTTAGGGGGTGAACTATCTGTCCGAAGGCCTATCCACGCGGGAGTTCCTTAGAGTTCGTTGTTGGCTCTGAGCTTTTTATATTGTATACCAGCGACATTCCGCGTTCTATAGCCACGAGACTAGCCGTATGTGCCGATGATACGGCAATCTATATTTACTCTAGGAATGATTCCTTGGTCTGTCGTCAACTCCAGAGATCCGTCGATGAGATCTGTGAGTGGGCGTCCAAGTGGCGTCTAACAATTAACGCAGATAAGTGCGTTGCGATCCGTTTCTCCAGGAAACGGAATGCTCGACCTGTTCAAACTAACATCGAGGGCCGAGCTCTGCCGTGGGAAACCCACGTCCAGTACCTCGGCATCACGACCTATTTTGACCTATGGTGCCCTGACCTGGTCCAGCGCCAGTAAATCCCAAGTCAAGAGACTCGACGTGCTTCAGAACCGGGTGTTGCGCAACATAGCCGCGGCACCCTGGTTCGTGACCAATATCTAACTGCACCGTGACTTGCAAATACCGCCCTTGAGCGAGTACGCAGTGGCGCTGGCCAGGAAAACCCTTCAAAGAGCCTCTAGGTCGGAGAATCCGCTGATCCAGCACTTGGGGGAGTTGGACCCCGACAGGCCGCTGCCTCGTGTCCAAACTCGGAGGATCCCGGCGATCGGTAATTAACATCTGGCCGTGACTTAGCCGCCCGCTCACAGTGACTAAATCAAACAGACCGTAAAAGATTCGCGGCAAGAAGGGCTGCCTAGTGAGAGTCAAGGAGGCTAACGGACAAAATGTCCAGCCTTAGCTAAATTGGAAGCCCTCTGAATGGTAAGAATTTCTTCTATAAATTTAAAATATTCTGCTTCCCGTGAACGGAATTTAGCACATTTGGTCTTATTAGAAGGGATTTTCCTTTTGTCTATAGTTAGTGATTCTGTTTAATCTTGTTTCGCCCATTACCACTAGAGGGCGATAAAGAAATTTAAATACGCAAATTTTATGATTTTCTAACAGAACAGTACGTGGAATGGTTGACGGCCACGACGGCCGGAAAAAGTGATACCCTGTATAATCTGAACGTATGATTCTAACGCAATGAAATTTGGTATGAAAATAGCACGAAAGTAGCATAACTTACCCTCATCTGGAGAACGGTGCGATCCTGCTGGGAGGAGATGCATCAATAGCGGAAGTATCCCCCGCGAACAGCGCGTACCATCGTTACACAGTCATAGAGTCAATAAGTCGTTGTATGGTAACATGAAGCATGGCCAACCATGCTGCTTCAACTCGCTTCCGTAGCTCCTCAATGTTAGCCGGAGGGCCGAATAACGAGACAGCTATGTGCTGCTCTTCCATAAAGGTCTGTACAACACGCGTGGTGTGCGGTCGGGCGTTGTCGTACATGTATAGCAAATGTGAGTGCTTCCGAACGAAGAGAAACTCAACGGGTCGTAGCGCCTCATCTTCGTATCGGCGCCGGCGACCCATTATCATCTACTACACACGAGGCAGACGTGTATGTCCCTCATACGTAATCGCCCCTCATACCATAATACCTTGCTGGCAGTGGATATGGCATGGTTAGGTTCACTACTCGAGTTGACATTCACCACATCCTCGATAAAATAAAATTCATGCGTCACCAACGTTCAATTCGAATCTGTATGTTGGAAAATAAAATGTGCCTACACTCGGCAACCTACCCATGTCTTGCCTCGACTCACTGGCGATGTGTACGGAAGTGCTCGCGAGTCAGTGGAATCCGCTGCAACACACAGCTCGCACTCTACTCTCTTGCAGAGTCTCCCGTAAAGTTCACATAGTGGGTATGTCTTCTCTTCCTGCTGGCCAAACAGGGCCACGTTCCTTTGAGAAGGACATACGCGACGCTATAGTGCTGAACACCAGGGCGCGGTCCTCAGGTGCTGTGGTCACTTGGGGCTGTCCCGCTCGCGATTGAAGGCGCCTACGTTTTTGTTCATCCCATTCTCGCCATGCCCGTTGCACTGCCGACAACGAACGCTCGAGACAATGTGCGATTTCACGGAAAGATACACCGGCCACCCACAAATATTTCTCGCTATTACTCGCTCAGGAAACGTGAATGGTCTGCCATTACATACACAGTAAGACTACTTAGTACGTCCCACAATAAGAACGACCGGTTTCTCCCACCCGCTTCGGTTTCCATGCCATTCTGTTGCATCTGTCCGAGCCGTTCAGTAAATAATGCAGCTATAGAAAAATATGAAACTCGTTGCATCAACTCATCTAGAAGAAACTTTTATGTACCGCTAGAGTTATGCATACATCTTTACGCGTTCAGATTATACAGAGTGCGCTCGTCACTCTTTTCAACAGTGTAGCATTCGTTTAATAACATTTGATAGCACACATTATTAATTTGGCATAAGTTCAGATGATACTTTTACAATTAATTTAACGATATATTATAACCTTAACGTAAAGTCTACACATAATATAAAACATAACTGACAATAATGTTTATCTACTGTCGTGCGTTATGATCTACTTGTCGAAGAATTGGACTTACGGATAATAGATGCTTGAGATCATAGAAAGCTTTGATTTGACTAGCTTCCCATATCCACGATGTCGCCTTGGTAAAGAATAGTAATATCATCGAAATTGTGTACGAAACAAGGAACATGTTTGCAGCAAAGTTAGAAGTTGTTGTACATTCTTTGGATTCGAACGGTTAACAACGGCAGAAATGTTTTCATAATTGGATGAAAGTCCATTAGGGCTTATAAAATGACGTAAATAATTAACAAAGCTGCAACATGAGATGCATTTGGCATGTGTTACCATGTGGTAGGTGGCGTAGCTATCGAAATAGTAACATTCTGTTTGAATAGTTCTCACGATTTAGTGCGTACGGTAAAATCCAAATTGTTTGAAACTACCTACGTCGGAATTTTTTCACGCAAAGGTATGTGGAGAGAAAGGGGTACTAAGCAATGTAAGCGGCAGTATCTCGGAAAGTATTTGTTCTAAGTTGTGCGAGAAAAAATATTCATCGTAAAAGTGGTCAAGAGAAATTTCTGAAAATTATATTCAAATTCCAGATTTTACCGCTAGGGGCTGTTGCCGCTACATCTAAATCTAAAATTTCTATTATGCCAGTTTATGTTATGAACATGGTTTGAAGAGGCAGATTTTCCCCATAGAACAGGTATACACATTAGTTCACCTCAGAGCGGGCCATAGCAGTGTGAATTGCAACAGCGTATTCCCCTCTTCGCGTTGTAGCTTGCGTCTGGCGTCGACACTCATGCATACACAATTCAGTTGAATTTAAATCGAGCAAGAATATGGTCGGTAGCGCATATCCGTTCTGTATGCGTAATTTGCCCATATGTTCAGATTTCGTTAGAAACGATAGTAGTTATATCTCCAAAGAATTATTATTTTTGTATTCATAGCTGCTACGCAAACGGAAAAGTAATAGGCCGATTCACGTACACAACAGCAAATAAATCGGCCGCGGTACGGCTGGAATTGCCAGCAAAATACCACGAAATGATTTGTACCTTCTCTGCGGTTGTATAAACTGACATGATAACCACCTTTACGGATGCATAGACGAACACTAAATGACTCGTGATGTCGTGATCGACGAGCGATCTTGCGTGGCGCATGCCTACGCGTTGCCACATCGCACTGCATTCTATGCGTCTAGTGTAACTTCCCATGGCCCGCTCTGAGGTGAACAAATGTGTATATTATCTGTTAGTGATCGGTGAAAGAAATTGGGTCGGATAATTCTCTTAATATGTTGCAACAAACATTGACACTCCAGCGTCCCTAATATTGCACTTCCCATATCCAGTGGTGCTTTCCGCAGACCTATAATTAAAGTTATGCAAATTTACTTTACCGTCGCTGTAAAAAAGTGGTCCCGTATGTCGAAAGAATTTGCAATAAATCTCAAAAAATAATGGTGAAAATGACGGCGAAATGGATACGGCATCACATACTCTCTTTCAGCTACTGCTGTATTCTCTTATGGTGTCGGCAGCCTCATTATTCGTGAAAAAAACACTTCGAATGCTCAAAGTCAACATCAATCGAAGACAAAAGAATTTGACTTTTATTCGAGACGTGTCGTGTTTTCCAAAACCAACTTATCTCTCAAATTATTATTGCCTGGGTGTGTTCTTGTCTTTAACACTTGCTTTTTACTTTTTTGCGATAAGCTGAAAACGGATAGATATCGAGATGCGGTTTTCACTCAAATATAGACGATTTAATGCTGCGTAGGAACTCATTAAAACGTAACAGTGACGTTCCATTTAATCTTTTAAAGAACATCGTAAAAATAAGTTAGCGCTGCAGAAAAGGACCTTCAATTTATATGTTTTATAACTAATAGATAGAACATATAAATATTGTTTAAAGTCCACACAATTCCCTTACAAACGAATCCAGGAATATTCGGATTGCTTGAATAGTAGCGGACATAATAAACATTGACAAATAGATGATCATCCCTCTCCCTTATTATTACAGATAGGAAAAGAAAATCCCCAAAAAGAATTGTGGTCTTAAACGGGCTTTCACTCGATAATATCAAAGTTATAGCTCATTCTGCGATTTCATGAAATAGACATTTTAGATTTAGACATAGCAGGTGCACCCTCTAGCCGGTAAAATCAGCACCGCATAACCTGCAGAGATTTATTGATTTCCGAGATATTCCTGCTTACCTCGCTTAGTGGCCTACCCGGTACAAGTATTCCATCTTTGTCCTGTAATTAATTGTCAGTGTGATTATGCGCATTGCTGTTTTTCGTGGTTGAAGTTTGTAGAAACGTTTCAAGCTAGATCCATACGAGAAACAGCGTGAAACGTTCGCAAACATTGAAGAACTTGTGTACTGACATTTTGTGCGCGCAGTCGTATGCAAATAAACAAGTTCTGTAACGTTTGCAAATCTTTGGCGCTATTTGTTTTATCCGGTATGGATCGAGCGTTAATTTAAACATTGGTGAATATTGAAAATGGGATTATTTGTTTGAACTGAGATAACACTGAATTTAATTTCATAAAAACATTCATAAAACATCTATGTACGAGAGCTATTTTTTTCAAGGTCCGATCGGTCCTGAAATTAAAACCACAGTGAAATTCAAACATGTTTTACTTGTAACATTTAGATACACCTCCTATCTACTTCTCTACATAGTCGCCGTTCCGATTTAGGCATTTTCCGTAGCGTGGTATCAACTTTTTAATCCCCTCGTCATAGAAGGTAGCCGCCTGTGCTTTCAGCCAAGTTTGTACGCTGGTCTGCAACTCATTGTCTGTAGCAAAATGGTGTCCTCCTAAGCTCTTTTTCATGTGAGGAAAGAGATGTCACGCCGTATGAGGCTGCTGTGATGGTCCTGCCACGTTCCATGAATTCCACTAAGAAAACTCCTTTTTGGTCCCAGAACACAGTAGCCATACACTTTCTGTTGGAAAATGTTCGCTTAAACTTCTTAGCTCCTTCCAATTTCAATCTCTTTCCTCACATGAAAAAGAGCTTAGGAGGACACCATTTCGCTACAGACAATGAGTTGCAGACCAGCGTACAAACTTGGCTGAAAGCACAAGCGGCTACCTTTTATGACGAGGGGATTAAAAAGTTAATACCACGCTACGAAAAATGCCTAAATCGAAACGGCGACTATATAGAGAAGTAGATGGGAGCTGTACCTAAATGTTACAAATGAAACATGTTTGAATTTTACTGTGGTTTTAATTTCACGACCGATGGGACCTTGAAAAAAAAATAGCCCTCGTATGTAAATTAAAGTAAGAAATATGTGGACAATATGAAATGTTGCAAATCTCTGTACTTTTATTATGAATAACTTACTACTGTAACGATCATATTTTGACCTTAGAAATTTTATTACTTAAGACAGTACGAGCTGCATGTACAGTTTCAGGCAGCGACGTCAAGAATTAGAATTTAGAACAAATTTATCAAGAGCAAATTACTGGTATTACCATAGATCAGAATAGAGTAAACATACATAGATGGTTTTATTTATACAGAGGAAACGTTAGCCTACAAACTTAACAAAGAAACTAATTTATATACAGAATCACAAATTTTATTAATCTTATATATATATATAAACTATTTATCAATAGAACAAATCATTAAATGCAACTCTATCATTTAAAAAACAAGAAAATGACAAAAAGAGTTAAATTTAACAATGTATGTTAGCACTATTTCTTGACATAGGTTAATGCAAATATAGTAAATCGTATATACAATACATTATAACGTAATCTAATTTATTCACATTTGTTTATAACGTCGGATCATCAAATTTAGTACCCTTTAGTACAAACAGTTCGCTGTAAGGTTCTTCTTGTTCTAGTTCCAGTACACGAAACTTCTTTAATACTAGCAAACTATAAAACTTTTGAGCAGCCTGAAACAAGAATTCAGTATTATTAAAATCATTATATAACGTATGTATAATTTGTCGCAAAAGCTATACACAGCGACATTCTTCGTCTGTTTCAAAATCTAAATGGTAAAGTACTGTACCATATTCTATGCTTCTTCAGGGACCACTTGAAAGTAACATACATTTGGCAATACTGTAGTTGCATACTACCGTAATAATAGGTACAACAGGTACTTGTCAAAATTGACAAATGACAAAATCATTATCCTACAACGTTGCCAATTGTTTTTCATGAGAGTATGCTAGTGAAGAAATGTTGAAAACAGACTCTAAAATCAAAAAAAAACTGTTTACGAAAAAATTGAAATAAGAAATTGTCTAAATTCAAAATTGCAGCAATCTATATCGACAAATAACGAACACAAATGCTTATTAAGGGGCAAAAAAAACCGAACTTCAGAAATCAAATCAAATCAAATATACTTTATTGCTATATGAATACAATGGTAATAACAGAGCAAACGTCAAAGAGGAAAAAAAAGAATATAATACAAGTGAATGGTTACCTCAGAAATTCTTCTATACTATACGATTCCATTTCACATAGATACCGAAATAGTACATTTATAAAAACAGTTAAGGTATTGACATCTCAATATACTTGGGCAATATGTTAAAAAAAATTAAACATGCATACCCCAAGCCACTCTCACTGAAAGTAAGCCTATGTATGGGGTAGAAGTAGCGATCACGATGCCTGGTACCGTACTCGTGCCCGGAGGCATTTTTATCAAACAATATTCTGTTTTTAAACAAGAATATTAGAACTTCATAAATATAAACAGCAAAAACTGTCAGAAGTTTATTAATTTTAAAGTGGTCTCTGCAGGACTGTTTGAAATTAAGTTTGAATATAGTGCGTATGATCCGCTTTTGCAGTATAAAGATCTTAGATAAATCGCCACTACCACCCCAGACTACGATCCCAAACCTCGCAGACATATGCCACTACATGTAGCTTTTACGACAACTTACACACATATTGTACACATCGCAACATCTTCAGGACCCATGTTTTGAGATCCAAAATAATGAAAGGGATTGTAAGTTATTATTATCAACATTGAATAAAACAGATACGGATATTAAGCTAAATCGCTACTGGCTTCTGATAACTTCAACACATTGTTTCTAAGACGAACTATCTTGTTTTGTAGTAAAGTTCGAATTAACAATTATAGCAATTTTTATAGGGACAGTTCATGGAACATGGACAATGTAAAATTACAGTAACCATATTAAACATATGTACAGGGTTTCCACGGCCAAGTGGGACATAGGGAGAATACATATAAAATCGGTTTTCGGCGTATATTATCTTCCTAATACTACTTCATCCAAATTTAAGTGCCGAATATTATAACTGGGTTAATAATGAACATCTCCACAATTATAGTACAAGGAAAGTCATTTTAATAAAGCCAAAAAATTATTATTTTTAAATCTATTGTACAGTTTATTCCAGAATTAATGTCGAGGGTCTACAGGGGCGATATCAAACTTTCTTCCTAATGGGTGTGGCTTATATCGAATATTTTCCGCTCTCGCAAATAAATCGCTTGTATTAGCATATTTACTTAGATATATTTGTATACCTGCCTGCGAGTTATTGCGAGTTTATAGAAATTGAAAGTGTGAATGCATACACAGTAATAGTATATTGCAATCGTTTATTTTAGGAATATGTATGCTTATAGTAATTAACTTAGTTTAAACTGCAATGAAATGTATGCATGAGAATATACATATGTATGTGTATTCGTTAGTTTTAACACGGATACAAGCAATTGTAATAAAGAGAAAATTGTATATATGGTTATAATAATATGTAAAAATCGGTTGATCTAAGAAGACGATAAAAATATCTCAAAATGCAATAGCATATCCCATAAATAGTATCGCTTAAATATTAAAATCATGACTTGAATTGAAAATAAAAGAATATACTATTTCAGAATAACTTGTATAATAATCGCTCACATTTCAGGTGAATCTTATTATTCAATATTTAAAATGTAGGTAACTAGTAAAAATACATAAATAAATTACGTACATAAATAGGTTACTTTTTAACTAGAAATAAATGAAATAAAAACATTCCTTCCTGAGACATTTTTGAAACTTCGCTTTTTTATTTTTATTTTGCTTTCATTTCTATTTTGTAATCTATTATTTTATCTCTAAAAAGGAAATTCTTTTTTTACGTTTCATTCACTATTAGTTTTACTTTCAAGTTAGTAATATTAAATTGAAGCGAAATGGCTTTTCGTTCGTTCTAAGTTCGGAATATTTTATGCAAAGAATTTCTTTCAAGTCTCCAAAATCTAATAGTCAGTATAAACTCATACCTATGTATGTGCAATACGACTATTTTGAATAGTCATCTTTTTTTTTCTTTTCGTACTTCAATTTGTCAACTGTTCCGAGGATATTCAAAGTAACCACACTGACATCAAAGGTGCCGACGTGTGTTATCGTTACCATTGTTCTATAGTGCGAATAACGGTTGAGGCATGCATGCAATTCTTAAAATGATTTATACGTTACATTCGTGTATTCGGAAATTTAGTCGTTGATAAAGTGTTTAAAACATTTACGAGATTTTGTCTTTCATTGTGCTTGTTTGTTTTCAAAAAACCTTTTATAAAGATATATGTATGCTTATTTTTATTTATCGTATACTATTATCATTCGATAATTGTTATCAAAATAGTTCCGTCCAAACCGAACACATTAAGCGGCTACGGCTAATTAGGCGTTATCCATTTTCGTTTTATCACGATATCTCGGCTATTTATGAAAATTGACAAAAATGACTTTTACGTTCTTCAGGCACTTTTTTGATTAGAATGCAGTGGAGGTAGATTTTTTGAAAAAAATTTCGAAATTCGAGGTAAGACATAAAGTTGTATAAAAATAAGTTGGCTATTTTTTTTTTGTGTGGTGGGTGCTTAGTTGCAGTGACTAAGTAAGTAAGAGTAAGCTGTATTACTTGTCTGACTATCACTGCAACTCTTGCGGTGTAGTTTAGTGTGTGTAAGTTGTGTCTAAATGGCTTTGTGACAGCATCATATCGCCTTTTATGATGCCGCGCTGTTAATCACTTTGCTCCCAACAGCGAATGGCAAGTCGATCCATCGACCCGTTGTGATATTAAAAAGAGGATTTTTTAGCCATTTTAATGATATACAGGGTGGTCCATTTAAAGTGCAACACTGTAATATCTTCGAAACCATTAGTGTTATGAAGAAAAGTATTAGAGAAAAGTTTAACTATATGAAGGGGCTCATTCGATGGCGCTACTGTTGTCACTATAGAGAAAGACACAAAGGTCATAGCAAGGTCATTTTTTTAATAGCATATGGTTTTTTAATCAAATTCTAAAAGAGCAATAAGTTCTGAATAGAAAAATAGTAATCCACATATGAGCTCAAATTAATATTAATCGAGATATTTCGATAAAATGAAGACAATAAAAGTCAGTGGAGCAAATGTTGTTTATTTGTGTTTTAAATGTAAAAGTAGAAAATAAATGTTAATAAAATAAATAAATGTTAATAGAAAGCAGACGGCTATCGAATTAAATGTTCAAATTGGCGGCCACCAGCCTCAAGGCACTTTTGTATTCGCACAGAGACATCTCTATGCACACGCAATAACATGTCTTCAGAAATGTCTGCGCATGCATGCCTTATTCTCTGCTGCATGTTTTCTGGTGTTGTTGGTTCCGTGTCATATACTGTTTCTTTTAAGTAACTCCATAGAAAAAAATCGGGCGGAGTCAAATCCGAAGAACGAGGGGGCCAAGAAACAGTTCCCTCACGTCCTATCAACCGACCATAATAATCCCTATTTAATATTTCTCGAGCTACGAGTGCATGGTGAGCCGGACAGCCGTCATGTTGGTACCACATAGTTGTTCGTTGTAATAAAGGTATATCTTCAAGCAGCGTTGGTAATACATGGTCTAAAAAGTTTCGGTATTTAATGTCGAACCTTTTTGCACTTACTAGTTCAACCAATTATATAGAAAAGAACAATATACTAATACAATAATAATAACTTTGACGCCATTACCAGAAATATGATTTAAACATTTCCAATGTATGGTTTAGCTAACATTTTTTATGCTCCAACAAACATAGGATGTATACCGTCCAATAGGAGACCAAATATTTTCACCTAACGACCGCGTCAGACAAAGAAAATATCCCATGTTATTTGCGGAAAATTCCATATATTTTTAATAAACCATCAATAAAAAAGGTCCAATTATCGTAGTACCAAGAACACCACACCAAACATTCACACTCCACGGATGTTGGTACACAACTAGTCTTGTCCAGCGTGGATTTTCTGTTGCCCAGTGTGCATGTTATGCCTATTTACCTCACCATGGTTTGTAAATGTCGACTCGTCCGATAATAAGACATCGAGAAAAAAAATGTTGTTAGCTTGAATTTGTTCCAGTGCCCATTGACAGAATGCTATACGCCGTTGGAAATCATTGCCGTGGAGACTTTGAGTTAGAGAAACGTGATATGGATGGAATTTCCTGCGTTTAAGTATTCTTAGAATATAGCTTCCTGATATTCCAGATTCATGTGTTAGCCGACGAGAGCTGATACGTGGATTGTGAGTAACTGCAGCTAGCACGTCTATTTCAGCGTTTTCATTGGCTACTCTTCTTCTTCTCTTGTTCTTCTTTACTTGTTTGCGTAACTTTTCCACTAAGAGAAAATTGCTTTACAATACTGTGAAACGCACGAATGGATGGATGATATCTGTCAGAGTACAAACGCCACGCGGCGCGAAGATATGTTCTTGTTTTGCCGTAAATATAAATCATATCGACTTTTTCGATTAACCTTTGTTCCGTTATTAATATTCACAAACACCACTTTTCAATTTAATCCTCCGTCAAAATAAACTGCACTGACTAAATAGCTAAGGTTAACTGATAAGCACACGCAATCCTAAAAATCTACTAATCCCTGTTTCTGCAGTTGCATCAGAGATTGTGTATTTTAATTTATTATTTTTACAGGTTTTTTTTAAGTAATAAATTTCAATCATTTACAGTATTTCCACAATTACATAAGCTACGTTTCTGCAGCTGTTTTGCGTTCGTTTGAGAATCATTTGGTGACAACTTATGTACGCACCCAGGTAGCACAGTCTGTTGGCTAAGGGTCGGCGATAGCTCGGGCCAACGTAACATGGTTGGCGCAAAGTCACAGTCTACAAACGATAAATATCCAACGTTAGTCAAATATCGGCAAAATACGTTGGTTCGACTTATCATTGCAACGTTCCATGTTCGTTGGCTTTATATCGTTTTGTTGGCTGACTGTCGCATAAAAGTTTTCAGACGACAATCGAATTGAGGGCGGACTCAAAGCTGACCTTGTGGCTTAGGGGGTAGCGTTCTTACGTAACATTCACGAGGTCGCCAGTTCGAGTCTTACCATGTGTCATTTTTTTTCCTTTTTAAAACGCACCATTTGTTTTTTATTCCTTTTTATCTCAAAAATCATGAACTTACGAAATATTATTGTTCATATTACCCATACATTGTGAGCCATATAAGTTCAAATGTAACAAATGTAAATAAAATAACTTGTAAAAATCTTATTATACGTAATAATGTAGTTAAATTACGACAACCTTAATAACCAACACAACTAACAAATAAAACGTATATTTTAGTAGGATTTATATTTACAAAATGTAATGAAAATAAAATTATATAATTTGCTGTGCGCATGCGCATAGATCGGCAATCGACATTTTGATGGAATTCATAGTGTACATCGGCATATTTATGCAAGCTTGAGTTGTTTATTTGATTTTATTCGTTAGCCCAGCTGTTAGTTATGAGAGAGAGTTATATAGTTAAGGGTACACCTTTGTTAGCGTTACCGTCTAACGTAGACGGTAACGTACAATATTTGTACAATTTAAAATAGCCCCTGTTGTGAAAGATGTTATAAGAACAATGGACGGGTAAGTACTTTACATAGGTAATATAATATGTATTTTTCATACACGCTGTGATTGAAAGTTGTGAACTACCACAACCTGGCGAGGAATTTAGAAAATATCCGGCAGTTTGTAGGAATTAACTAAGAAAACATTGGATACCAGTAACCTCGAAGATACGTCAGATTCCGATAACGCAAAACTTATTTGTATCTTGTATGCCGTACCATCATTACCAATGCCAGTCATCCTTACTGCTGATTGTAAGTAAAATACTAGTTGAAAATTGCAATGCTTTCTTTCTTACAAAATATATTTACAGATGCTTCATCTTATATTTCCGATGTTAGGCCAGAGTTGCGTATGATATCCTAATTACACATAATCATTTGTAAGCTAAAATTGCCTTTTTCTAATTTTTCACAAACTGATACTAGAGCTTCAATAATAAATTCTTCTATAGTTACGCATGAAGTTTAAAATATTTATTCATTTATTATTTTCTGGTCAATAGAATCCGCTATGTACTGTTTGTTTTTTATTAATGCATTGGTATTTATAGGTAGTCGTGTTAGCTGAGGCGAATAAGTTGAACCGTGCTGGTTGTATTGAAGACTATTTAAAGACAATATTGCTGATACCTTGTTTTGTAATAAGAGGGACAAAATTTAAAATCGCCCCCCAAAATATAGGCTTATAATTGGTCAGTTGCCAGTTATGTTTACACTGGCACTGCTCAAATTTGACAATTGTAGTGTCGCCATATTGCAAACACAGGTGATTGAGTAAATATTTTTGTAAAGTATCTTCCAATTTTTTTTTGTGTTCCTACGATATTCAAGCAATAAAATTATTTTTTTTACTATTTGCTTGTGATAATGGATTCACAGCCTAGTGCAAATGGATTATTAACATCGCCTCCAAAAAAGCGTGCTACCTTGGGACGTGGACATTTATCGGTGCAGGAAAAGCAAGCTATATTAAATATCTATAAGAAAATTATTGGTGGTTGTCCTAGAAAAAAAGGACACGGATATCACTGCAAATATCAAATACTTTAGGTGGTATACTTAAATAAGCGTATAGATATAAACTTCTGTGTATACAGTATGTCCAGGGATTGGGTTTACAAGAGGAAAAACTTTTTATCTTCGACTTTTTCGAAAAATTGTAGGAGTATTCTTTATAAAAAAATCTGCTTGCTTTAAAACAACAAATTCAAGTGAGTTATTTTTAATAACTTCAATACTTTTGGCATAAACTATAAAAAAAGGAAATTTATATGATCCTGTCAAATTAGGTATTTATCAAGTACATGTTTTGTTGATGATTGCAAAGATTGATGACCGCATAAAGCGTCATATCACAGAAAACCTACTGAAGACATTAATTTATGTCCAATCCATGAGAAATTTGTGCAAGTTTTGGAACAGGTAACAAGACTAGACTTGAGATTTTATTCAACCTTTAGCAAAAAAAAAGACATTACAATATTTGCTTTCATTAAAATTAATTAATAATTTAATTTGAACAGAGAACAAAGAATTAAAGTTTTATTTAAGTAAATCTCCTCCCTTTTCCGTACACAGTTCAATTCTTGCTCGAAATTCAGCAAAACTTTTTCTTATTTCACGAATTGACAAGGAAGTTACAGCTTGTCGTATGCGATCTTTCAAAGCATCTCTATCATTGTGTAACCGCTGATTATAAACTATCTGCTTCAAACGTCCCCAGAGGTAAAAATCTACAATTGTGAGGTCTGGGCTTCTTGGAGGCTATCTCATTGGTCCATTTGTTCCAATCCATCTATCTCCAAGTTTATTATTTAACCCTAAATGGGCTACAGCACGAGCCATGTAAGCCAGGCAGTCATCTTGTCGAAAATTACATTGTACGGCGATAAGCTAAACTAAAAGTGTCCATACTGTCGCTAATAACATTTTATAACAAATGGAGATAGGTATGTTGATTTGTGTTGCCATAAAAAAGTAAGGTCCTATTATTCCTTCCCGTAATATAGCACACCACACGTTAACCTTTTGAAAATATCGTCGGTGATTTAAAATTCGAAAATGCGGATTAGTGTCGTTCCAGTATCTAATATGTTGCGATGAAACTATCCCGTTAGTAGAAAGTCTCACTTTGTCGGAAAACATAATTCTTTTATAAAAGCTTCTTCCGTTTGTAATGATTTTCTCATCCATCCGTGAACAAAAGAGTAATAGTTGTCCTTCATCGCCTCTTTCCAAATTTTGATTAAAAACTGGCTTATAAAGTTTGATTTTACGCTGTTTTAAGATATTATGAATGTGCGATTTACTCATTCCTAGCTGCAAAGATCGTCTTCTTAATGACATGGTAGAGTTGTTGTCCACAGAGTGTATAATTATTATAGCTGCAGCATCTTCTTCAGCATCAAATGGCAGTGTCTGCTTTTTAATGTTTTGTACAGAACCAGTTCTCATAAATTTTCTGATGATCTTGATCATACAACATTGTACTACATACAATCTCTGATCGAATGTTAACATTTTAAAACATGTACGTGAGAAATATCTAATTTGACAGGACTGTCATATAACTAGAGAAGATAACTAGATAAGTTGCATTATCGCATAAATGTCCTTTTTTTATTGTTTCTGCCCAAAGTATTCAAGTTATTAGAGACAACTCGCTTGAATTCGTTGTCTTAAAACAAGTAAATTTTTTTATAAAAAATTCATTTTTTAGAAAAAGTCAAAGATAAAAAGTTTTTCCTCTTCTAAACCCAATCCGTGGACATACTGTATATATTCCATAATAACAAGTTTTCACCGAATAAGTCATGAATATAAAACCGAAGGGCTAATTTCACCCCATTAAAACAATCAGGAAGAAAATCAGTACTATCTACATTTGGCGATACTGTTAAATACTTGATACGACGAGTAGTACATAGTTTTATTATGATGGAGAACTTCCTACACTAAACAAGATTTTAAAAACATTACAGGAAGATGAAAATATACCTCAAATGAGTCGTTTTACTTTATATAAATTAATGAGAATGCTTAATTTTAAGTAAATTTTGGTATTAATTATTTAAATGTTTATATACTATTTATTTATTTGCAAATGCTATTTGGACGTGTCTTATGCAGATAAGGATATTTATCTTCGATTAAAAAATGTGGAACTGGACAACGTCCAATACATATATTATTTAGATGAAACTTAGCTTAATAAGGGGCACACAAAAGCAAAAGTGTGGGTAGATGTTAATGTTACAATACGCATTCATGACGTTTATTACTAAATATATATTTAAGTAGCAAGTTCATATACTATACCTACTTATACATATGTATTTCATTTCGTATCTATCATTTAAATTTACTGCCAACATTTTCAGTTATTAAATTTACCTAATGTGATGCGGGCTAAAGCGTTTTGTCCCTCGTATTAAAATACAGAGTATAGGGTGATTACACATGATTATAGATGTGGCTATAGAAAATGATGATCCTTTCGAAGTATTAATGTCTTATCGCATGATAATCTTCAACATTTTCCTACAATGTTAGTAAAAAATTTTTTTGTTAGTTAACTTTTATTGTTAATTGTTAATTTTGTAAAATTTTATGATTTTACTGTCTTCGAAATAGAATATTTCTTGAATTGTTTGCTTTACATAATTTCTACCCTCCGGCCCATCTGTTATTTTAAAATTCATAAGTATATACTTATTTGCAGTATAACTTATATATACTTATTTGCAGTACCGCTTTACCGCTATTCTAAGTTTAACTACAGCATTCAAAACACAATAGATAGAAAATATGTTTTTGAATTATTGCAAACTACTTCATCATGTATTTTGTCGTCGTAGATAAATAATCATTTTTCAGATTAAATTGCTTCTATTGTTTTTTCATAGTATTATACTTGACGTCCCTTTTTCATGCACTATAGTGAATTACTTTATATCATATAATGACGCTATATACGTATTGTATATACATATATCAAGAAATATTTATTGACTTATTGAATAAACATTTTTAATTATTAATAATAATAATAATTAATTTTAAATATGTATACTAATTGTTGTGCAAATGCAAGAGGGTTATAAGTGATACGTTAAGGCTTAGACAAAAAGTATAGACACATCGAAAAAAATCATAATTAGAGTAGGCTATGTGAATGGATTGTTACTTTAGCCATCTCCACATAATCACATTTTTGTACTCGCTTATCAAAATCTGTCATTTCATGATTCGATTTGCGTGCGTAAAAAGTCACTTTAAACACGAGTGCGTAAAAGTAAAGTTGGTACTTCCTGGAACTTGATTAATTTAGTGACATTTTGAAATTATAAATCCCTAACCTTAATAATATGGTCATAAACGCTAACGTATTTAACAATTTGTATGTATTATTATTATAGTTCTCGTACAAAAAGTATTGTACAAACTTCGTGCGTGAAACATTTCGCAAATTCGTGTCCATAAACTGCTCACTCATTCGAGAAATATGATTTCACGCACTTGGTTCGTAAATAACTATTTTATACAACTGTTTGTAAAAGTGACACTTTTAACGCAAGCTAACCGTGTTAAAAATTGAGTTTTATAACATAAACAGACATAAGCGTGTTATAAAATACACTAGTGCGAAAATGTTTGTAACGCTAATGACAGTTACTTTATTTGATATATATGTACACTTCTCGCAGGAAAAATCGGGACACCAGCAATCGAGAATTTTAAAAATTTTTAGGTGTAAATGAAGCTTTCAGAGCACGTATTTACACTTCAACAGGATGAATTCATTCAAAGTTTAAACTGAAACATAAATAGAGAAAAAAGGCTTTGTATATAAATAATTAATGTGTATTATTGCGTTCAAAGGTAAAGGCTTACAATTTAAACGGAACTATAAGCATATAAAGACAAAAAAGGTTTATACGCAGAATAAATACATTGTAGATTCATGCAAAATGTCAACAATTGTCAAAATATAAAAAATAAGTAGATATTAGTCGCGTTGAAATGTTGACAGATTGTCAATTATATAAATGAAACTCGTGTTTTACTTAAAGAAACAGTTTAGTCCACAACAGACGGCTTCATTTAGATATATATGCTCTGAAAGCTTCATTTACACCCAAAAACAGTTAAAATTCTCGATTGCTGGTGTCCCGATTTTTCCTGCGAGAAGTGTACTATGGTGGCCTCCCCAAGGTGGACACCTAATGTACCCTGTGCAACAAGTACTTAGTCCACTGACATTGGTATAAGTCAAAGTGACACAACTGACGGAAGTGTCACTCATTTATTTGTACGTTTTATTACGATAATTTGTACAAAATGCCACAACTAACTAATGTTGAAAGAGCTGTTATTATTTCTAAATTAGAAAACAATTGGTCTTTACGAAGAATAGCGGCGCATATGCATGTAAGCAAATCATGTGTTATTAAAATTAAAACCATTTGGCAAACTGAACAGCGAACAGAGAAAAGGGCCAGACCTAATGGACTTAGAAAGATTTCTAATGAGGAAGAAGATCAGGCTTTAATTCAATATGTATTGGAAAATCCGTTTACAACATCTGTTAATGCCTGTGCTGAAACTCATTTTCCCGGTTGCAGCAAAACAGCTCGTAGACGTTTAAAAGAAGCAGGTATCCATAATCATGCACCCGCAAGGAAACCATTTCTAACAGAAGTTAATAAGCAAAATAGGTTAAATTTTGCTAATAAATTTATCAACCGCGACGAAGATTTCTGGACGTCAGTTATATTTTCAGACGAAAAAACATTTCAGTCTTGTTACAACGGCAGACTTCGCGTATATCGGCCCCGCAATACCAGATACGATTCAAATTACATTCATTCTCTGAACCGAAGTGGACGGTTTTCAATAAGCGTTTGGGGTTGGATTAGCGCAGATGGTATTGGTGTATGCCACAGAATTCCAGGCACCCTGACGGCTCTCCGATACCGAGATATATTGGAAAATATTATGCTACCATCCAGTAAGGGCCATTTTCAATGACAATTTTGTTTACCAACAGGATAATAGTCCAATCCATACAGCCAACATTATAAGAACCTGGTGTAACGAAAACCATGTAGATGTTCTCCCATGGCCTGCCAAAAGTCCAGACCTGAATCCCATCGAAAATGTCTGGGCTTACATGGTAAAACGAATTTATCATACTAGAAATATTAGACCTGCTAACACCGAAGAGCTTCGGCAGGAAATACAAAATGCATGGGAAGCAGTTCGACAAAACTGCGATCGTTAATAGGATCAATGAGAAAAAGACTGCAACATACAATTGCGGCTCACGGTGGGTCTACAAAATACTGACTATATTTTTATTGCTGTTTAGTTCATATTTCACTTTTACATTAATAAAGTTTCAGGTATTACGCCTGCCTTTAAATGCTTTTAATTAAAAAAATTCTATATAAAACGCCACTGATTGAAACCATATTTACAATACATAAAAATAAAAAAAAATACTATAGCAACTAAAAGGAGTCCACTTTAAAAAGTCCACCACTGTACATACATTAGCATTCCAACAATTACTATATAATAAGGATTCATTGGGCATCATCAATAGTTTCAATGAATCTCATTAAGATCCAGTTTTATTATTTTAATAGGAATACAAACGTTTGTAAAAAACATCAACAAAACTTTCTTGACGTTTCTAATTCTCAAATATCAGTGCGTTGCCATGACTGGCACTTCTGACTTGTGATACATTTATTTTTTGTGACTATATCACTCACATTTCTGTCAACCAATCACACAGTTGGAATTCCTTAGCAACAGCCAATAACATTCATTTTATAGCGAAAAAATCACGTGTGAATTTTAATAAGTGATAAAATCACTTGTGGTTTTATCAATACAAATGGAGTACTGTCAAAACGGCTCATTTTCACTCACAATGCTGGCAATTACTACACAAAGCAAATCTTGTTTATTTTTTTTTGTTTCCTCTTCTTCTGAGTTACCAGCCAAATACATGGCAAAATGAACACAACCTCAGAGAGTAAATTACGAAAATATCCGATAACTGCAAGTGTTGGAAATGCTATTTTATTTCACTCGTAACCTTTAACTCGTGAAATAAAAACGCACTTTTAACACTTGTATCGAAAATAACTATTATTCTAATTAAATTAATTAAAGTCATTTATATTTGTTCTTGTATAATTTACATTATTTTTTACTATAATCCTTGGCACACGCTTCGGTTTTGGTTTTATACTTGTTATAACTTCGGCATACGACCTTCTGTTACTATTATTATCAGCTTTGTTACTATATAATAATTTCTTTAATATATTATTCTTATCTTGTAATTCCAATTATTCCTTGACATTTAATTTGAAAACGTTTGTGTCATATATTAGTTTAATAAATTACATTAAATTGAAAAAATGGTATTCAACACAGAGCAGAAAGCTAAAATGACCGAATGCTACTTCCGTACAGGTGAGAAAGTAAATGCCAATATTCAATTCCAGAATGCATGGCTGACTTTCGTCAAGAATATCCTGAATTAGTATTTGATTACAATAGTTTTTACAATGTTTTGACAAGATCTGTGCAGTTATTCAGAGAGATTGGTGACGTTGGTCGAAAAACTGGTAGTGGACGGCCATCTAAACATACAGCTGAAAATATTGGAGTGATTCTGCAAATCTGTCCTATGGCACATGCCAACATATTCTAAGGAGAAGTTTAAACTGTCATGCATACAAGCTGCAATGTTTTCATGAGCTTCTTCAAGTGGGTTATCCAAGACGAGTGGAATTTTGTCAATGGTTCCAAAATAATCTCAACAATGAGGATATTCTTAACATGGTTTTTTTCTCAGATGAGGCTTGGTTTTATCTTTCCGGATACGTAAATTCACAAAATATGAGGTTGTGGTCATCGATAAATCCTCACTTTTTTGTTGAAAAATCACTGTATCCCCAAAAACTTGGTGTTTGGTTTGGAATATGTCAAAGAAGATTGGCGGATCCTATTTTTTTTTGAATGTACACTTACTGCTGCACGATATCGCGATGAAGTAGTTGGCCCATTTATAAAACAACTGGATGATGAAGAATTACAGAATCGGTATTTCCAGTAAGATGGTGCAACAGCACATACAACCATAGAAACCCTTCAATATCTGAGAGAATTTTTTGATGGAATAATAAGCAGAAACACTGATATCCAACTAGGTCTTGCGATTTAAACATATGCGACTTTTTGTATGGCCATATATCAAAAATTCCATTTATTCAACGCCGATACATAACCTGGAAGAGCTTAAAAATCGCATAAGAGAAAAGTATGAAGAGATTAATAACTCGCCACAAATGTTGCAGGAAGTTTTTGATGGGTTACGAAGAAGAATTGGGTTATGTTTAGACGTAAATGGACAACATTTTCAACAACTTTTATAGTTTTATGTATGTAGGATTATATGATCCCCGAAGACCAACACAACCTATTCCTGCAGAGGAGATAACTGATGACGAGACTGATTTATCTACCCAATAAAAAAACGACTGATTTTCTGATCTATTCAATATGGGTTCTTTTCAGAACCAACACATTTACCTTAAGCTTATTGAATTTGCTATGACCTTTGTGTCTTTCTTTATAGTGACAACAGTAGCGCCATCGAATGAGCCCCTTCATAAGGTTAAACTTTTGTCTAATACTTTTCTTCTTAACACTAATTGTTTTGAAGATATCACAGTGTTACACTTTAAATGGACCATCCTGTATATATGGAAGGAAACGTCAAAATATGGTGGTGCCTAAATACTTCTGGACAACTATTGCGGTATTTGATATTAAAAATGAGCCGTTGTGCTATGAATATTCTGTTTCAATGCACAGCTTCACCCCATATAATTATATTATACGGTATAATAGAGTAAATCATAGCATAATAGACGTTAAGTTGACTCGACACATCTAAAGTGGATTTGAGTTGTAAAATCGCGTAATATACGGAGTTAAGTTTTTTGGCAAGGTATTGAATATGGTCGTCAAAAGTGAGTGTATCATTTATAAAATCACCAAGAACTTTAGCAGACGAGACGAATAAGCTATTAGCCGGGGGCATACGTCTTTTGTGAAAATACACTACCGAAGTCTCGTCATTGTTTAAAATTAGCTTATTTAGCTTCCACCAATTCGACATCTCTTATTTATTGTTTGTTCAACTGTATCCATTAAATCTTTAGCACTATCTGATGCGAATGCTATTGAAGCATCATCCGCAAACAATACCAAGGCACCCTCAGAGAGAAAGATCATTGATGGCAACAAGAAAGAGAAGTGGATCCAGAACCGATTCTTGAGGTACTTCTAACTCCACGTTGAACTCGTTCGAAATCGCGTTTCCCACCTTTACTCTCATTTTTCTGTTGGATAAATGTGAATTTATCCAGTGAAGCGCCAAACCACGAATACCAGAGTGGTTCAACTTGTGACACAATCAGGATCAATACAGTCATCGATTTAAATCAAAAAAGATGCCAGCAACATGCTTACGTGCATCCATATTTTTGTATATATACTGCGTTAAATCTATCAACGCTGTTTACGTAGACTTATGTTGTCTGAAACTGTGCTGCTTGTTAGTTATTATGTTTAGCTAAAAAAGAGACAAGTTGATTGTATGCCACACGTTCGAAAACCTTAGAAAATGTATTAATAACTGAAATAGAGCGATAATTCATTGTGTCAGACTCACTACTCTTTTTGTGAACGGGCAAAACAATGGCCGTTTTTCATGATGCAGGAAATTTGCCTTCGATGTATGACAAATTGATTATATAGGCTAGGTGAACAGCTATATCGTCAATAATCAATTTAAGAACATGACTGCTCATTCCAACATCACCGTATGACGTTTTATTGGCTATCTTAGTAGTTATAGCAGTAAAAGAAAGATTTATTTTGGTATCATAATAGTTACGCTTTGTTTCAATTATGAGCTTAGTGTGTTGCTTTTTCCTTTCTGTGTATAACTTATTCAATAATGGTGACTTTATACTTGTTTTAACCAAGAAAGATCCCGTAACTCGCTAGTGCTAGTTGTAATATCATTGTTAACCCATTCATGATTTGACTTCTTAGTGTTTCGCGTTTTTTTGCGCTTCATTGGGCATGAGACATTAAAACACCACAAAACGGAGCTTATGAAGTCGCAGCATTATCCACGTTAATATGAGTCTATAATTAACTATATTTAAACTCATAGGAAAAACTTGTTCCTGTCGCCAGTTACGGCGAAGTTTAACATGTTGATGTTCAAGTTCTTTATATTAAAACATGAATTAAATACGAAACTACTACGGTTCAATACGAAAAAGACCGCACTACAGTAAATAACAGATGCCAAAATGTATACCTATATAGCTATTACACAGTATATCGTGTAATGCTTGGAACGTTTATTATCAATAAGTGTATCAGTGTCATACATAAATACAAATATTTACCTGCTTCCTAGTGTTTCTATGACACATTTCAGTCAACGTAATTTGGTTTGAATGTTGTAATTTCCGTCGAACTATGGTAAACATTTGATAAGCCCTCTTATTTAATACTCTTTCTTCAAACTGCTCATCAGATTCATCAACCTGTTGTTCGTCACTCTTCAAATATAAAATTATTAAAAACTTGTATTGGATGCAAGACATTTACTTACAGGGTCGACCGAATGAGGGAAATCATAATCACCCTGCCATGGAGACTGAACTCGTTCAGACATATTCCCATGCATTTGTTCGGACATATTTTCATCATAACCCATATTGGCCATTTGCACTTGTCCCTAAGTAAGATATTAAACAATGTAATAAGTACAAATAATAGAAAAATAGTAAAATCTGTTGGCAGCAATTGCATGAATTTAGGAAAACTTACGGTCTAGTCTGGATAATTATCAGGTTACAAGGAACGAAAGGATATCGTGCACGGTAAGACAGATAATATTGCGATAGAGGCGAAGACTACAAAACTAGAAATATTAGGATTTAAAAATCAATAAAGTACATGCAGCATAACATCCTACTTACTGAAAGCGGATATGTAGGTTGTTCCATTTGGGGTATATGTTGCAACTCCTCTAACGGTTCAGGACGCGGTGTTTGTGGAATTCCAATCCCATGTGTTAATAATTCTTCGCTAGTAGCAGGCGTCATTGGAGGACCATAACCAGCCAAAGACTCCTGCTCTTGAAGTAGTGAACGAACCTTGAAGATATTGAAATGTGTAGTTCAAAATATAAATATAACACGCATACTAATATTCAAAATCGCGAATGTACAAAAAAGAGTTGGTAAAATTGAAGCCTAATATATCTGCATCATTATTAATACAATTAATGATGAAGTGTACACTTCAGTGTTGTTTAATACAGTGAAGTCGCAAGCAACAGGTTTGCTATATTTATATAATGTAAAACTTCATAACGTATTAAAAGAAAAATCGAGTAGGACGTTTTTGAATTTAGATATATTTTTTTAATTAAACATGTCAAATTTTTAATTTGCCAGTTCATGTTGAACGGTACCAGACTCAACCATGGATTATTGAAAACTTAACAAACAAGGAAGACATTTTCACAATGAAGAACATTTATTTGTAACACGTTGTAATAGTGATATGCAGATTATGACTGAACGGTTCAAAAAAACTATTCACGCACGTGAACTGTACGAACTATAGCATTACTATCACAAATCACATACAATTAGATAGGTAGGCTCTATAAGCAATCACCAGCTTTTTTAAAGTGGGGTGGTCACAGCTTGGACAAGGCGGGTACTGTTGGTTATGCAACACAATCACTAGCTTTGTAATATGGCTTGTCTGTGACAAACCTACATGAATACGTGCCACATCTATCCATCACCAATTTGATAGATTGCCATGGAGTTATATTTGTTGATAATAGCAATTTATAGCCAGATTTCTCACATCTTTCTATTGAATTGTCATCAGTAATTTAGACTTTATTTTTAGTTGCGTTTCTAGTTTGTTTTCTAGTGCTACAATAAGTCATTTCTTATGAATGTATGATTTCATATGAAACGCCATACAAAGCATGAATTAGAAAAAAGAACTATTCGGTTAAAGGAATAGTAACTAATCAGTAAATTGAACTGTTGCGCCCGTCACTATACTGTAAATCTACCAAATAAAAGTCCGCTCCTTTTGAATAGCAAATTAAGTGCCTACTTAGTGTTGGTGGTAGCAAAAGCAATGCATCTTTAGAAAAATTTTAGATGAATCTAAATACAAAAAGAAATAAACACATTATCGGAATATAAATCAAAGAGGACGATCAGAAGGCGATAACTAAAAATACTGATTGTTTACTTACTTGTTCTGCCGGCAAATGTGGAATTTCCTCTAAGTGAGGTAACGGTGTGGGCGGTGCTGGAGTAACAGGGTAACTTATGCTACTGGGTACTGCCGGAGTTAGAGGGTATCCCATTGGTGTAGAAGGGGGTGGCATATCGTCATGATGATGTAACAGTTGTGAAGGTGTCGGCATATTCTCAATTATTTGTGGCGTAGGTATAGATTCCACTAATTGAGGCAAAGGCGTCATGGGCGTACTTAACAAAGTTTGAGGTAAAGGTGTGGGTATTATTGGCATTTGTGAACTTTCAGAAGATAATGGCGTTGAAGGTGGCAATGGAGTTGGTGGACCTAGAGCGGTAGATAAATTTAAGGATGGCTGCGAAGCTAAAGGTGTAGGTGGCATCATTGCAGCTAATGCTTCCTCCGGCTGCAAAACGGAAGGTGGTGGTTCAATTTCTGGAGCATGCACTGGAGTTCGCGAGGCATCAATTTCTTCTACAGCCTTTCGTTTCCGTCCTCGTCGTGTTACAGGCGTAGGCTGTTCAATTGTACTTGTTTGTTCTTCACTTTCTCTAATTTGATCTAATGCTAAAGAATCCGCGTCTCCCAACATTGCAAAATCTTCTGTTCCAATTGCTCTCAAGACAAGATGCCTTTGATAATTAGCAAACAATGCTCTTGCTGGGATAGGCCTTGCCGGCAAAGCGAAAAGTTTTTCTACTCCACCAGTTTCCTTCCAATGCATTAAACGTTTCGTAGGCGGCGCCAAATCCAGTGTTGTAATGATATCACTGGTATCCGACAATTGATTTTTCATTTCTTCGCCAGATATGTTTTTAATTTCATCCACAATTAACTTGCGTTTTCTCTTCGTCTTAGTAAATCCTCTGAGAGCAGACGCATCGATGGGCGCTAATGCAAAACTTTCTTCTTCGTTCTGTATAAGTGTTGTTTGATCTAGTGGAGTTGCAGGACGAAGCTCTTCCACTGGCTCAATTTGTGGTTCAGATGGCTGTGCTGTTGGTGGTCGAGATACGGTTTCTACATGAGAAGGACCTAAAGCCGAAGGAGGTCGAGATTCATCAGACGATGGTCCCACTGATGGTGGTCCGCCAAAGTTATCCATTTCATCGTCGCTTTCTGGTGGTGGTGGTGGAGCATTATCCTGCAGATGTGAGTCAACAGGAGGTACTTCCCCCATAGGAGCGTCGTCAAACAAGCCGCCTTCGAATAAACCGCCAGCTTTAAGGTGCAAAATATTGTAATATGTTTATATAATAAATTTATTTCATGTCGTACATATACCGCCAAATCCTTCATCTCTTATATGAGAATCGACCTCCATGGGCTGTGCTCCCGAAGTAGATGGAATTGGCTCTCTTTCTTTTTCAATTCCAACACCCTCTAATACTGGACCATCGGTGAATAGCAAATTATTCTGTAAAAAGGTTAAAATTCAACAGTGTTTACGTAATACATACAGAAAAAATGAATTTATTACTTATAATTATATTGCTATGAAATAGTTACAGGATACTTAACTGCCCTACACTACACCGCACATACTGTATACAAAACCTAACATAGGAAATCAGATTCTTTTTTACAAATTTAAGATGGAAAATTTGGATTACTAATATATTGGAGCACTAATGTGTGTGCTTGGGCACATGGGTATTAGATGCAATGAGAGCGGATCATTTGTTAAACAAGAAAAACGCTAAAAGAAATCAGGTGAGGCTAAATCCCAGTAACTTCTGCCATATCTTCAGCAAAGAACTGCAACCAAATGGCAGTTTTAATCGAAGCCGACTACAAGAATTAGAAACGCTGAATAGTATAATATCCAGAAATTAGATAGTCCAATACCATGTCACACAAAATTTCCGTCATATTTAATAAGATTTGAACACTGCCTTGTTCATAAAGTGAAATAGGAAATATGTACTAATTAAAAATTTAAAATAGTTCTTTTAAGAACTAATTGGTTGATATATTCTCCATGTACATTTTCACAGTATTTTTTTTATATGGATGAAGTAGCAAGTACTTCGGGAAGGCAAATATCGCCGCTGGAAAAAACTAAAATTTGTGAACTAAGGACAGAACATACTCAAAAAACTACGAGCTAATAATGGCAGAATAAGGATTTACTGCTATTGTCGCAAAAATAATGACTATAATAATAGGTTGGTATCATAATAGATTTTCATCGGTAGCTATATAATATGTTATTTTTAAGAGTGGCACAGTCTACTATCTATCGTACCATAAAAGAAGATATAGAGAAAGAACAAATTACCCTACCGAAGCAAACTTCTAGAAAACACTTTTTAATTGCTGATTGCAATGAAACTCAAGAATTCTATAAGGCAATTATTTTTTTATAAAAATACCCTACAAGGAAAAACGAAGAATGTCAGTTAGATGAGTTAATCGATGACATAATTAAACCATTTATTATAACAGTGAAAAAAGATATTTCAAGTGAAATGAAAAGTGATAGTAAATAATTATTTGAGAAGATAATGTAACGTACTAACATGTATTTAAGGACCAAATTATTGTTTTATCTATCTATGCTATAGCTAATATTTAGCTAAAGCGTTCGCTTCTAAATAATCATATAAAAAATAAAAGTTATAGATAGGAGAATAGAGCAACGTCGGCAAACTTTTATTAAATATACAATATTGTATAAAGTTGATATATGTATAGTATGATTTGTATTTGATCTATAAAAGATTACTCTGTAGTGTCTTCGTGTCTTTATATAATTAAACAGTAGCAGTCCTTGGTTTCTTTTTAAATTCGAAAGAACATAACATTTTGTTGCCTTTAAAACTTCTGATTTAAGTATGTATTTCACTTTCAGGGTGATAATTCGTTGTTGTTACAAATTAAAATTATCTATTTTTTTAATGAATGTGTAATTAATTACCTAACTATAATTTCTATAAATTCCTCGGTAGTTTTAAAACTGCCGCAAAAAAAAACTGAAAAATTCCATTGTGTAAACCCATCTTTTCATTGTACTCCCCTAATTTAAAAATAGAGTATACATCAGGATGATCACTTGAACTACTTGGCATATGCAATAATACAAATTTATGAAAAACCAACCAACAAATATGTATTAAGATAGATATCAAGTACACAACTAACGGAAATTTTGTCACATTCTACATTCTAACCTGCAGACCTACCAGCGTCAATTATTACTCCGATTGCAATTGCGTAGCTCTGTATGCAAAAAATAGTAACTTTCGGTGTGATAGATACTAGCTAATGCAGAATTTTTAATTATATAAGTACATTTTTAATATTTCGCTGAATTAATATTTTACTATTAGATGGCTATCAAGCATGTTATGTCTAACAAAAAAACTATGCTAGACTGTGAATCAAGAAAATTACTATGATAACCTGATACACTAAATTTTGTTGTGTGTTGTGCTGTATAAATTTTCTTCTATTTAAAATCCTCATATAAATGATTCATTAAAAAAAACCAATTTTCCCTACATGAAATATTTTATGTTTAACATTGAATTAATATACCTGTTCCATAGATGGTTCTAGAGAAGTACCATGTCGCATTAATTCTGGAGCATCAGTGTCGAAACCCATATCACCAAAACCATCATCAGTAGAAACTAATGCCATACTACCATAATCCTCACGCATTGTAATTTCTTCTGCTCTTGATTGGTTTAAACTAAATTGAGCTTCGATATCAACATCACTATAAAATGAAAAACTACATCGTCATATATGTAAACATTCCATAAAAAAATATAGGGAAGTATAGAATAAACCATTATAAACTTACTTAAGCTCTGGCATAGTAGTATCAAAATCATGAAATACTTCAGGTAACGTAATAGCATTAACTGCAGCTTCACGATGTTCCTCTGGTAAATCGACCATGCCAGGTCGAAAAGCCATTTTGATTTTAACAAAGGCTTCATTACAATCAGCTAACAAATATTTTGCCTTACGAGAATATATTCTAACTACTCCAAGTAGTAAATGGCCAGAAGTTCTCAATGCCATTTTAACTTTAGGCTGTAAAATTCCATCTACAGACTTTTCTATGTTTGTTTCGAAAACATGAGCTTTCGTTAACTTTTTATCCCAATGAGCAGCTAACCATATTCTAGCTAATGGGCCTTTCTTGGCCAATACAAAATGAGCATAAAACATATTGCTCACTTATACGTACTCAGTTTCTTCAAATTAAATACAACACAAGAAATCAAGAAATAAATTAAGTAAAAATATAAACAATTGGCACTTAAAACTTTTACACTAACACCATTTTAAGATCTGTTACCGTCACTGAAGGATATTAATCTGATATTGTGAGTTGCAATAAAATTATTACATAAAATATTAATATTCCCATTATAAACAATTAAAATAATAACACAACTTTTCACACCAAGCTAAGATAACCGCTATTACCAACGTCAACACATAACATTGAAATTCAAAATGGCGTCTTGGAAATACACGCCACATACTTCCCATGCGCATGCGGTAATATCTGGAAACTCAAAAGTACAGTTGCCCAATTTGAAATACGGACAATCCTCAACTTATATCTTTCTATCTGTTTTTAATTTACATGACTTCACGCGAAATGAAATCAAATTATATAAAGTAAATTATCATAACGCATAGATATAATGTTTTCTTAGTGAAACTTTAAAAAGGTGTTTAACCAAAGTAACTGCTGTTGGACTATGATTATTAAAAACATAGTGTGATTATTTAAAACATAGTTTTATTATTATTATTATTTCAATTTTTTACAAAAATTACCCTTGGGCAAAACAATAGGCCTTTTCCTTTGCTTTTTAGATTAGTGCAATTTACACTACAATTTTTACAGTGCTGCAACGAAGCCGACAATAGAAAGGAACGAATTGAGTGTAGATGAATTTATAACATAACCTGAACAATCAACTCATCATAACCTGACTTGACAGGAAATGAATAGCACTTTTTGAATTCAGGCGTTGTGTAGTTACGGTAATTACTAATCTTAAAGTGACTTACGGATCTATATTAAACACACAAGAATATATTACATAATTTTGTTGATGATCAAAATATTTGTATAATCTATTTATGGTAAGCTGTACCAGCTGAACGATCAATAATGTAACTTCATATGGCTACATGTCGCCAGCCCCCCTACAATCGATTTTTTTAATTCTTTCTGGACTAAAGTTTTGTACCGTTTTGTACCAAAAATAAAAAATTTTGTACCTGGCGGGTTTAGAAGATATACTCAATTTTTGATGGAGGGGCCAGGGACATGCTAGCCCCCCCATGTCGGAATTTCAAAATTTCACTTATGCCATCGAATTGTACTAGTTTTATACCGTTTTGTACCACAAAGCAAACATTTTGTACCTTGTTATAGTTTTTGAGATATAATCGATCTTAAGTAGAGTGCTAGCCCCCCCATATCAGAATTTCAAAATTTCACTTATGCCATCGTATTGTACTAGTTTTGTACCACAAAGCAAACATTTTGTACCTTGTTATAGTTTTTGAGATATAATCGATCTTAAGTAGAGTGCTAGCCCCTCCATATCGGAATTTCAAAATTTCACTTATGCCATCGTATTGTACCAGTTCTGTACCGTTTTGTACCACAAAGCAAACATTTTGTACCTCGTTAGTTTTTGAGATATAATCGATCTTAAGTAGAGTGCTAGACCCCCATATCGGAATTTCAAAGTTTCACTTATGCCATCGTATTGTACTAGTTTTGTACCGTTTTATACCACAAAGCATCGTATTGTACTAGTTTTGTACCGTTTTATACCACAAAACACACATTTTGTACCTCGTTAGTTTTTGAGATTATATCTCAAAAACGTGTTGTGGTATAAAACGGTACAAAACTAGTACAATACGATGGCATAAGTGAAACTTTGAAATTCCGATATGGGGGTCTAGCACTCTACTTAAGATCGATTATATCTCAAAAACTAACGAGGTACAAAATGTTTGCTTTGTGGTACAAAACTAGTACAATACGATGGCATAAGTGAAATTTTGAAATTCCGTTATGGGAGAGCGGAGAGGGGGGGCTAGCACTCTACTTAAGATCGATTATATCTCAAAACCTAACGAGGTACAAAATGTTTGTTTTGTGGATGGCACAAAACATTTTGAAATTCCGTACAACAAACTAAATGTTTGTTTTGTGGTACAAAACGGTACAAAACTAGTACAATACGATGGCATAAGTGAAATTTTGAAATTCCGATATGGAGGGGCTAGCAGTCTACTTAAGATCGATTATATCTCAAAAATTAACGAGGTACAAAATGTTTGCTCTGTGGTACAAAACTATACAAAACTAGTACAATACGATGGCATAAGTGAAATTTTGAAATTCCGATATGGAGGGGCTAGCACTCTACTTAAGATCGATTATATCTCAAAAATTAACGAGGTACAAAATGTTTGATTTGTGGTACAAAACTGTATAAAAACTAGTACAATACGATGGCATAAGTGAAATTTTGAAATTCCGATATGGCGGGGCTAGCACTCTACCTAAGATCGATTATATCTCAAAAACTAACGAAGTACAAAATGTTTGCTTTGTGTTACAAAACGGTACAAAGCTAGTACAATACGATGGCATAAGTGAAATTTTGAAATTCCGATGTGGAGGGGCTAGCACTCTACTGAAGATCGATTATATCACAAAAACTAACGAAGTACAAAATGTTTGTTTTGTGGTACAAAACAGTACAAAACTAGTACAATACGATGGCATAAGTGACATTTTGAAATTCCGATATGAGGGGGAGGGGGGCTAGCACTCTACTTAAGATCGATTTATCTCAAAAACTAACGAGGTACAAAATGTTTGCTTTGTGTTACACAACGGTACAAAACTAGTACAATACGATGGTATAAGTGAAATTTTGAAATTCCCGGCATGGGAGAGCTGGCATGTCCCTGCCCCCTCCCCCCTCCCCCTTCCCCCCTCCCCCCTCCATCTAAAATTGAGTATATCTTCTAAACGGGCGAGGTACAAAATGGATACAAAACATTAGTCCAGAAAGAATTTTAAAAATCGATTGTGGGGGGGCTGGCGACATGCAGCCGTTACAAAGGCCTACTATCAAGAAGTTTTAGTTTTGTATTGCTGAATATATTTTGCTTAGTTTAATTATAATTACACACCTGATTAAATATTTAATTTTTAATTTTTGTTTATAAAATTTAATTTTTGTTTAACACCAATTAAAAATGTTAATGTGACCTTAAGTCAAGTTTTATTACAAAAAACAGTCCTCAAAATGTTTTCAAAATTTGACTAGCACATCAAGTTTTCGAATTATTCTTTTTTTATATATACTGGACAGGATCATTCAAATGTATTGGGCCACCTAAATTTTTTTGAATATATATAAATTAAAAAAATTCAAACAAAAATTTGTTAGTTTCTAATTCATTCATATCTAATATAGATGGTGTTTGTATTATTATGAAACTTGTATTCAACTTGTTTTCTTCGAACAGAACATCGGCGTAGTTTTTATATTTTTACAATCCTCCTAAGAATTTAGAATGGCTTTGTTGAATGTTTTCGAATCTACCTAGAGCGTCCAAATTATCGATTCAAAGTTTGAAAAATTAGTTCGACAAAAATCTGAATAAGAGAATTCAAAAAGATTTCCTAATATGATTCTTAATATGGCAGAGGGAATCTTTTATAGAACTCCAGATGCATGTGCCGTAACAAGATCGAGAATTTGAAGTAAATCTGATTTAGAATAGGCCATTTGGAATAGCTTAATATGGGGTACGAGGTGCCGTAAACATGCCAAATTCAAAAATTTTTTGCGGGAAAACGGAGGTAGCACAAAACTTGCTCTCACCGACACAAAACTCGGTGGCTGTAGCACAAAACTTTGGCGTACCGCAAAATCCGCTAGCGTACGTACTTTCCCAGATATAGGATATGGGGTGCCGTAAACATGCTAAATTCAAAAATTTTTTGCGGGAAAACGGGGGCAGCACAAAACTCGCTCTCAACGGCACAAAACTCAGTGGCTATAGCACAAAACTTTGGCGTACTGCAAAATCCGCTATCCTACGTACTTTCGGAGATATAGGATATGGGGTGCCGTAAACATGCTAAATTCAAAAAATTTTTGCGGGAAAACGGGGGCAGCACAAAACTTGCTCTCAACGGCACAAAACTCTGCAAACCTACAGCAACATTTTGGCACTAACAGATTTTGATTTTGTTGGTAGGGGTGGTGGCATGTCAACGGCACCCCCAAAAGGAAACACGAATATCTCGAGAACGGAAGCAGCACAAAACTTCCGGTTTGCGGCACAAAACGGCACAGAACTAGCACAAAACTTTTGCCATAATAGATTTTGAATTTTCTACCATCGGGGTGCTGGCATGTCCACAACACCCCCACGAAGAAATGAAAATATCTCGATAACGGAAGCAGCACAAAACTTCCGGTTTGCGGCACAAAACGGCACAAAACTGGCACAAAACTTTGTGCTATATAAAATTTTGATTTGTCATTGTGGGGGTGCCGTTAACATGCACACCCCTGGTGCAGATAAACAATCCTGGTGCAGCACTGGTTTTGTTTACACCGTGCAAAGGAGAATCCGGTGTAAAGTGTAGTTCAGTGCTACACCGTGCTACACTTTTTTAGCAAAGGAAAAGGGCTAATTACATTTCTAAAACATGCATGCGCAACTTTAACATTTTAGGGAATTACTTAAGGTATAATGTGGTTTCAAATGCAGTATTAAGATGTAAACTTCATAAAATTATACCGGGTATTCGGAAAAAAAAATCCAACGTGTAATCTAAAATAGTACAATCCTTTTACTTAATATCAAAACCCACGTGACCTCTTTTAAATATACAACCCATTTACCAGTATGGTAATATTTAAAAGTAAAATTCCTGTAGAAATTTTTATTAACATATTGACAATTAAAATTTTACAGGTTAGGTTTATATTGTAAATAATCACAACTAAGTAACGGAAAAATAGTTACAATAAATTTTGGAAGTAGTTTCCGTTGTTAACTTAACAAACAGAGGCGTATAAAAACTGTCGAGTTTCGACTTTGCAACTTTCTGGTTAGACAGTTTAGGAATATTTAGTTGGTTACAAACATATTATTTACGTCATCTACGTCAGAGTTCACCTTGATTTTTATTTATAAAAGTTCTGTATAAGAGGCCCGACTACCGTTTGACAGTTGGCGATGTTGCCACAGTTAAATTTTTTCATAATTTTTTATAATTTATTTAAAACGTATTTTAAAACCGCGCTTCATACACACATGTGTAGACGTATTTTGAATGCTCATAGCAAATTTCAGTAATTAAAACTAAAAATTAATAGAGTAATCTCGATTCCCGTATCAAGGTAACGGCCTGTAACGGGAAAAGAGATTGTGAAGTTAATACCGAATATTAATAGACAAAATTGTATATGTAGATGTAAAACATTTGTAGAAATATGTGTATGAAGCCCAATTTTCAAATTATATTGAAATAAAATCAAGCAAACGATTTATAGAATTATTTAGGTATGGCACCGCTGTAAAATAATCAGCTGGTAGACTCTTAACTATGAGTGGATAATAAACGCGATTTTTCAAGCACGGCAGCAAAGCGTGTTTTAATCACCAGTTATCCACGAATACTTTATACTATTTTTTTATTGATGCATTTTCAAATCGTGTTTTATTGGTTTCAATAGAAATACGAACTAATCATGTAAAATTTTTGTAATATCACAACAGTTATTGAGTTATTGGTGTGTCTGATTTAAAAAAGCCAGGATTTAGCATTTCAAACAATATCAATTGCACATTAATTTGTCACGTTTGCTTTGTAGCGCCCCCCTTGTTTAACATGAAAATAATGCAATAAAATTTTACTGTCGCCATGTAAATACAGATGGCGCATAAATGCAAATTTAAGTAGATTTAGGATCTAAAATAGATTTTATATAATTCCAATGTATTTGTTGGTTTTCTGAAGAGAGATGACCTTTACTTGACCTTGTTACAATAATCCTGTATGTTGATTCGACATCGTAGGTGACCGTACCGTAAAAATAATTTTCATGGGCAGCATGTGAAGCGATTTAATATTCATATCTATTAATTATACGAGAGATGGCAATAAAGGAATAAAGCATTACTTTCCGTAGTAACGAAAAGTCGTTCAAATTTTTCTGGCGCCGACTACGTACTGTTTCATGTTGGAAAGATTGCGTCATAACAATTTCTGAAAATATTGTCAAATACATAAATCATATCTGTTGATGAATAATTATGGTAGTTCTAATAAAGAATATTAGACATTGTACTCGCAAAAAAACTGCCTCGTCTATTCATATTGACATCTAATCGCGTTCGTCCACACTTGAAATAGATCGAGTACTATAAGAGCGATACTTTATAGTTCTATTCAAGCTGTTTCTTTGCTGCTTGAATATCAAAACAACTTGACAACTCGATTCAATTGGAAGGTTATGAAATTCAAAATATTGTGTTTGTTACCATTGCACGTAATTATGTCACTTTTATACCTAGAATAGCATCGAACTTGATCGGTACATGTACCGAAAAAGTTTCGGTAAGTCAAGATTACAGCTATTGATATGATTTGAAATTAGTAATAGATGAAAAATGTTATTTGTCAATTTGACAGTATTCAAACTTCAACCAATTTATAATGGGCTCACACTCTTAAGTAATATTTATTTAAACAACGAAAAGTAAAAAAGACCTTTAGTGAACATTGTAATAACTTAAATCTACACCTCGCGATGATAACCATCCCCAAACGTTGACAGAAAATCGAGGATTCCTTTTAATTTTATTTATATATTTGTCTTCAAAACATCTTGGCCGGTAAACTTTTACTTGTCCATTGTACGACGACTGAAATATTTTTTCGTCCGAAAATATTACTTGATCCCAAGCGTCATATCCCATATGCTGCAGAGCGAAGCCGATTCTTTGTTCTTTCGAAGCAGGACTTAAAAGAGTTTTGTTCACTGCTACACGTGAATGTTAACCGGCATTCCTTATTCGTCGGGATCCTGTTCTAACAGATCCAGGAAAACCTGTATTTCTTATTGCCTATTTACCGTGTCGAAAGGGTTTCTATGCATATGTGCAACTAAGGCTTCATCTTGGTATACATCAGATATTTTTCTTGCTCCTGTGCCGACGGATCTCGAAAGACTTCTTTCTTCTCTCCATTTCCTATATATTCTGCTTACTGTACTCTTACCTATTCCAAATTAATCTGCTACACTTCTCATCGACCATCCTTCTTCTATTTTTGTGCAAATTCTTGCTTTACATACTTTATTAACGTGAGGCATATTAATATTTTCAACGTAAATAAAAACTATGCATTGAAAAAATTTGACATTAATGACATGTAATGACAAGAAAATTGATTCATTCATTGTTTTAGGAAAATACTTAATTACACAACTAAAATTTAGCCAAAATCGCAATAAGACGTGTCCCATTTTCTCTGGCGAGGACTGTAACTATTATATAACTATGTATAGGCAATCAGTTTAACACCAAATTGACTGCTTTGATATTCAGAAAAACATTAAATTAAATGTTTTATTAAAAAATGTAAATGAAGAAGAAAAATTTTAGAGTCGTTGTACGACTCGTTTCTTTTTCCGCAACTGTGAAAGATAGTCATCATACATAACATCATACTTCTTTATAACATAACTTGAACAGTATACAGGATTATTGTTATATGTTGCTTTCAAAATAGTACGCATCACGATTATTGGATTTAGTCAGTTTAGTATCACAAGAATTGCAATACTTGATTGTATGCACAAATATACTTTTTTATAGAAAGGTCTTACTAAATTATTTTTATTCAAGTAATAAATTGATTTCAATACTTTCGAGACATATTCTTACAACTACACATGCATAAGTAAATACATATTGATGAATCATTACTTGGCGTGTGGGTGTAGAGAAAGAAAGACAAATAAAACCCAAATATCTCTCTTGCCTTTTATTGATAAATAATACAGATAACAATTCATTCCACAATAAAATTTACTGTCCTTTATTATATTTACAATTAATATATGTATTTTTTGACCTTTATGTACTTATCTTTTAATTCCTGATTTATTTATTTAGTGGAAATAAATCAGGAATTAAAAGATTATATTTACATTTAGTATTTCACATACATACACTGTGATGGTTATAACGGAAATTTTAATAATAATTATCTATATAACATGTAGTCATATCCATTATAGAATATACTTCATAAGCGTAACTTGTGTGGAGAAAGGTTTCCTGTCCAATCCTAGTAATCTACTACAGCTGCGTGTGCGGAGCTTTCACTACATAAGCTGCTGAATCCTCTCAGGCAAAAAACACCCAAGGAAAAATTGCCTTAATTTTGGAACCATTAAGTTACTACAAAGTTGTTCATCCCTATATATTTCTTCTATAAAAAGTGGTTGGGTTTCTTCAATGAAAACTACAAAGTAGTACAGCTTTCTTTTCCTGATATTTAGTTGGCCTTGAATCTATAATATTTTTCAATAAGTGATTATTATTACATGCAATTTGCGACTGTTGAGATGTGATATCGCGATCTTCCAAATGAGTATTTACCTGAAAATAATAATTATGGTTCCTCTTCAAGGACAGTTTACCATTAGAACTATGTACAATTATATACAGAAACAAATATACAAAAATATTCTTCCTTATTCACTAAAATAACTATATACAACGAAAAAATAATCTAAAATTAACGAAGACGATGAAAAACGGTACCTATTACTTCATTACATCAAGTTAGTCGCAAGACAATTAGTGCTGAACTAAGATTCTACCTGTAACAAACAACGCATGTACGCACAAATATGTTTTGTAAATAGAATATTAGGGTGTTATTGCCTTAGGCTGTCGCATTTATACCGAAAAGATTATATTGAAATATACCTGTTCAATACATTCAGTTCTAAACTACATAATATGCAACCAGTAAAACTCGTTTCAAGAATCCCTGGATACCTTTCTTCTATATAATGTTATATTTTATTTTTCCGAGAAGTTTATATTTATATTATAATATATTTTGTATTACAACCAATATTCTAATCTTAACTTTTCCTATGTTATTTCAGCCAAAATGTTACGCATGTTTAAGTATTTCATTACTTTTTACTTTTCTAGAGATTCGTAAGCCTTACGCCATCTAATTTTGAATATATTCGATAAAAATGCAAGATTTACTCATCAAGTTCAAGTTATTGAAATAGAGGGCCAAGTACGCGGAACGCATGACCATCTCGGAGCGGAAACTTAATGCTTTAATTTGTGTTAAAGGTTATGCGGCAGCATCGCCATATCCCAGAACTACATCTTAAATTGGCGGTACATTTAAATTGAAAGTTGAATAGATTTGTTGATGTTTTTAATTCTCATGTAAAATATGTCATGAGTATTGCTTAAGGCGAGATTTCGACCGACCGCATGTTCAGATTCGAACGGAGAATAGGGGAGTACAGATGCATCACGTGTTTCCCCTTCCAAACCAGAACACTGTCAACGAGCGAATATGTAAAACGAGATTTGTTTTACGAATATATTTCTATTGCCGATTTGAATAATTTAGATGTTTTCTATGTACATTTAAGAAAAACGCAGGAAAAACGTTTTAAAATAAATTTAGAGAGAGATTAATTTCTTGCACCTAAGAGTTAGTTATATTGAGAGGTTTCATTTTTAGTTTTTGTTTATGTCTTCTAAAGGCTGAGTGATAAATCTGTAGTTTTTTTGTTAAAAGTTTTCCTAACAATGCAAGTTAAAACATATGTCACACTGTGTAGAGTATTATTTCTATGGTGATTATGAACGGATTCAAAATTCAGGAAAAATAAATAATAAGTTATTTATACTTCGTTCCAGAATAAGGAGTGATTCAAATACCGCGCCAAAACTCAGTTTACGCAGTTTAAAATAATTTAGGTGCATAAATAATTATGTATATAATAATTTTGTTCCTCATATAATTATATCATAATATTTTAAGTATAACGGGAAAATGTTATAATAATGGAACAAAAATACAAAACGTTGAGAGGTTATACTTGCATACTAAAAAGTAAACAAATATGACCGATATCGCATACATTATTTTCAATATTGAACTTGCCAGCGCAAGAGCTCAAAAATAAGTAGCTTTTCGGCGCGGTATTTGAATCACTCGTTCTTATTCTGGAACGTAGATAGTACAGTTAGGTCCTACAAAAATAATAATAAATTTATTCTTGAAAATGAAACAAATATATTTAATTACGGTATGAGTAAAACAGAGAATGTTTAGGATGAAGCATAATTTTTTCTTTTTTGATTCTTTTGTAAAAGAACATATTTGGCAGAAGTCGGCCGCTTGAACGTCACCAGGTTCGTATAATCTTTTGTATCGTTCCGTTTTGTTTTTTTTTCTTTTCAATGAAAGTGAGTAAGTAAAATGGTGATATAAGTAAATAAAACAGACATGTATATTTTCCGTTAAATAAAAAGTATACAAAGCCAAAAACAAATTCTCTATAAATATGGTAGGTAACAAAACAAAACAAAACATTAATCTCTAATAAGCATATAAATTTTAAAAAAATAACAGTATTTTCTAATTCACAAGAAACAAAAATTAACTCTCTCTAAGAAAAAATGGATATTGGAAATTAAAATAAAACAAAAAAAAGATTATCGAATGTCTTTGTTTCTGTTGTAAAATTATCCATTGTCTAGAAAAATTATTCCAAAAAACGATAAACAAACCACACAATAATTGTCACAAACATCGTATAATATTCAATACTAGACAGACTATATAAAAAACCGCACTATTCACCGCGCAAGCACCGTGTTTTCCAGCCGCGAAAGAGACGCAATTGGCCTAATCCAATGAGAAGGACCTAAGTGGGAGCGTATTCCCATAGCATGTAATCTTTAATATAAGATACGAAACTGTCATGGCCGCAAGATTCTCACGTTCTGTAAGAGGGCGCTCTAGCGCTAAAAGATAAACAAAACAAGCCCACAATCATATGATTGCATATGACAGTTATTAATCAGTTGTTGGAATTAGTTGTACTTAAATTGATTTATATTTTTCCTCGTTTGAATGTTAATGCGTTTTTATAATTATTATTAGCTGTAGTGTTAAGTAAATAACCGCTTGGTTTAGTTGATAAACTTTAACGATAGTGACTTGTCTATATAGGTTTTGTTTTCTTTTTTGACACACCACATTCTTACAAGTCGCCATATGTAAAGTTATATTAATGTATCGTTTTAGTTTATTTTACAATTGATTATTTACATTATCATTATGATATGATACTATTGTAATAATTAATTGTAAAATAAACAAAAACAAAATTCATTTTTAGTTATGATATGAAAATAAATTACCTACTATTTTGAATTTTGCCGCCAACAGTTCTCACGATCCAATAGATGGCTCTAAATCATGGTATCACCTCTTATTTAGGGAGATTTCGCACCGTGCGTATTCCCCTCACAAGTCTAGGCGGCGATCCTTGCAAATTTTTCGGTACAAGGTGTTTTCTTAGACGTATTACTCAATTACAGAATTTTTTAGAGCTATGGGTATCTTTTATAAAATAAATGAAAGTCAGTTCTAGAACTGTACAGAAATATTTTGCTTTATTTTTTACCACAGACTGAATAATAATATGTTGAAATTGTCTAATTTCAACAATATTTGCAATTTTTTATAAGAATCCCCTAATGAAAAACATAGAAAAGGAGTCTGTAGAGTTCAATAATAATTGTTTCTTTGTGACTACAAAAAATATCAGATTAATATATCTATCAATAAAGGAGAAATTTGTCTATGAAGCAACGTCGTTTACTGCTTGCATTTGCCAGCCGAAATCTCGCCTTAACGCACGAATTTTAAGCAATAATCATGACGTATTTTACATAATAATGTTCGTTATATAGAGATTATGAGACATTATGATAAATAAAAATATAGATATAAAGCACAAACGTTAGGTAAAATAGTTAATTTTATTGAAATAAGTATTATATAAGTATAAAGTAGAATATAAAATACAACCCATATGATTATCCAAAAGCGTAATACATGTCGAAGAAAATTGTTCAAAATACAGCATTGAAAAAACCAATAAACTCTAACAAAATAACACTGAACTTCACAAAATTTTTAAACGTTCTAGACATACAACACTTAAATTCTTTTTTTGACACTGACATAGGTAAATTAACCTTACACATTGATACTTTTTGTAAGAAGTCGCGTAACTTTTAATCAAATCGGCAGCATCTGTTTAGCATGTTGTTCTTCAATGGCCGTTGAGCATAACAAAGACAAAAGCGATAAACGATGCAAGCGTACACACCACATCAAGGACAAAATCGTACTGAATTGAATGCAGCCACAGAATAACCGGAAAGGACAACAGCTGATTTTATACATATTGTAAACTCACAATGTTTATGTTTTGATAGTTGACAGTTACCATAAAAATGGTGTATTAATTTTTTTTATAGGCAAATATACGAAACAATTTTTAGTTTTTTGGTAAACCTGCAGAATCCAGCTCCCATTTAAATTTTCCGCTACGAATATAGTAAACAACCTGCAACGTTGCCAAATTTTAGTTTTTTTGTGGCTTGGCTTGTGTTGTATTGTCATTATATTGTGATATTTAATTAATTTCATTAAATTAATTAAATATAAATAATACAGTTAAGTTATTTCTTTCTTAATTTGTTGAAATGGCAGGTAGAGGAGGAATTGCGAGACATTGGATTGTTGAAGAGGAGGAAATATTAGGAATAAATCACATCCGTGAAGAAAAGGTCACGTTTAGAAATATTATTTTCCCTGACAAAATTAATATTATCATGTGGTTAGTTAAACATAGCTTAATAAAACATTCAAATAACTGTGTAGAATGCAAAGTGCCTATGTCATTCGTAAAAAAGAGTGACCTTAGTGATTGTTATCGGTGGCCATGTAAAATATGTCGTAAAGCTTTAAGTATTCGATCAAGAGCGAGCACACAATGGTATCGAGGATATGGATGGTGGTGCGTATGAACATTGTGTTGTGCATCAACAGAATTTTGTTGATCTCGATGATCGCACTGTTCATACACAGAACGTGGAGAACATGTGGATGCGTGCCAAGAGGAAGCTTCGTCGGCAGTTTAGAACTTCTGAAGACCTCTTCGAGTCCTATGAATTTATATGGCATAATCAATTTAATCATAGTTCAATTTTTTCAGAATATATTATAGCTCTTCGTGAACAGTATCCATTGTAATTTATAATTTTAACTGCTGCTGTGTTTTTTATATAGTTGATATTTTATTTTATTAATTGATATATGGTTCGTCTTGGTACAAAATCACTTTGCAGTTATATTAACAAATATTCACACAGTCCGGAACCCACAATCCCATATATCCATGTTTTCCTAGTTATTTTTGTTGATAGGCATGGTATTTACAAAATAAATTAGTTTAATTGTATATATCGTTTGATTAACCTATAAATATAAAAATAAATATAAAATAACCTATAAATTGGCCTATACCAGCATTCTTTCTGACAGTATGCGTTTGGCAACGTTACTCGTATATTCATTGGTTATGCGCATGCGTAAATGCGTTCATTATGTCAGTTTAAATGGGAGCTGGATTCTGCAGGTTTACCCTGCTTTGTATTTCAAATTAAGAATAAGCGAAAGAAAAAGGAATATGAATTAGTAAATTCATATGTATTTACATATGTACGTGGATATTATAACTATCATAACTTGTAAGAACAGATAGATGAAAACTACTTGAACTTATAATGCACACTTGAGAATTCTTAGTTCTTTATAATAAAACAAAGGCTATTTACGTAACATATTTATTACAACAATCTGAAAACATTATAAGTGCTCTAATAGGTACAGTCTCATCCATCTCTACAATACACTTTGTCGGTGATGCATCGACTGTAATATTTTACAATAAATTGGTATACTTTCATCGCTCAGTAACATTAAGCATAAATTGGTCAAAAGTTATTATTTATAATTCACACCTAATTTTATAGCTGTTAATGGTTTCACTGGATCACAAATAAATAATGTTGGCATGCGGTTTCAAACGATTTTACGTGAAATTTAAAAACATTCTATCTTCAAAATGTTTTCCACATACATAGGTATTATATAGCTCTCCAATTAATACCTCTTTCTAACAAATCTTCACGCTTACATACTTTTAGCCATTCCAAAGCACTGCAAAAGACCAAAAATTGAAATAGTTGTCCAACGTAACAAAACACTTACAGTTTATCATGTTTAGGGTACAGGAAGAAGCTATATCCCTCTGTTAATGTCGTATTGTTTTTGCAGGAGCGAACACTACACCACCGGGTGCCACCGGCGATAAGATTTTATAGAAATTTAGAATAAATTAAAAATAACTGTAGCCTTAGTAAACACACGATACGTAAACATAAACATTGTGAGTTTTCAACATGGCGATTTACGGTCATGCGCATAAATTCCATGATCGGGTCGTGTCCCTTCTGGTTATTCTGTGATGCAGCTGATGGAACGAAATATCGTAGAGAGAATATATATAGAGAATCCATGCAATGTTATTTTTTGGGCACGCCATTGTGGATCTGGAGGAAAGGACGGCTACATCCAAAACTAACAGCAGCACCGTCTCCTGGGCTTAAGCTCATGTATGGTAGATGTCGTGGTGTATTTTCAAATATTCTTTTAGTATTAACCATAATAAAATAGTACCTAATAACTAGTATTAACGCTCATATTTAATAATAAATTTTATTATTTACATTTAGAAAGAAAATGAATACAAGCTGTCATATAAATTCCACCAAAATATGTATATAGCAAAGGTATGAACCTTGTTAGAAGACGTATATATAAAAACTTATGAATGAATGTGTAAAATCAAGACCGACTCTTTCTGACAAGGAAAAAAATACATAAAGAACTTACACATCCAATTTGTGTTTGCACAGATGGTCATAAAATAATATATTTTATAGAAACGTCAGACTTTATATTCAAGTTTATATCTTAAAATACCTATGTATTTGCAATATAGATCCGAAAATGTAAAACAATTTTTTTTTTATTCCTTTAATTAATTGTCCGATCATCAAAACAAATTGTATGCACTGAGTGGTGCTTCGAAAGATTTGATGAATACACCGATTGTGTGCATGATATAAAAACACACCGAAAACTTTAAATATAAAGAAATTGAAAATGAATAAATGCTTAAAAAATACCGTATCAGCTTAATCTGGAAATGCCTTTTATTTTTAAATTGGATCATACTTTTTTCTGCATACACGTTAAAAATAATTTCAAACTAATACCTATTTACATCTATATTGCACATTTACAAAATAGAAGAATATTAGAAAATAGAATTGTTTTATTTAATGGGGTCATCCTAAATATTACGTTTCATAAAACCTGTTATGACAGTAAAATATTTGATTGACGGATATTAAAACCTCTAATTTTTATAAAACAGGAGCAACTTACTGTCCGAATTTAATTTCTAAAATTCTCTAACAGTTGAATTGAAAAATTAATATTAACACGAGAGCAATGGATAATAAAAAAGCAACTAGATTGACGTCAAAAGCATCAATGTTTGATATGTCAATTCTAAATATTATTCCATAAACCGTGAATCTAAACACTCCCTGTGCGATTGGATAATTTCGTCTGGCTGCCACATCCGGAACTCCAGTTATAACTGTTATAAGTAATAAAGATATAAATATATGAAATTCTATAAAGTAACGAATATACATACAACTTTAAACACCATGAATTGCTTCCGTAAATTATTTAATAACTGAAATAGTAATATTGCAAAAGAGTAAAGAATCAAACTTGCCCCCAAAAACTAAAAATACAAACGCTATTGTATCGTGGGCTTCCGTGAAGTTCTGTTTAGAGTACTAAAATCGTATGCATATACAGGGTTAGTCAAAAGTATGGAGTAGGCGGTTTATTTCCGTAAATATGAACTTTATAACAAAATGTCTTTAACAAAAGTTTTTTACTAACTATTCTCCATGTCTTAGACTACTCGTGGTTTTTTTATGTCAACGTATTTCCATGGAAGTGCTGATTTTTGTTTCTCTTTTTTTTTTTCTTGAAATGACTTGATATTTTTCATATGCTTTAATACTATATAATTTTTGGATCATCTTAATTTACGTTTAGATATGCTTTAATAATAAAATTTTAGAGAAAATACTCATAATACTTTATTTACTCAAATAATATTTAACTCAAATTGAATGTTCAATCTGAAGACCCTGTCCAGCTTGACAATAACCTAATCAATCACAAAAATAGCGCAATGAATTTTGCAGCCAGTTAGGTGGTATTTCTTCAATTTCATGAATGATTGAGGGTACCAGGTCTTGTAAATTTTGTGGTTTCTCTTTGTAAATTTTATTTTTTAAATGACCTCCGAGGAAAAAATTTAAGGGACTCAAATGGGGCGACCTAGCAGGCCATTCAATAGATCCTCGACGTCCAATCCAACGACCTGGAAAGACGTTATTCAGAAACATGCGAACATCAACTCCAATGTGGTGGAGCGCTGTCTTGCCGAAACCAAACGTTGTCGTTTGGCATTGCTTGTCGATCTTCATTCGGAAATAAATGTGCGATGTCAGGTACAATGTAGGTTTAGGTTATTTCCATCATTATTGCACAAAACTGCATTCTTCTGTTAGGGTCATCTTCGTTTAGCTCATGGAGAAAGTGTATCTTGTAAGGTTTGTATTTGTTCTTTTGTAATATTCGAACTAACGACGATTGACTATCATTATTCAAAGCAAGTTGGGTGGTTGACGTAATTGGATTATCGATAACACTAAGTAATACATCAAAAGCTTGATGCTGATTTGTGGCGGATTTTGGACGTCCAGACCTTGGAATATATCTTTCACATTTCCAGTTACTCTAAATTTTCTAACCAATTTAGACACTGTGGATTGTACAATAGAATTTCTCTTCGGATGAACGTTATTAAATAAATGACAAACGTCTTGATGTGAACGTTGTCGATCTCCATAACCAACCATAAGATTTCAATTCTTTCAGTTTCTCTGAGTTTGACCATGTTTACAAATTAAAATGAAACTATTTTGATTAAATTAACTTGTTAACTTATTGAAAGGTACTTCACAATGATATGGAAAACGACATTAAGAAAACAGAGACCACTATAATTTTTTGTAGAATTATCCTCACATGAATAAAAAGAAGTATTAAAAACTGGAGAATCTGATTTGAAATCACATTTTGCCGTTTATTGAAAACTATGATTTTATACAGAAATTTTGTTATTAAAGCATATGAAAAAAAGTATCAAGTCATTTCAAGAAAAAATAAGAGGAATAAAGTTCAGCAAAAACTTGGTTGCCATTAAAAAAAAATTAATACCTTTCCATGGAAATACGTTGACATGAAAAACCAACGAGTAGTCTAAGATATTGACAATAATTAGTAAAAAACCTTTTTTGCTAAAGACATTTTGTTGTAAAGTTCATATTTACGGAAATAAACCGCCTACTCCATACTTTTGACTAACCCCGTATAAATAATCAGCATAGATGTGTGGAAGAGTAAAGTAATTATGTCGCAAAATATTACTACAGTTTTAAGGCGTAATATATAGGTATACCTAGAGTAAAAACCAAATCATTTATAAGATAGAAATACTCGTGTCTGAATTATGTTTAAAGTTTTTTTAAAACAGCAATACATTTTTTTATTGACAGTAGGTAATAAATCACTTTGATACCGTATGTAGTTATGAATGGAGTTATTTCATTCACAGTTTTGTTGGGTTAGTTTTCCAATTACAGTTGGAAATAAATTCGGTTTGGTTTAGTTTCACTCTTAGTGTATAGGTGGTCATTACAGTCTTTTCTGCTTTCTACCACCAGATACCAGCACATTACTGGGTAATACACAAAGATTTACCCGAAATTTTATGTTGCCTGATTAGCCTATTCAATGGGCTCTCTATATATATTCTCTCTACGGAAATATGTTGACCGTGCTGACTGATAAAACTAAAAACATGCTGAAAACTGTAGATATTACAGAATTCTTTTGGAATCATATTGACCAACAGCGCGAATACGGTTTCTCCCGATTACTAACGCATCACGTGATTGAGACAACCAATAAAAAATTAGACACATTTTGTGCATTTTAAGATACCGGCCCATGATGACCATGCGCAATTTGAAAATTGTATTCTCTTAGCATTGCTTTAGAGGCGAGTTTCGAAAGATACTGCCTGCGTTTTACTGCAAATGTCCAAACGGAACAAACCGAATAAAACAGAATTATTCTTCGTATGCGCCCCCTGTTTTCAAAAAGTGCTGAACTGCTTGCACTAGTGAAGACTTAGGCAACTTTTGTTACATATAACATTCCAATATGCAATGGGCCCTTTTTATTTTCCGTTTTTCATTTTGATAACAAAATCTATACGTCAAAATGTAATTTTTTTGTGTCACAGGGTTCACTTTATAATTATCGAGGGCAGTGCACCCATAAGAACAAGGAAAATGTCAATATTTTCTATATTTATTCATTTTTCTACATGAAAATTATAGGCTATATTTTTTTTTATAAAAAACAGAGTAATATATACACCATCAAATATACGTACTGCCCTCTGTATATGTTTCAACTTTATTGACATGATAAATTTATTACTAAAAAAGCATCCGCTTTTAAGAACAATATGAAATAAACAACCCACCTCCCGGTATGTCTGAAAGTATTATACAAACACCACCTTAAGGTGGCGTACTTGGCCCTCTATTTCAATAACTTGAACTTGATGAGCAAATGTTGCATTTTTATCGAATATATTCAAAATTAGATGGCGCAAGGCTTACGAATCTCTAGAAAAGTAAAGAGTAACGAAATACTTAGACATGCGTAACATTTTGGCTGAAATAACATAGGAAAAGTGAAGATTAGAATATTGGTTGTAATACAAAATATATTATAATATAAATATAAACTTCTCGGAAAAATAAAATATAACATTATATAGAAGAAAGGTATCCAGGGATTCTTGAAACGAGTTTTACTGGTTGCATATTATGTAGTTTAGAACTGAATGTATTGAACAGGTATATTTCAATATAATCTTTTCGGTATAAATGCGACAGCCTAAGGCAATAACACCCTAATATTCTATTTACAAAACATATTTGTGCGTACATGCGTTGTTTGTTACAGGTAGAATCTTAGTTCTGCACTAATTGTCTAGCGACTAGCTTGATGTAATAAAGTAATAGGTACTGTTTTTCATCGTCTTCGTTAGTTTTGGATTATTTTTTCGTTGTATATAGTTATTTTAGTGAATAAGGAAGAATATTTTTGTATATTTGCTTCTGTATACCATTGTACATAGTTCTAGTGGTAAACTGTCTTTGAAGAGGAACCATAATTATTATTTTCAGGTAAATATCTACTCATTTGGAAGATCGCGATATCACGTCTCAACAGTCGCAAATTGCATGTAATAATAATCACTTATTGAAAAATATTATAGATTCAAGGCCAACTAAATATCAGGAAAAGAAAGCTGTACTACTTTGTGGTTTTCATTGATGAAACCCAACAACTTTTTATAGAAGAAATATATAGAGATGAACAACTTTGTAGAAACTTAATGGTTCCAAAATTAAGGCAATTTTTCCTTGGGTGTTTTTTGCCTGAGAGGATTCAGCAGCTTATGTAGTGAAAGCTACACACACGCAGCTGTAGTAGATTACTAGGATTGGACAGGAAACCTTTCTCCACACAAGTTACGCTTATGAAGTATATTCTATAATGGATATGACTACATGTTATATAGATAATTATTATTAAAATTTCCGTTATAACCATCACAGTGTATGTATGTGAAATACTAAATGTAAATATAATCTTTTAATTCCTGATTTATTTCCACTAAATAAATAAATCAGGAATTAAAAGATAAGTACATAAAGGTCAAAAAATACATATATTAATTGTAAATATAATAAAGGACAGTAAATTTTATTGTGGAATGAATTGTTATCTGTATTTTTTATCAATAAAAGGCAAGAGAGATATTTGGGTTTTATTTGTCTTTCTTTCTCTACACCCACACGCCAAGTAATGATTCATCAATATGTATTTACTTATGCATGTGTAGTTGTAAGAATATGTCTCGAAAGTACTGAAATCAATTTATTACTTGAATAAAAATAATTTAGTGAGACCTTTCTATAAAAAAGTATATTTGTGCATACAATCAAGTTTTGCAATTCTTGTGATACTAAACTGACTAAATCCAATAATCGTGATGCGCAGTATTTTGAAAGCAATATATAACAATAATCCTGTATACTGTTCAAGTTATGTCATAAAGAAGTATGATGTTATGTATGATGACTATCTTTCACAGTTACGGAAAAAGAAACGAGTCGTATGTACGACTCTAAAATTGTTCTTCATTTACATTTTTTAATAAAACATTTAATTTAATGTTTTTCTGAATATCAAAACAGTCAATTTTGGTGTTAAACTGATTGCCTATACATAGTTATATAATAGTTATTTAATGCTAGTGACATCTAATATAAAACTGGCAAACTGTTTGGACAGATATGGGGCTGTTGTTGATACTCAGCCCCTAAACTTACTTCCTGAAAAAAATACTGAATATTTTGAAATTTTTTCAATACACATCGTATCAGTATATTTTTCTACATATTCTAAACGTAATATTATCAAAATTTTATATTTTTTCTCATTTTTCTCGCAATCAAAGAATATTTAATTTAAAAAAAGATATTTAGATTTATAACAAAGATAATATCTTCAATGTAACAACGCGAAAATATATTTTTAATGTCTAGTTTTTCCGAATACTACGTTTCTAATAATTATTGCCGAACAGCGCCCCCTACTTTACCGAAATGCCACCTTAAGGTGGCGTAGTATTCGGAAAAACTACATTAAAAATGTATTTTCGCGTTGTTACATTGAAGATATTATTTTTGTTGTAAATCTAAATATCTTTTTTTAAATTAAATATTCTTTGATTGCGAGAAAAATGAGAAAAAAATATAAAATTTTGATAATATTACCTTTAGAATATGTAGAAAAGTATACTGATACGATCTGTATTGAAATAATTTCAAAATATGCAGTATTTTTTTAGGAAGTAAGTTTAGGGGCTGAGTATCAACAGCCCCATATCTGTCCAAACAGTTTGCCAGTTTTATATTAGATGTCACTAGTATGAGATAACTATTATATAACTATGTATAGGCAATCAGTTTAACACCAAAATTGACTGCTTTTATATGCAGAAAAACATTGCCGTCACTCGACAGAAAAGTCGATATCCGACAGAATTAGCCACAACAATCCCAGAATTTAATGGAAACGCAAATGAAGACATAACAATGTGGTTAGAAAGGATAAACAATATTAAACAACTGTACCTTTTGTCCGATGGAGTAATGGTGATACTAATTGCAAATAAATTACGAGGCAGAGCAAAAACATGGTATGAATCCAAACCTGAATATGTTACATATGGGTTTGCCAAATTGAAGGAAGAACTGTCCAAAATGTTTAAGAGTAGGGGGGGGTTAAAATATTGAATATGAGTAGGTTCGAAGCTAGGCAATGGAATAAAAACGAAAGATTCAACTCGTATTTCCAAGAGAAAGTAGCATTAGGGAATCGCTTAGATCTTGCAGAGGAAGATCTGATTACGTACATTATAGAAGGATTTAATCATCATGGGCTACAAATACAGGGGAGGATGAAGGAATTCAGAACATTGGCTCACATGCAGGAAGTTATGAGCGATATGACTCAACAAGGACGGCAAAAACCTCAGCGTACAACTTTACCAGTTGCATCGGGCAGCTCGTTAGTTACCAACCCCCAGAAGTCGACTAGATGTTATAACTGCAATTAAGAGGGCCATATATCCACTAGATGCCCTAAACGAAAGAGGGAAAAAGGAGCCTGTTATGAGTGTGGATCTACAAACCACCAAAAACGAAATTGTCCCAGAAAAAAAGGAGTGCCAGGTGCGGAAGGAAGAGCGACCAGCGCAGCAGTACCAGATTCGACAACTTTACTGGTAGAAGAAGACGCAGCAATAGTACCCCCATACCAACTAAATGTTAAATTTATGAAATTGTCATGTAAGTACGATTCTGTAGTTGATACAGGCAGTCCGATCTCTTTCATTAAGGAAAGCATAGTAAAAAATTATAAACTAGAATCATGTAATGGTTCTACTTATTTTAAAGGTATTAACAACAGTAAATTGTTAGTTATAGGATTTTTCTTTGATACAATAAATGTAGAAAATTATTTATTGAACATGAAATTTCGTGTGGTACCTGATACCACTATGTCATATAATGTTGTTTTAGGTAGAGATTTTCTGTGTCTATCTAAGTTTGAATGTGTCCTATCAAACGAAATTTGTATCAAACCAATACTTGGAAATGACTGTAAGTTTCACAATGATTTGTTATTGATAAACGATTTTAACGTGCATGCAAATGATACTTTAAATATAGATAGTAACTTACCTTATTTAGAGCAGGTAGTTGTAGATGACATATTTAAGAAATACTATGTAGAGGCACAGCGTCCAGATATGCCAAGGGTTGAGTTTGAAATGTCTGTTAATGTCAAAGAAAATACTGCACCTTTTTATTTTTCACCTAGACGAATGTCATATGCAGATAAAGATGAAGTTAATTTAATAGTAAAAGATTTACTTAAGGCAGGCACAATCAAGCCAAGTAATTCAGAATTTGTTTCTCGAAGAGTTTTGGTACGGAAAAGGAATAAAACGCGAATGTGTATTGACTTTAGGAAATTAAATAAAATTGCTCTAAAAGAAAACTTTCCGATTCCTGTCATCAAAGATCAAATTGAAAGTCTTCGAAATAAATGTTTCTTCACTAAGTTGGATTTAAAGAATGCCTTCCATCACGTGAAAGTCAATGAAGCGTCAAGTAAGTATTTTTCATTTGTAACTCATATGGGTCAATTTGAATATGCGAAAATGCCGTTTGGATTCCGGAATAGTCCTAGTATTTTTATGAGGTATATTTACCGAATTTTTGAAGATCTTTTGAAAGATCAGAAAATTTTGATTTACATTGATGATCTACTTATAGCAACTGAAACAGTGGAGGAAAATTTGAACATTTTAAAAAGAGTGCTTACCATTCTAGTTGACAACCGGCTAGAGCTACATTTGGATAAGTGTTTATTTTTAAGAAAAGACATTAACTATTTAGGTTATTTGATAAATCAACAAGGTGTTCGACCGTGTAATGATAATATCAAAGCTGTTACAGAGTTTCCTATTCCGAGAAATGTTAAAGAACTTCGTAGCTTTATGGGCTTAATTTCCTACTTTAGAAAATTTATACAGAATTTTGCGTCTCGTGCAAAGCCACTTTATGAGTTATTGAAAAATGAGGCGGTGTTCAGATTAACCGAAGTGCATTTGCATACATTTGAACAACTAAAAACCAGTTTAGCGTGCCAGCCAGTTTTATGCTTATATTCACCTACGGCGGAGACTGAACTCCATTGCGATGCTAGTGCTTCAGGCTTCGGTGCAATTTTGTTGCAGAGGCAAGAAAGGGATAACAAATTTCATCCCGTCATGTTTTTCAGCAAACGAACTTCCGAATGCGAGGCTAAATATCACAGCTATGAGCTGGAATGTCTTGTCGCGGTGTATGCAATCAAACGATTCCATGTATACTTACATTCCAGAAAATTTAAAATAGTTACGGATTGTGATAGTTTTCGGCTCACTTTAAATAAAAAAGACATTGTACCTAGGATTAACCGATGGGCGTTATTTCTTCAAAGTTACGACTATGAAATCGAACATAGGGCAAATAAACAAATGCATCAGACAGTCCTTGTCATAGAAGAAAATACCCTGGAAGAAAATTTGGCAATAAAACAAGCAGAGGACAAGCTGATTAGGCAAGTAAGAAACGGATTAGAAAAAGAGGAAAGCAAAGTGTTTGAACTACGAGAAGGATTAGTTTACCGGAAAGATGGAATGCACCTATTATTTTATGTACCTCAAGAAATGGAATCTAACATCATACGTACTAGCCACGATGAGATGAGTCATGGAGGATGCGAGAAAACTGTAGAAGTTATTCGTCGATCTTACTGGTTTCCGCAAATGAGAGATAAAGTTAAGCGTTACATATCAAATTGTTTAAAATGTATTACTTACAATGCGAATACGGGTAAACGTTCAGGATTTTTACATAGCATACCCAAAGGAGATTTGCCCTTTAATACTCTACATATCGATCACTGCAGACCTTTAGAGAAAACTCAGAATAATAACAAATATATATTTGCTGTAATAGACGGATTTGTTAAATATATTAAACTGTATGCTTGCAAAACTACCAACACTCAAGAGGTGTTAAAGCATATGACGAGATATCTTAATTATTATGGAAAACCTATTAGAATTATTTCTGACCGTGGATCTGCCTTCACTGGAAACGGATTTAAAGAATTTATGACTGAACAAGATATAGAGTATGTGTTGATAGCAGTAGGCGTACCTAGAGCAAATGGCCAGATAGAACGGCTAAATCGAGAAATTATACCTATGTTGACAAAGATAACAAGAAATGCAGATGAATGGGATGTAGCCTTAGAGAATGTCGAATATGCCATTAACAATACTACTGTCGGAATCACGAAAGAAGAGCCCTGCGTCTCAAATTGCCGCGTCTAGTAACGACACACATTTCGAAAATTATTAGTCAAGATACTTTAAAAAATAAAGATAACAACATAAACGTATGTCATTCGTCCGTAACATATCTGTAGGACAGACGTTTCATTTACCTGGTGTCCCCAGCAGTGTACAAGACAAAGATAGAAATGTAACCAAAATGAGATTTATATACCTACCAACTACAGATAGCCGCACTTCGAGACGTATTTTGATTAACGTTGTTTTACTGGTTGTCGAATTTCAAATAGGTTATGTTTGTAATCTATCACTTGTATTTAAACCATTACCACAGTATAGTATCTAGCCAGTAGCGTCACTCGCTAAAAATTCGTGTTCTTACCCCTACCTGTTGAACGATGTGTCAAAGCCGGTGCGCATTAGTAATGTACATTGCTGCTCTTTATTAATACGAGCGCAAATGACCATTGCGCATTTATTCCCTGCGCAAATGACCATTGCGCATTTATTCCCCGCCTGTATATTCGCCCGCTTATGTGCGAAAGCCAATGCGCAAAGAAAAACTCGGTCCCCGAAGATCAAAGGTGCCGACAGAGAGTGACTCTACTGGTTAGATACTATACTGTGCCATTACAACTGACGTTAACGTTAAAGTTTGACACTTCGTTATGTGCGCGCCATTGCAATTTTAAAATACTACCGGAAGTACGATATCGGTACCGATGTAGTACCGATTTGATTCGTACATTAATTTATTGATGACTCAGGGCTCTTCTTTCGTGGCTCCGATTGTATTCATAGATCGACTAAACATACCCCTGCAAAACTTTTATTTGGAGTTAACCAGAGAGGAAATGTGAATGATGGTTTGAGAACATTTCTAGAAGACGGTGAAAAGGTTGAGCGTGATTTAACAGCCATTAGGCATGCGGCTGCAATAAACATTGAAAAAACAAGAGTATAATACGAAATATTACAACGAAAAGCGAAGAGCGCTAAGAACATACAGAGAAGGAGAATTGGTTATGCTAGTTAACCACGAAGCTACTCCAGGGGTCAATAAAAAATTGATACCGCGATATAAAGGACCGTACAAGATCCATAAGACATTGCCAAATGATAGATATATTGTGGTGGATCGAATTTCATGAAATTAGTTTCTCCGGTGTATCACCGGCCTTAAGATTATGTTTGTTAGGGAAACACTTACTTCCACTGATTTAATGCTTTATTTGATATTACTAATACAATTATTGTTTGGAATAGAATGCACTATACGATCGCTATCGTGTCTCTTCCCACAATGGTGCCCCTTCTCCCTCGCTCGGCAGTGCGCACGCCACCCGAAGTTTCTCCCTGTGGCCGTTCTGGCACGGGTGATAACACTCGGCCATCCTGACAGTTGTTCGTCCTCGAATACTACCTAATTGCTATTGAAAAGAATGAATTATAATATTAGTATTAGTAGCGGTAATAATACCAACTGGAATTTCGAAGTGTATAACATACTCAGCAACACGGAGTAACCAAAGTGAAAAGCATGACGGGAAGAACAATTTACCGCTAACATTTCATAGTGTGCAATATACTCAGCAACTCGGAGTAACCAAAATGAAATGTAGCAATAATTCACTCAGTGTGTAATATTTACTCAGCAATTCGGAGTAACCACTGATGAATTGCAATTGTAATGAAATATCGTTAAACTATTAATAATGTTCAGCAATTCGGAACATTTCCCAAATTTAAATTATGGCATAGGCTATACATGATTCCGACAGTGTGTATTCTACTCAGCAACTCGGAGTAACCACTGATGAATCTAATATATCAAGAAATACTTACAGTGCAATTTACTTTAGCATGTCGTAAGCCTTGATATTTTCAAGGGCGACCACAGCCTCATAAGGAATTCTGGATCGGGAAGAATGTATATTTTCTTTCACTCTGAATCGATCGTGAGGAAGAACTTCTATGATTCTGAATGGACCTTTAAACTTTGGCAGTAACTTCTTACTTTGGAAATCCGTAGCAGGAATACTGGAGATTTTGGTTAACACCAAATCACCCACTTTGAAAGGAGTACCTACACGCCTTTTCTTATTAAAATACTGGTTCTGCCGTATCCTGTTTTCCTCTAGTCGCTGGTTAGCCTCTGCCCGGATTTTCGTGACATCCACTACCACGTCAGTGTCACAAATACCATCGCCATCCGTTTGGAGTTTAGATCCGAACATTAATTCGGCGGGAGTGAACTTTGTTGTTTTGTTTGTAGTGCTGTTTATTCCCTGTTGAATTGCATCTAGATGTGTATCCCAATCGTCCGTTTCGGTCGTAGACCCCATTGTTGACAACGCATCAAGGAGCGTTCGGTTCATTCGTTCTACTTGCCCGTTCCCACGAGGCATACCAACAGCTGTTGTGTATACACGGATTCTCTTTTGCTCACAAAAATTCGCAAATTCGTGTGAAGTAAACGCCTTACCAGCATCAGTAATAATTCTCCTTGGATTACCGAATATTGCGAATATTTCCTTTAAAGCTTCGATCACACTGGACGATTTTGCGTCGGGTACAGCTTTCGGGAAAACGAATTTTGTAAACGCATCGACAATAGCGAGTAAGTATGTATTCCCACTTTTAGATTTCACAAACGGTCCCAGGTGGTCAACATGTAGTGTGTGGAAGGGGCTTGCATGTTTAGGAATTGAATGTAACATACCTGGTTTTTTTCCCCCAACAGATTTGTGATATAAACAAGGTAAGCAAGCGTTCAAATATTTTTTTACAAAGTGTCTCATTTTGGGAAACCAGAATTTCTCCTTAATCCTTTCTAAAGTTTTTTCCAATGCAAAATGTCCGACATCATCGTGGTTCATTTTAACAATTTGCCAACGACACATCTTCGGTACAACCCATCTTCTTCCAAAATCCGTTAGACGATACACTTTATCTGCTCGAAGATCATAATCGTTAAAAATTGATTTGTGGTTGTCTATATCTCCTGACAAAAGAATATTTTTAATATTTGTAATTTCTTTATCAAAACTTTGAGCATGAAGCAACCAATCACTTTCAGTTATAAGGTGAATATGGGCCGTTTCTATGTTGCCTGATGTCAAGGGCGGATTGCGACTTAATGCATCTACATGTTTCATATTTGCACTTGGACGATGTTTAATGGTAAACTTAAAATCTTGTAATGCTAAAACCCACCTTGCAATTCTAGGTATGATACTCTGTTTGGATAGTGTTTGTTTCACAGCGTTGCAATCGGTTATAATAGTGAATGATATCCCAATTAAATAATGCCGAAAACGTTGTAAGGTATATACAATTGCCATGAGTTCCAACTCGAAAGAATGGTAATTTTTTTGTTCTTTAGTAGTGCTTTTACTATAATAGGCAATAGGCGTTTCCCCTTTATCGGTTACTTGACTTAAGATTCCACCAAATCCTTCTCTGCTAGCATCCGTATATACATAGGTTTCTAATTTACTATTGTAAATAGAAAGAATCGGACTTGAGGTGATAGCTGCTTTGAGGAAGTTAACTATGTTAGTGTGTTTTTCAGTCCAAACCCACTTTATATTTTTCTTAAACAGCCCTGTTAATTCGGATGTTTTTTGTGCAAAGTTGGGTATGAACTTCCTGAAATATCCTGCCAGCCCCATAAACTGGCGTAACTGGTGTTGGTTTTTTGGCAGAGGAAATCGTTTGACTGCTTCTATTTTGAATTCATTTGGAGATATTCCTTCTTCCGATATCTTATATCCTAAATAAGTTATTTCGGTTGTTAAAAAGAAACATTTTGGAAGATTTACCGTTAGACCATACTTATGAAGAACTATGAGTACGTAGCGCAATTTCACCAGTCCCTCTTCAATTGTTCTCGATGGAATTAAAACGTCATCTAAGTATGATACGATATTTAAAAATCTCAGAGGTTCAAAAATTTCGGTCATCATTCGTTGAAAAACAGAAGGTGCATTCGTTAAACCAAAAGGGGTTCTAAGAAATTCATAATGGCCTTCGGGAGTCACGATTGCTGTTTTTTCAATAGAATCAGGATGCACGAGTCTGTCTATCACGTCGTCAATTAATGGCATCGGGAATTTATCCTTGATGGTAATTTTATTAAGGGCTGTGTAGTTTACCACCATACGTTTGCTTCCGTCTTTTTTATCCAATAGCATCACCGGACTTGCATAGGGAGATGTACTTTTTCGAATAATGTTAGCGTTTAATAATTCTGTAATAATATTTCTAAGAACTTCCTTATCTTTTTCAGCAATTCTGTATGGTTTAAATGCAACTGGCATTTCAGAGGTGAGCATTATCTGTAGCGACACAGAAGAAACATTTCCTAATCTCGTAAGTTGTTCCGTCATGCATCCACGAAATTCAAGTAGTAACTGGTATAATATTTCTTTATCTACTTCGCTTATTACTCCATGATTTAAGACAAAATCAAAGTCAGACAAATGCTCTTTGGAATCAAATATGAAATTGTCATCTATTTTGTAATATATAATTGATTTGTCCTCCGAAAAGTTTCGCCCTATTAATATATCATGTGTAAAGGAGACATCATCTAATACGTAGAATTTACAAAATAGCTTAGCTTTATCTATTTGAATGTAGGTTTCAATATACTCCTTAACAGTAGTGCCTACTCCTAAGAAACCCAATAAATTTATTTCTGTATTACGTGAAAGGATAGGAATTTTTAATTTCTCGGCAAGACGTTTCTGGATAAGCGAACATTCGCTTCCTAAATCTATTGTAGCTGTACAGTTTTGATTATTAATTAAAACTTCTTTCAAAAATTTTGCATTTTTATCATGACTTATCAAGTTGACGTGCTTATTTTCTTTGTTACTACTAGTGTTTCTTGGGACATACGATTCAGTGATTTTATTTTGAGAACACACAGTTTGCAAATGCCCTTGTTTATGACATATTCTGCATATTTTTTCCCGATGTGGGCAATCTCGTCGGATATGCGAAGTTTTCCCACATGAATGACAACTTTTTCCAGGATGTTTCTTATATTCCGTTGGGTTATACTTATTTAATGGGGATGGTGATGGATTCTTATAAACTAGATTTTCCTTAGGTCTTTGTATTTTATCTTTAAGAAAATTGCTAAGTACGTTCAAATCTGTAATATTTGCGGCCTCAACTAATGACGAAATATTTTTATCCTCGATATTTCCGACTATAAGAGATATTTTATCTTCTTCTGAAAGATTTATTCTCAGCGCTTCTATTTTAGCAAGATGTTTAAAATGAAATTCGTATAAATTATCTCCATATTTTGGTTTATGGCTTAGTAATTCCTTTAGTAATGAGTGAAAATTACGTTTTGTTCGGAAAGTTGTATTTAACAAATGTTGCCAATGTTCCCAACTATACTGAGTCCATCCGAGTTCTCGGCGTATAATGCTTTCATACCATACTTGAGCTGTACCCCGCAATTTACCCAATGCGTGAAACTTAACAAGAGATTCATTCCACGCGTATGATTTCGCGAAATGATTAATAATATCAATCCATTCGGTAATGGAATGTTTTATCGGATCGAATTCCGGAATTACTGTCGTTTGAACGGCATAATTTGATGGGTCACTTACCGCTGTACTTCGTATTTTATTTGTTAACGGTGGCGTATACGATCTTTTCTTAGCTTTCCGTTCATGGCGGCTCGGTGGCGTAGGTGAAGAACAAGGCGACGTACTACTCGAACTTGTGCTTGAATCTGAATGTTTCTTTTTATTTCTTTTTCTTGAGCGGGGCATCCTGGGTTTTAAGAACCACTTCTGATGTTAGGGAAACACTTACTTCCACTGATTTAATGCTTTATTTGATATTACTAATACAATTATTGTTTGGAATAGAATGCACTATACGATCGCTATCGTGTCTCTTCCCACAATGGTGCCCCTTCTCCCTCGCTCGGCAGTGCGCACGCCACCCGAAGTTTCTCCCTGTGGCCGTTCTGGCACGGGTGATAACATGTTGAATGATTCACTACACTTAACCGAATCTACCCAATACAAAAAAAGTTCTTAAAAAGTCTATCAAAAATATTGAAAATCAACACTAAATTTAACACCATCTAAAATAAATGAGGAAAAATCAGATTGCCGTTGTTTGGATATGAGATCATGATCTACCCCAATCTCTGATATCACCATAAAACACGCCTATTGGCTCTCATCTTTTACTATAAATCGTATTTTACGCCTACGCAATTATTATTTATGAATCCACAAGGCCCCGTCGGGACATTTACAATTTTTCCGGTCATTACTATATTATCATTTAAAATTTTTTTAATCAAAACATCGTATTATGAGCACAAAATACGATTTACGATTTGAGGTTATGTGTCACTAATTTTTGGAGACGGATATCGAAAAACGGGCAAAGAGTGATTGTTGTAAAATATCTCGCTTTATCAATTTTTAAAAACTTATAGCTCCGCACTCGACTATGTTTGTCGGGACACCACTGTTAATAACGGTGACATGTCCCGACGTATCGGGACGAATGGCAACCCTACTATAAATATATAAACAAGGATATTATGTTCTATTTGCCGGCGTAGGTAGTTCGGTGAGTCTCGGACATATCCTACCGCCTATAAGGCCTGAATATTAAACAGCAGAACAATTGCAACAGGTACAATTATTTCTACGGGAAAAAGTTTTCAATGCGGCAGTATCAACTGCCGGTGAATGTATGTACATACGTATGTACGATAATCAAAGCAGGGTATTCAGTATTTTAAAATATAAAGGCTCTGGATACTCGTATCACTAATAGTAATTATATCTAATACATACTAAGGATAAAATGAGTTGTAATGGATCTGTATAATAGTTTCCTATCATTTCAATATACAATTTGTATTTACTTAATTAGTCTTAAATTTTATTTTCAATAAATGAATTTCGAGATATACATATATGAAAATAGGTACCTACCTTTCTTTCGCTTTGTTCTAATTATCCACTGTAGTGTTACGTGGGTTCAATTCAAATATGTATACCGGGTGGCCGTTGAGGTATCCGAGAAACTTCGTATATGGATTCAATGACTAATTTTAAGCAAAAGTGATCGTATTCACTTTTGCCGAATTCCTAACGGTTCTTGAAATATCGGAGTTTGAATTAAAATTAAATTAGTAGAGGACTTAGGAAATAATGTCGTTTATTTTAATAAAAGTATAATGACAGTGCAATTATTAAAGCTGCTCAATGTGACCACCGCCTTGTGCAATGCATAACTCAATCCTCCGTCGGAGCTCTCGTTCCCAGTTGTAGTTCTCCATATTGTTTTTCACCTCATTAAACGCTGCATGAATATTCTGGATGAGTTGGTCCCTATTATCAGGCTTTCTCATGGAATAGGTAAGTGTCTTCACATGTCCCCACATGAAAAAATCTAGTGGGTTGAGATCCGGAGATCGCGGCGGCCAGGCAATGGGACCACCACGACCTATCCATCGATTTGGATACTGTTCATTGAGGAAATTAGTGACACCTCTTCCATAATGGGCCGGAGCACCATCATGTAAAAACAATATCGTCCTTCTGATTTGAAGAGGAATGTCCTCAAGTAGTAGAGGTAGTTCGTTCTCCAAAAAGCCCGGTACATTTCGCTGTTCAAATTTCCATCGAAAATATGTGGTCCAATAACTTCATTATTAACTATTCCAGCCCAAATGTTTACGGAGAATCTTCTCTGGAAGTCTGTTTCTCGAACGGCATGAGGGTTTTCGATTGCCCACACATGTTCGTTGTGGAAATTGTTGATTCCATTTCTTGTAAATGTAGCTTCGTCACAGAAAAGGGTTCTTGGAAGAGTATCCAGATGATCGCTCCACCATTCACAAAGACGAACTCTTTGGGGAAGATCCGTGGGGAGAAGTTCTTGTACCGGTTGGTAATGATAGGGATGCAGTCCGTTTTCTCGCAAAGTGTCCTGCACAGCCGTCCTACTTTGTCCAGTAAGTATAGAAATTCTTCTCGTACTAACACCAGGATCATTTTCAACAACCTCAAGCACTTCTGCAGCATTGTTTCTTCGCATAAGTTCTCTTTCACAATTCGGTTTAGGGAACGCACCTGTTAATCGAAGAGTTGTGAAGGTTCTACTAAACGTTTGCTTGTCTGGAAGACGGCGGTTTGGGTATCGTCGTTGATATTCCCTAACTGAGGCGGTGGTACTACCGTTGCAATATCCATACACGAAAATCATGTCAGCGTATTCTTCATTTGAATAAATTACAGGCATGATTTTAACACAAATTACGCAATAAAAAATAACCAACTGTCAATGATGACAATTAACGAACTGACAATCAACATTTTTTTAAGCATCTATCTATACGACCAGCCAACTTCAAACTCCGATATTTCAAGAACCGTTAGGAATTCGGCAAAAGTGAATACGATCACTTTTGCTTAAAATTAGTCATTGAATCCATATACGAAGTTTCTCGGATACCTCAACGGCCACCCTGTATATTTATGAATACAAATAACAACTCTACTTTCATGCGATTACTCTTAATGAAATACTTAAACTCTTTTAAATGAAAGAAAATTGATATTGTAAATAAATTTGCTGTATTCTATTTTTACAAAATTTTCTTATTTACTAACCTGTTTCCCTACGATAGCTACTTATAAATACCTATTTTTATTTGTAGATCGCTTATAATCTAAGATGCGCACACTATTATCTTCCTAAAGGATCCCTCGATGAAATGCCCCCTGGTTATACGGATCTAGTCCTGGTTGTGGATTTTTCACGAGAATTTCTTGTATCTCGCTTTTCCAAAGGATATTAATATTGTAAATATAATGTATTTTGTCAAAATATCTTCCAAAAAAAGGATATAGATTACATATATCTTCTTATAACACCTTCAAAAGCATTTAATGCATGTTGATATAACTAAAATTTCCATGTAGGTGTTGTAGACGATGCCAAAACGTTGTTAAATGATTTTTAAATATATTTATCTCTTCTATAACTCAATTTTGATGATTGTCGTTCCAATTATTTCATCAAGTATCTTTTATATTCTCCATGGAATTAACCATATTACTTGCTTGATTAATATAATACATTTAAAATACATGACCATTTAAAAATCCAATCATATATTTTCTTGTGTTTACATAGTAACTCTGTCATATGTTCTAGGTACCATTGCACGCAAAATTAACTACACTAAATAAAATCGCTAAATCCATGGATACCGGTTCCTTAAAGTTCACTTTTACAATCCGGACTATACAGATGTTGAAATTTTGTTTTACATTGTAATTTACATTAAAAATTGTTAAATAGAAGAATACCTTATGTACCAATGTTTCCACATCTACCCTAGGTTTGCCGCTGGCTGGACTTAGGATTTAGATAATATCTAGCCCTACCCCTAATATATTATATATACCGGGTGTTCCACGAAAATTTCCAAAGGCTGTAATGTCTTTATTTATTATCTGATTTTAATGATCTATATATGAAACTGTAGGGTTTGGTAAAGACTACAACAGCAATGCAAATTATCTGTTTGTCAAATATAATTCGCGAGAAACGTAATTCAACTTTTTTTTTCAAATTGCACTATATACAGGGTCCGGCAACGAAGCGGGGACGGAAGATTACACGCTTATTTAAAAGTTTGTCAAATATTTAGTCATCGGATATTCTTCCGCACCATCAAGTGCACGTTTTAAAAATATTTTGTTTTATACAGAGTGTTCCAGACGGAAATGCCAGACTAAAGTTGCATTTTTTTAAATGGAACACCCTGTATATTAGAAAAAATGTATGTAGAGAAAATGATCCGCGCTTGAAAGCTGGTTACAACGATATAATGTTGTATAGGTCTAAAGTTGATAGTTTCTGAGTAAACAATGATTTTACTTGATAAATTGATACATTTCAGTAGGCTATTCTGCATAGGGAAAAACAAAAGATTCGAAACCAACAGAGTAGAATATTTTTTACTAGTATGGACTGTCGTTACTATGTGAAATAAATTCTGCAGCTGCTCGCTTTATACAGGGTGTTCACAATTTTGCAAAATCTAAGAATTCTCGAAATTTTTAAATGGAACACCCTGTATATTTTTTGCTCATTGAAAAGCCCTTTTACTACGCTTTCTATTGATACCTCATTTGATGCACCTAGGATAGATTATTTTCTAATTATTTCTTTTTAAAGTTGAATTAATGAGAAATGCTCGTATTTTTAGAAGCTAATTTGCATTTCAAACCTACTGTAAGATCGGATACTCGACAAATAATCCATAAATGGTCTATAACAAGACTAAACTCCATTTAGTATGAGAAACAATTACTTTTCACTCAGCGGTGAAAGCAAACATTAAATTAATACAAAGTAATATAGCATTTTCAATAGATTCACTGCTGATCAAGTTATCAGGTGTTTTAAGCTTGTATACTTAATAACCAAGTTGTACAAAATTTCGTTTTGTGTTATACAGTATTTCGTTCAATCTTTAAAAGAAATTGTTATAATGACTAATGTTAGTAGATATTCAACAAACGCAAACTCCTACCTTCAATAACTGTTACCTTTGAAATACCATCTATACTTACATCTTTCCACATACAGAACATCCAGAGCGACTAAGGCCAGCTAGAAAAGAGATAGATCTAGAATGGAGCGGTTGTAAAACATATACGGAATAGCACGCTCGCCAATGCGTTAATTCCGTATATGTTTTACAACCGCCCCACTCTAGATCTATCTCTTTTCTAGCTAGCCTTACTCGCGCTCTATGTTCTGTATGTGGATTTTCCTGTATTATTAATAATACGGCCGACCTGCTTTGTTTATTGATTACCGGTTTATTTGTTTCTCCCTTCTTGTAGGTTTCACCATCAGTTTTTATAAATTTCTCTAATAATCTTTCAAATGTTACTGGTCTTCTTTCAAGGTTAAGAAATTTCTCTGCATATACTCTACTTGCTAGGAGACAATTTCTTGTACACTCCTCAAGAATAAATATCATATTTACCATTTCTTGAGTAGGTACCTACTAAAATTAGTCAATATAACAACTGCTTTTAAAGATTGAACAAAATACTGTATAACACAAAACGAAATTTTTTATAACTTGGTTATTAAGTATACAAGCTTAAAACCCCAGATAACTTGATCAGCAGTGAATCTATTGAAAATGCTATATTACTTTATATTAATTTAATGTTTACTTTCACCGCTGAGTGAAAAGCAATTGTTTCTCATACTAAATGGAGTTTATTCTTGTTATACACCATTTATGGATTATTTGTCGAGTATCCGATCTTACAGTAGGTTTGAAATGCAAATTAGCTTCTAAAAATACGAGCATTTCTCATTAATTCAACTTTAAAAAGAAATAATTAGAAAATAATCTATCCTAGGTGCATCAAATGAGGTATCAATAGAAAGCGTAGAAAAAGGGCTTTCCAATGAGCAAAAAATATACAGGGTGTTCCATTTAAAAATTTCGAGAATTCTTAGATTTTGCAAAATTGTGAACAGCCTGTATAAAGCGAGCAGCTGCAGAATTTATTTCACATAGTAACGACAGTCCATACTAGTAAAAAATATTCTACTCTGTTGGTTTCGAATCTTTTGTTTTTCCCTATGCAGAATAGCCTACTGAAATGTATCAATTTATCAAGTAAAATCATTGTTTACTCAGAAACTATCAACTTTAGACCTATACAATATTATATCGTTGTAACCAGCTTTCAAGCGCGGATCATTTTCTCTATTAATATACAGGGTGTTCCATTTAAAAAAAATGCAACTTTAGTCTGGCATTTCCGTCTGGAACACTCTGTATAAAACAAAATATTTTTAAAACGTGCACTTGATGGTGCGGAAGAATATCCACTGACTAAATATTTGACAAACTTTCAAATAAGCGTGTAATCTTCCGTCCCCGCGTCGTTGCCGGACCCTGTATATTTTTTTGATTTTTATAAAAGAACATTTCCTAACGATTCGAATAATGTCATGAAAACATACACTTAAATAAGGAATAATGCAAGAAAAAGACAAGTTTTTGCAAATTTTTATATGGCAAAACTAACAGTAGGTCATGAATTGGGGTACGCAATTAAACAATCACAGCGTCTTTTTTAATCAACTACCGGTCACTGTCAGTTTGAGTGATCAACGCATTGTCAAGAACACCGTTCATTATAATAAACAAGTTTGTATAAGTTTAATTTCGATTTATTTTAATATTAATAGAAAATATGAATTTTGAATATTTAACGGATATGCTTGAAGTTTAGTTTGAATGTGGGAAAAGACCATGTGACGCTATTAGAATTTGTCAGGAACGCTTCCCTGATAGAGAATCACCACATCACAAAAAATTTGCACGACTGGAAGCCAATTTGAGGATGTACGGATCTTTTAAAAAGCCAAAAAAAAGACGTACGAACTACAGATGAAAATTTAGATCTAAACGTTTTATTGATGGTTGCGGAAAATCCTAAGACGTCCGTTAGAGAGATTGCTAACAACATTGGATCTTCCAGTACAACAGTACATTCTATTTTGAAAAAAAAAAAACATAAGTTAAAACCGTACAAACCTCAACGGATGCTGGAAGACGATTATCAACGAAGAATGCTATTTTGTATTTTTTATTTAAATAAATTACGAGAAGATCCACTATTTTATTCTAAAATTCTCTGGTCGGATGAGTGTACCTTCACGAATAATGCCATATTTGACAGAAACAATCATAGGTATTGGAGCAATGACAATCCTGGATTTCGTATTGAAAATAATATCCAGAGAAGGTTCTCTTTAAATGTTTGGTGTGGAATTTTAGATTCTAGATTAATTGGGCCATATTTTATTGACGGTAACCTAAATCAAGACAGATATCATACATTACTCGAAGAAATAGTGGACAATCTAGAAGAATTGCCCATTGCTCAATACGCACAAATTTACTTCCAACAAGATGAAGTTGCTGGAGCAGAATTTATAGGAAAGTGTTTTGGATTCTTTTATTTGATTATTTTGTCTTATCTAAACAACAAAAGTGTTTATTTTATTGTCTGTATTTTTCATAATTATGAATAAAAAATATGTTGTGATTGTTTAATTGCGTACCCCAATTCATGACCTACTGCTAGTTTTGCCATATAAAAATTTGCAAAAACTTGTCTTTTTCTTGCATTATTCCTTATTTAAGTGTATGTTTTCATGACATTATTCGATTCGTTAGAAAATGTTCTTTTATAAAAATCAAAAAAATATATATAGTGCAATTTGAAAAAAAAAGTTGAATTACGTTTCTCGCGAATTATATCTGATAAACAGATAATTTGCATTGCTGTTTGTAGTCTTTACGAAACCCTACAGTTTCATATATAGATCATTAAAATCAGATGATAAATAAAGACATTACAGCCTTTGGAAATTTTTGTGGAACACCCGGTATATATCGTGAAAATTTCGGCCTATTTATAACAACCGAAAATTAAGAAAAATTAGTACAGTTAACAGCGCCATCTATTTAGTAAACGCGGAACTACAATTACAAACCCCTGTACGGTAGCTAATATCATTACACCACATATCATTTCTTATATACAGTATACAGCTAAAATATATTGAAAGTTACAAGTCAAATCTTACTAAATTATTTAATTAATAGCATTTATCTTTTTATTCCTCAATTATTTCCACTTGTAGGTTAATAAAACAACAAATAATGAACATCGCCGCTGAAACTGTTTTATCTAAGCACTCAAAAGGTAGACGACATAGTTTTGATTTTCAAAATACTAAAATTAAAAAAAAAGGAAAATAATTATAAAAAAGATTAATTTACGAAATGATATACATTAAAAAAGATGAAAACGTGGTAAATTTTAGAATGGATATTGATAATTTAAGCGTTATTTATAATAATTTATTCACGCCTGAATTTTATTAATTTTAAGCTCTTGACTAGGTTTTTTGCCATGTTCTTCCCTAGTCCTCGAAGAGAATTGTTAGAGCTTGACAAAAAATAGATTGATATACGAATAATTCGAATCATTTCAATTTTTCTAGTTGTATTAAATTAATATATCCTTCATTATTACTTGAGAATATAATTAAAATTCGATATATCAATGAATTCTTAGTTTTTTAGATAATTTTGTTGATAGGCATGGCAATTTATATTTATATTATTAGTAATTTGACACATATTAAATGTCAATTTCTTCCACTGAAGAAGTTTTTTAACGAAAACATGATATTATGTTCTACTGGATTTTTTTAATGTGTGGTGGGTGCTTAGTAGCAGTGACTCCGTAAGCTGTATTACTTGTCTGGCTATCACTGCAACTCTTGCGGCGTAGTTTAGTGTGTGTAAGTTGTGTTTAAATGGCTTTGTGACAGCATCATATCGCCTTTTATGATGCCGCGCTGCTAATTCACTTTGCTGCCAACAGCGAATGGCAAGTCGATCCGGGATTAAACTCTCTGAAAAAATGTCACCGTCCCTCCAGAGAATTGAACCCTGGCACCTATCGTCCTCTCACAACAATAGTCAGCCGCCTAACCACTGCGGCCATCGACCGGTTTAAATAAAATAAATAAATAAATTGGTATTTAATTATTTGCTGTTTTATTGACCTACAAGTGGAAATAATTTAGCAATAAAAAGATTAGTACATACCTAAAGGTCAGAAAATAGATATATTAATTAATAGCATTATTTTACAAATTAAAAGAAAATTATTGGGATATTAATGTTTAATGAAATACTATACAAAGTTTCTCAATTAGTTTGTAGTAAGTCCCTGCAATTACAGTTTATGAGAGAAAACTAAATAAATGTAGTAATTTTCTTTATATAAAATTCATTAGGATTAATGAAAACGTAAACTATTTACGAAACAAACGCATTCACAAAGTAAGTACTCAAACTCTCTATTTACTATTACCCTTGTTTATACAGGCTAACAACTTGAACTACGAAAGCCGATTGATAGGAGACGGTGGTGGGAGTTAAAATTAAATGTATCAATTTTACTATTGTCAACTTTTTATATGACAGGAATGTCAGTGGTCATGTCAAATACTTCACCGAACCATCAAACTTTATCCTAGGAATACACAATTAATGAAAAAGCGCAAATTATAAAGTGGTTTTATAATTTGCCATAGTATTTGACATAACAACTGACATTACACGCTGATAAGAGAGGTAGTAGGTTCAGTGATGCTAAGGATTATCTCGTTCCACTTACACGACATTTAACAAGAAAAGCGACAAGTTTACAGAAGGAAATGATATAATATCATTAAGAAAGAGATCTTTTCGTGTGTGCATGTATTGTGATCGTGCTCCTGTAGTTTTTCGGCATTTTTATGGTAAATCTACAGACTTAAAAGGTAAAAATTACATCGACTAATTAAAAAATTCTCCAACGGTTGTACATGCTGAATATTGATAAAAATTTCATAATAATTTAATAATAATTTCCATAAAATTGATATCATATTATTTCCTTTTATGTTGACCCGTATTTTCTCGATTTTTTGTTTGCTTTTTCTTTTACCTGCATTACTCACTTTTTATTCACTATACTGTTGCACTGATAACAGAAATATCTCCATATATACCACAATATAATAATAGTTGTACATGTTAATGTAACTCTTATATCGTTGTTTTCCTGTTTTTCCGTTGGTCCATTGATGTTTGTTTAAAAGTCACCGCGACGGACCCCGCTGGTGCAGAAGCGTATCCTTTGTGTTTATTCCTAAATCTAATTAGTGTGCTGACCCTTTTTAACTCATAATGAGTGGTGCAAGTTTAAGACTGCATGGCGGTGTGAATACACGATCCCAAAAAGCCAAGATGCAAAAAACAGGTAACACAAGCTATGTGTCCCTGGTTGCAAATGATGACCATGAGTACAACGAAGAATGCGACATTTTGAGTGAATTGCGTGATAAATTGGCTACAGCAAATTATACTATCAATGATCTTACTGAGAAAAATGAAGATAAAGACAAAATAATCGAATATTGTAAGCAAAAATATGGCACCCAAACTGAGATTATTGATAATTTACGTCAGACGATTGAACAGCTCACTGAGAAGATAAAGATGTCTACTAGAGATGTTAGCACACAGACCATTGAAATAAAATCGGCTTCTACTCTTTCACAAACTGACACACTGCCGAAGTCCGTGCAATTCCAACCAAGTCAAATCTTGAGTCATAATATATACACCCAAGTTGAACCAACAATGGAGAATGTAAAAATTCCTGAGGTTCTAAAGTTGAATGTATCTCAGGTCATTAACGACAACCAAAATGAACACACCTCAAGGGCTCCAGATCCTACTATAGACAGTTACAACCAACCGATATTGAGGGAATTGCAGACCATTAGCTCCGGAAAAGAAGCAAGTTTTGAATCAAAAATTCTTGTACTAGGCGATAGTCATGTTCGTAACTCTTCCCAAATCTTGAGATTATTTTTGAATAAGGACAGTAGCATGGTGCAGACATTCTGTAAACCTAACGCTGCGTTTGCTGATATTACATCGGACATTGAAAATCTGGCGAAGAACTATGATTTATCTGACTACATTATTATACAGGCAGGATCTAACGATGTGTTGAAGGGCTATCGATTTGATGCTGAATATGTGATTGAAACTATTAGAAGATTGAATCACACTAATGTTTTATTTTTAAGTGTACCGTTTTGGAGTGGGCGTTCTGTTTTAAATGAGCTCTTATATGATTATAACTGTAAACTTTATAATGTATTACAATCTGTAGATCATGTAAATGTAAGTTATATAGAAACTAATAATATTTTTAATTATACCTCTAAAACTAGAGACGGATTTCATATACATTTTCGAGGTAAAAAGAAATTATACAAATATCTCATCCAATTTTTAAGTCAAAAAGAGCAGTATGAGAAACCTGTCTTAAGTTATATAAATCAACAAAATTTAATTAATATTGAGCTTGGCAAAACTGAAAGAAGCGGAGAATACATTAGGTCAAATTTTTAGCAAACATCGCCACATTAAACAAGCATAACCAAACGACTACTAAAACCATTTTTCATTTGAATGTTCGTAGTTTGCGAAATAAGTTCCCCGAATTTGAAGCTCTTTTGTCTGACTTAGCTCAACCCAGCATCGTGTGTGTTTCTGAACATTGGCTTAAAGATACTGAATTATCAGCTCATCATCTTCACAATTATAACCTAATCAGTAGCTTTTGTCGAAGTAATTTAAAAGCTGGAGGGGTAGCTATATATGCTCTGCCAAATATAAAAGCAATTCCTTTTGGAACTTCGATTACAAGCATAGAAAAAGATTTTGAATGTACGTGTGTCGCGATTAATATGAATCAAATGAAGTATCTGGTATTCTGTGTTTTAATATAGATGCACTTGATTATAAATTAATACCTATAATTTGTGGACTGTATTTATTTTCATTTCTTACACTTGTTACATAGAAACAAACATGTGTACGTGCACGTTATATGTCGGCCATCGTCATATATATGTTCTTTTTCTTATCATGTATTGGCGGGAAATTTAAATTTTAAGTTGGCTCAAACATGCCGGCCGCCTTGAAACGTGTACCATTACACTTTCAACAAAACTGTAATGAAAATTGAAACAATAAATAAAATATTTAACAATACTTATCTTGATCTACATAGTCTATAGGAAACATACAGAGTTTTGAAATTGGACGCTTAACAACACTTTTGTTAACTAACACTGAGGCCACTCTCACTATCCCATCCGTTCCTGGGTGGAGATCGGTGACTCGACCCATGTGCCATCGTAGTGGTGGGGTGTTGTCTTCCTTGATAAGGACGATTGTTCCGATTTTAATTAAATTTTCCGTATTTTCTTTCTATTTAGTTCGAACCTGCAACTCGCTGAGATATTCTTTATGCCATCTGGACCAAAAGTGTTGTACCATACGTTGCAGTTGTTCGTACTTCTTCATTCGGTTTTCTGGTATTGTCACAAGTTCTTCTCTGGTAACGCTGTTAGTGCTTTGCCCAATAAAAAGTGAGCAGGAGTAAGGGGATTGAGTTGATCGATAGCGAAAATAGCTTCGATTTGAACTAAAACTGTACTAAAATCCTCGAATGTTAAGTGCGCTTCCCCAATAACTCTTTTTAAATGAAACTTTACGCTCTTGATGCCCGCTTCCCAAAGTCCTCCGAAATTTGGAGCTCTCGCAGGTATAAAGTGCCAATTGATACTATTTTGCGCTAAATAGTTGGATATTGGATCTGATTTAGACTTAAAAAATGTTGAACCTTTAACAATTCAGCATTAGCCCCGGTAAAATTTGTGCCATTATCGGAATATATATGCAATGGTTTGCCTCGTCTGCCAATAAATCGCTTTAAAGTTGCTATAAAACTTTGAGTAGTAAAATCTGACACCGCTTCCAAATGAACAGCTTTAGTAGACATACATATAAACAAGCATACATAACCCTTAATTAATTTTGCGCCCCTAGAAATTCTAGTTTTTCGATCACGCAAAAGAAATGGTCCCGCAAAATCACATCCAGTATTGTGAAAAGGTGGGTACTGATTGACCCTCCACTCAGGTAAATCGCCCATTAGGTAAGTATTTGCGTTTGGAGGGTTTACTCGGAAACATATGATACATTGTTTTACAATTAATTTTGATAAGTTACGTCCTGAGATGGGCCAAAAACGTTCTCTAACAGATGAAAGTAACATAGTTGGTCCACAGTGCAATAGACGTTCGTGTTCGTGCTTAAGTATAAGTCTCGTTAAATTATGTTTCGGTGGTAAAATTATTGGGTGTATTTTATCATAATTAGACATGGCATTCTTTATTCTACCTCCCACGCGTATTAATTGTTGTTTGTCAAGAAATGGGTTTAAGCTCAACAATTTACTCTTTTTGCTAATTGGAATCTTTTCATTTAAGTCATGATATTCTGTAAATGATTCTTCTTGACACAATTTTATTAAGGTATTTAATGAAGTGTCTAATTGAACGCATTTTAAAGTACCTGTGGTTCTGATTTTTGTTAAGTTTAGAATTAGAAATGAATCTAAGTACATGGGCGAATACTCTTTGCAATTTTGATAAAGAAGAATATTTATTGAAAATGTTAAAATCATTGACGATTACATTGTTAACTACAATTCGTTGTTCTGGTATCTCTTGCTCGGTAAGTTCAATATCGTGCAGCTCAAAATTGACATTTTCTTCGTTCAACCACTTCGGTCCTGACCACCAAAGTTCGGAGCATTGTAAATCGCTGACGCTTTTCCCGCGTGACAATAAATCTGCAGGATTATGTTTTGACGCTACGTGATACCAATTACTGACATCGGTTAACCTTTGTATCTCACTTACACGGTTGGCGACAAATGTTTTCCACCTATTGGGAGCACCCTTAAGCCAACAAAGAGTAATTTTTGAATCCGACCAGAACATAGCTCTATTAAATTTGATATCCATCGATTCACTTACCTTTACTGCCATTTGTGCCGCCAAAAGTGCACCGCATAACTCCAATCTTGGAAGCGTTATTTGTTTCACTGGAGCAACTCTCGATTTTGCACATAATAGTTTCGTCGAAATGTCTCATTTTTCATTGCTGCATCGAACATATGTGCATGCTCCATAAGCCTTTTCACTCGCATCGCAGAAGGTATGTAACTCAATGTATTTATAATTGGGAATTGTTACTTGTCTAGGTAGTTTAAAATCGTTTAATAATGGTAACTCGTTCCGATATTGTATCCAAGCGGTATGTAGATTCTGAGGTAATGCCTCGTCCCAACTAATTTTTGCTCTCCACAGGCTTTGTATTAATAACTTTGCAATAATCACAATTGGACCTAATAATCCTAATGGATAGTATATCTGTGCAATTGCGGAAAGAATTGACCGTTTCGTTATAACTGATTGCTCTCGTAGACTTACCGAATATTGTATTGAGTCTGAATTCGCATTCCATCCGAGTCCCAAAGTTTTATTGGCATCGTTTTCTCCTAAATGTAAAATACTTGATTCCAAATCGCTATCGACATAGAATTGATCGCATAAATCTTTATCGTTGGTTAACCATTTTCGTAATTTAAATCCTCCTGTCTCTAAGATTTTGCTAATATCGTGTTGTAATTGAAGTAATTCGGGTTTAGAATTAGCACCTGTCAGAAGATCGTCAACGTAAAAGTCGGTTTTTATTGCCTTACATGCCGTTGGGTAAATATTGTCATTTTCTTGTGCTACTTGATACTAACATCTTATTGCTAGGAACGGTGCTGATGCTGTACCGTACGTAACTGTATTCAACTCATAACATTTTAATTGTTCATTGATATTGGTTCGTCAAAATATCCTGTGTAAAGGTCTATCGGACTCGTCAATTAAAATATTGCGATACATTTTGGAAATATCTCCTGTTATGACGAATTCGTGCTTTCGAAATCGTAAAATAATTGATAGTAAATCGTTTCGTATTGTAGGCCCTACATGTTGGATATCGTTTAGACTCAGCCCAGAATCAGTTTTTAGACTGGCATCAAACACTACTCGTACCTTCGTGGTACAGCTTGACTCTCGGACTACTGCGTGATGCGGAAGATAACATGTCGGTTGGTCTTCATCGGTAACTTCCTTTATCTCCCTCATGTGCCCAAGTGATTCGTACTCCGTCATGAATCTTGAATATTCTTGATATAATTCAGGATTTTTCATTAAAGTGGTTATGTGGCCTAAAAACTATATTTTAACACAACTTTGTCTTTTCAACTTTCCTTCAAAGAAAACGACACTTTCTTCACTACTTTTTACGTCATTTTACTACTTTTATACCACTTTAATAACGTCACACCATGCACTCGTGTGAAATTAGCAACGCCGTTGCCAGCAACGTTTCCATAGAGTTACATAAAATGTAGAGTGCAAACTATACAGTAATATATATGAAAAAGGAAGAGCATATTACATCCCCCATTGCTAAAATATGCTCCGTACACTAACTAATACATCTTATAGATTTCCTGACTCTTCCTCAATAATACAGTTCACTTGACAGAATTTATATTTGGCTGATATTACGAAATATATGCCATCGAAAAATTTAAATTTTGTACTTGCCCAAATAGGTCGTGTGCACTAACTAGCACATGAAACTATGATATACTAGACCTTATTCTATAACATAGACTAGGTGCCATATTTTGTCAGGCCGTCTAGGGGTTCGAAAAAAATTCTTATTTGGGTGACATTACGAAATGTATACCATTAGAAAATAAAATTTTGTACTTGCTCAAATAGGTTGTGTGAACACAACTAGCACATGCAACTATGATATACTAGACCTTATTCTATAACATAGACTAGGTGACATAATTTGTCAGGCCGTCTAAGGGTTCGAAAAAAATTCTTATTTGGGTGACATTACGAAATGTATACCATTAGAAAATAAAATTTTGTACTTGCTGAAATAGGTCGTGTGCACTAAGTAGCACTTGAAACTATGATATACTAGACCTTATTCTATAACATAGACTAGGTGACATAATTTGTCAGGCCGTCTAAGGGTTCGAAAAAAATTCTTATTTGGGTGACATTACGAAATGTATACCATTAGAAAATAAAATTTTGTACTTGCTGAAATAGGTCGTGTGCACTAAGTAGCACTTGAAACTATGATATACTAGACCTTATTCTATAACATAGACTAGGTGACATAATTTGTCAGGCCGTCTAAGGGTTCGAAAAACATTAACATTCTTATTTGGGTGACATTACGAAATGTATACCATTAGAAAATAAAATTTTGTACTTGCCCAAATAGGTCGTGTGCACTAACTAGCACATGAAACTATGATATACTAGACTTTATTCTATAACATAGACTAGGTGACATAATTTGTCAGGCCGTCTAAGGGTTCGAAAAAAATTCTTATTAATAAATCTAATTAATGTCACCCAAACATTACGAAATGTAGATATACCATAAGAAAATAAAATTTTGGCTTGGAGAAAGGTAAATGCGACAATAACTGAGATACGTTTGGACTTATCTAAAACTCTTAGCAGAAAGCGAAAACGTGATGAAAGTCCTTCAAACTTTGATAAGAAGAAGGTTGGTCGAAAAAAGGCAGAAGTCGTATGGGCTATTTTAATCAACCACTCCTCAAGAATATGCAACATCAAGAGCCTTCGCATGCCAATTCTCCGTCAAAGTAAAACTGTTTGTATAGTCCTTCAAACAAACCTGAAATTCAAGATCCTCGTCCATCCGCATTGCAGAATTATCTTCTTCCTGATACTTCGTACTATATGAATGGTGCTTTTTTTTAATTGGTATCTATAAAAACGAGCATAATAAAATCATACTAGGCAGTTCAGATTTTAAAACCTTACACTATTCCGAAACTTGTTCCAATTACAGAGAAAGTTGGCTTAGTGATCATGTAATAGACGCATGTGCAATATCTTACCTACGTAACACAAAAGATGTATGCTACATTGACAGTTTGTCAGGTTATCTTGCTTTCAGTGATGCAGCAGGTAGTTATACATTTTTTTTTCTGTTGTATACATCTTTTAAACAGTACTCTTTCGTTCTCATACCTTACAGTTATCACAACAATCACTGGATATTATTACTCTTTTATATACCGATGCGTAAAATTTGTATTTTTGATCCAGCGGGAGAAATTTCGCATAGACAAGAGGAACTTTTCAAATTAATTAAAAAGTTTGTTTCAGTTAGGGACAGGGTTAATAGTGAGGAAAAACTGAATTCTAGAACATGGAGTTTGAGCAAAATTCCCGCATCAATTCCCACACAACAAGACTGGTACAAAACTGTGGAGTTTATGTAATTTATTACATACAAAAGCTGTCACTCGAAAGTAATATAGAAAACCTTTGGCAGAGCTTTAATCGAGACTTTAATGCGAACGTATATCGAAATACATTACAGACATATTTCTTAAAGCATCAGAAAATATGGCGGAGGTGTGCATTATTTGTGGCCAACAGGAAACTGGTAGCTCTTGGCTACTATGCAATATTTCCAACAGGTGGACTCATTTCACTTGTGTGTCAACTCTGATATCGGAAGATGATGCATCTCAGCCAGAATATGAACACCACTGTACTCTTTGCACCCATCAAACGCCATTTTCCAATACAACTAAATAATGTCCATCAACAAAATTATACTTTCACTCCATCTTGATATTACAATTAGCAAAACACTGCTGACCTATCCATTCTTTATCTCTTTCAATTAGTAACCGGGGCAGGCAAAACCATGAGGTTAGTCTGTGTTATAGACTAAGGCCTAGTATATCTTTGTTTCATGTGCTATTTAGTGCACCCGACCTATTTGAGCAACTAGGAAATGTTATTTTCTCTATGGTACACATTTCGTATTGTCACCCAAATAAGAATTTTTTTCGAACCCTTAGACGGTCTGACAAATTATGTCACGTAGTCTATGTTATAGAATAAGGTCTACTGTATCATAGTTTCAAGTGCTACTTAGTGCACACGACCTATTTGAGCAAATACAAAATTTTATTTTCTAATGGTATACATTTCATTAAGAATTTTGTTTTCGAACCCTTAGACGGCCTGACAAATTATGTCACCTAGTCTATGTTATAGAATAAGGTCTAGTATATCAAAGTTTCATGTGCTAGTTAGTGCACACGACCTATTTCAGCAAGTACAAAATTTTATTTTATAATGGTATACATTTTGTAATGTCACCCAAATAAGAATTTTTTTTATTTTATAATGGTATACATTTTGAACCCTTAGACGGCCTGACAAATTATGTCACCTAGTCTATGTTATAGAATAAGGTCTAGTATATCAGAGTTTCATGTGCTAGTTAGTGCACACGACCTATTTCAGCAAGTACATTTTATTTTCTAATGGTATACATTTCGTAATGCCACCCAAATAAGATTTTTTTTCATCCGCTTAGACGGCCTGACAAATTATGACACCTAGTCTATGTTATAGAGTAAGGTCTAGTATATCATAGTTTCGAGTGCTAGTTAGTGCACACGACCTATTTGAGCAAGTACAAAATTTTCTTTTCTTTATGGTATACATTTCGCAATGTCAACCAAATAAGAATTTTTTTTAACCCTTTAGACGGCCTGACAAAGTATGGCACCTAGTCTATGTTATAGAATATGGTCTAGTATATCATTGTTTCATGTGCTAGTTAGTGCACGACCTATTTGAGCAAGTGCAAAATTTTCTTTTCTTTATGGTATACATTTCGCAATGTCAACCAAATAAGAATTTTTTCAACCCTTTAGGCGGCCTGACAAAGTATGGCACATAGTCTATGTTATAGAATATGGTCTAGTATATCATTGTTTCATGTGCTAGTTAGTGCACACGACCTATTTGAGCAAGTGCAAAATTTTCTTTTCTTTATGGTATACATTTCGTTATGTCACCCAAATAAGAATTTTTTTCATCCCTTTAGACGGCCTGACAAATTATGGCACCTAGTCTATGTTATAGAGTAAGGACTAGTATATCATAGTTTCAAGTGCTAGTTAGTGCACACGACCTATTTGAGCAAGTACAAAATTTTATTTTCTTTCGGTATACATTTCGTAATGTCAGCCAAATATAAAATCCGTCAAGTGCACTGTATTTTTGAGGAAGAGTCAGGAAATCTATTAGATATATTAGTTAGTATAACGAGCATATTTTAGCAATGGGGGATTTTATATGGATTACCTTTTTCGTATATTACTGTATAGTTTGCAGTCTACATTTTATGTAACTCTATGGAAACGTTGCTGGCAACGGCGTTGCTAATTTCACACAATTACACCATGCCATGATTTCACTATTGTTTTCCCTCTTTTTCAAAACATCCCGGCTGAGCCCCCAAATTTTGTAGGTTTAATGAATAAACACAACAATTAAAGTAAAAGGAAAACATTTAATGAGATCGCACTATTTTCAGCATCATCCGCCGCTGGCGCCACCAAATCGTCATTTTGAAATCCCACATTAATATTAATAATAATAATAATAATGGAAATTTTATTTAGCAATAGCTAATATTGTTACATTTGATTTACATTAATACTTATCTAAAACATACTTAATAACTAATCTCTTAAATTCATTTAGACTTTTACTGTCTTTTATATAGTCCGGTAATTCATTGTATAATGCGATACCATCAACAAAAATACTTTTAGTTGTTTTTTCCTTATTGTATGGTTGTATGAAAAAGATTTTTGTATTCCTTGTGTAGTGGTTGTGAATTTAACTAACGTATTGTATCCTATTTCCTAAATACTCAGGTACACTACCCAGCTTAATTTTATTAATAAAAATTAATGTCCTATAAGTTACTATCTGGTTAACATTCATGATATTTAACGTATTCAACATGGTGTGTTTATTGGTGTATATCTATTACATTTTAATATTACCCGCATAGCTCTATTTTGGATTTTTTGTAATTGCTGTAAGTCACCTGTATTTAGCATCTACAAGACATCAGTTGAACAAAATTGTAGGTGTGGAACAATCAATGCCTTATATAATCTAAGCTTAATATATACTAACATTTGTCTTCCTATTCTATAAAGAAAATTTACTTTTTTAGTCATTTTGTTAGTTATATATTTTACATGTTCCTTAAATTCTAAATGTTTGTCTATTATCACACCCAAGAATTTAATATGATCTACTTTATCTATTTCGATGTTATTTATTTTTATTCTAAATGTATTCAAACTACTTAACTTATATCTACTTCCAATACACATAAACTTAGTTTTATTCATATTAATACAAAGACTGTTTTTACAGAGCCATAAGAGTCTTTCTAATTCGTCATTCAACGTATTTACCATATTTTCAACATTGTTTCCACTAATGTAGATCATTGTATCGTCAGCAATCATACATATATCACAATTTTGAACAACCGACACCATATCGTTTATGTAGATATTAAACAACATCGGACCCAGCACTGTTCCCTGTGGCACTCCATGTTTTGTTTTTTGTTTATCCAACACACATCCGTTGTATTTTACTTTTTGATACCTATCTGCTAAATAACACGAAAACCATTTTCTAACTGTCCCATTAATCCCCATAGTTTCTAATTTTCTTATTAGATCTCTCTATTAACTGTTTCAAAAGCTCGCTTAAAGTCCAAGAAAACCGCAATGATGATTTTACCTTCGTCCAGTTCTTTTAACCATTTATCACAAAGGTCTACTATTACCGTTTCACATGAGTGATCTTGCTTAAAACCTGATTGATTCGCCACCATTATATTGTTTTTATCACAATATTCAGATAATTGGTTTTTTACAGCGACTTCCAAAACTTTTTCTTTCATATACTGGCAAAGTGTTAATAGGTCTAAATTCTTCACACTTCCTAGTTCCATTTATTTTTTGTACCGGCGTTATATACGATATCTTCCATTCAGTAGGGACTGTTCCGGTGTCTAATGATGTATTTATCACATCCAGTAATCTATTCATTGTGAATAGGCATGCATCCTTAAAAATTTGTGTGTTGATTCCATCGCCTGCGGTATCTCCAACTTTTTTTAGTGATATCAATATAGCTTTTATTTCTATCATTGTTACACTACAAAATTCATTAAAGCAAACTTTATTATATTTAAGAAAATGCAAGTGTTTCCAGAATAATGACAAAAATATTAAAACAAAATGATATGCTAATTTGTAAATATATTCGCCACTATTACGCCTGCGTGAAGTTAGCGCCCCCTTTTTCGAATTTTGAAATTGTGAAAGTTTTTCCAGGTTTTTTCTAGGTTTGTTCTAAATTGTTCCAGAATTTTGGAGAAAAATATAAAAAAATTGTCCAGAAAAATCGAAAAAACCGTTTTTCTGGTCAGCCCCCCCCTTTTTTTTTCAAAATTCGAAATTTTGACAGTTGTTCCAGGTTGTTCTAGTTGTTCTGAACATTGTTCCAAAATTTGAACTTTCTCACATTAGTAGTTTATGAAATAATTAATAAAAATAAAATTTCGCCAGGCCCCCGTTTTTCGAAATTCAAACTTTTAAGAGTTGTTCCAATTTTTTCTAGTTGTTCTGAACATTGTTCCAAAATTTGAGCCTTCTGTCATGTGTAGTTTATGAAATAATTGAGAAAAACAAAATTTCAGTAACGCCTCTTTCTCGAATTTCGAAATTTTGAAAGTTGTTCCAGGTTGTTCTAGGTTTGTTCTATATTGTTCCAGGATTTTAGCTTTCTATCATGTTTTCAGGGGTGTGATACTTCCCTTTTTCGTTTCGAAATAAATGAGAAAAACAAATTTTCAGGGGTGTGAAGTTAGCCCCCTCTTTTTCGATTTTCGAAATTTTGAAAGTTGTTCCAGGTTGTTCTAGGTTTGTTTTAAATTGTTTTGTTGTGATTTTAGCTTTCTATCATGTATACTTCGTGAAATAAATGAAAAAACAAAATTTCAGTAACACCCCTTTCTCGAATTTCGAAATTTTGAAAGTTGTTTCAGGTTGTTCTACGTTTGTTCTACATTGTTCCAAGATTTTAGCCTTCTATCATGTATACTAAGAATAATATATTGTTGCAGACATCTACAATATAACAGGTAATTTATTAATGTAATTAAGGATAATATAGCAAATTAAACAGCTTATCCAATTTAGGTTTATTGCACGAAGCAGTACTTACTCACATACATTATTAACAATACAAACATGTTATTGAGGAAAACTAAAACTATACAGAAAAGAAAACCATATATTCTACTAATAGAAACAAAGTATTTAGACCACCGAGGAACCAAAATATATGTATGTGAGAATAATTTTAACACCTTATAAGAGACACGGCTGTTCAGTATATTACGAAAAATATTTCGTATACTGACTTGCACCAACTGTCTAATTTCGTTATACCAGATTCATACAACTTAACAGTTCAGATATTTTAAACACTTTGCCGGTATCCGACCTGTCATCTGTATACACTACGTACACTCTATTTTTAAAGTAATGTCTCCCCCTTGCTGATGGATTCATAACAATAACATTTCTAGTATTATTTCAGAGATGTATGCTTTTAGTTATTGCTAGTCTAACAGACTTTTATTAGAGACAATTTTTAATGTATTCTATATTAAAACAACATACTTATTTGAATATTAAAATAATACTCATTTTATTGAGTAGTACACCTTTATTGATGGACAAATTTCACAAGAAATCCGTCCCAACAAGGATCTTTTTTATAGTAAAACCAAATAACTGATATATTGTTAATACAAAAAACGTTAGCATAAATGATATAAAAATACATTTGAATTGGGGAGCTGGCGAAATTTCATTTTTACTAATTATTTAATAACTACTAATGTGAGAAGGTTCTAATTTTGGAACAATGTTCAGAACAACTAGAGCAACCTAGAATAACTGTCAAAATTTCGAATTTTGAAAAAGGGGCGACTGACAAGAAAAACGGTTTTTTCGATTTTTCTGGACAATTTTTTTTTTTATTTTTTCCAAAATTCTGGAACAATTTAGAACAAACCTAGAACAACCTGGAACAACTTTCAAAATTTCGAAATTCGAAAAAAGGGGGGAGGGGGACTAACGTAGGAATTAAAATATGGAAATGTATGTATAAAATTTATTTTAACAACTAATAATACATATTGTATGTACATAAACAAACGCTTTCACACAATCAATTAAGACTCCACCATTTGCTGAATGCAAAGCTGTGCTCAACTTATGAAAGCGATTTGTAGCTTTTGAAGCGTTCATCGGTCAATTAATCTAAATGCATCGTCTATTATTATTTTTAATTCGCTAATGCTTCGAAACACATCTAAAAAAACTATTAATTTTTGGCATAGGTCACGGTATTTATTCAAAATTTGAGGAAGATTTAAAAATAAAATAAAAATATAAAGTTCTATTTAAAATAACCGAGTTAGTATGTAGTTCCGGTGTACCGAAAGTAGATCATTCGTGAAAATTAGTATATTAAAGTATGAGTGGATAATAGGGTAATTAAAACACGCGATTTTTCAAGCACGACGGCGAAGCCGGAGTGCTTGAAATATAGCAAGTATTTTAAAGATCAGTTATCCACGAATACTTTATACTATTTTTTTTTATTGGTGTATTTTAAAATCATGTCTTATTGGTTTCAATACTAAAAATATAAATACAAATTAATCATGTAACATTTTTGTGAGGAGATGTGACATTAGTACATCATTGGTTGCCATGGAAATGAGTAAATTAAAACTAATTTGTAGACAGTCTGTCACAACAGTTAAGTATTGAGTTATTAGCGCATCTGATTTAAAAAACCGAGGATTTAATCTTTCAAATAACATCAATTGCACGTTTCACATTGATTTGTTTTTTCGATAAAATTATTATAAAATATCTCATTACAGTTTTTGACACATTTATTAATAACTTTTTATTTGTAAAAGGTTGTTTAGTCAGATCAATTAGTTGACATTTATACTTGACTTATTTTTGAATTGTTGACGTTGCTCCTAGTAACTTTAAAACACGCGCGTGTTTTAATGAGCGATTTACGCACGCGTTTGCGTGTTTTAAACAAGCAAAATGGTTTACCAATAAAAAAAATTATATTTAAAATCAGCATTATCGATAATGTAATGAGGTAAAATTTTACCTTTCCCTTATAACTGAACACTCGGTATACAGGGTGTCCCAGATTTTATTTTACAGACTGTAACTCCACACCCGGTATATTTACGATTAAATATTTCAAATAAAAGTTGCTTTACCTCTTAATTTCTACGAAATGCCAGAGTCAGTTTTACATTTGCTTATCGTCTTGAAGGTAGTTTGAAGGTCAACTTTTGTTTTTTTTAATGGAAACCTATATTTTTGAATGCAGCGTTATATTAACCAGAAAGATACAAATAGCTTTTGTCTGTTTAGTTTTTTAATTACCTTTGCAGTTTTTTAAATTAATACTGAGAAACTTGTCTGAGTACTGCTGAGAAACGTTTTTTGAACGATAGGTATTTTACTAACTATACTATATTCACGTTAAGAAAACAGTGTTAGGTAAGACAGGCAATAATTTCTTGGATTCTGATTGGCTGATAGCCCAGCCAAGTTTATTCCACAATAAAAATCCTACCTTTGTATCAAATTTAAATTGGATAAAATGAAAAAATCACTGTTAGCTATTATTGAATTGGATTCGCTGTCGTCACTTGTCAAATTTTCTTATTTTTGTTTAATATTGTTGCAAATGTAAAACAGACTCTGTCATTTCGTAGACTTTAAGAGGTAAAGCAACTTTTATTTGAAATATTTAATCGTAAATATACCGGGTGTGGAGTTACAACCTGTAAAACAAAATCCGGGACACCTTGTATATTAAGTAAGATATTAAATTTGGTCTGGGTATCGAAATGTAGTTTATAACACTTACGGTTCTAGTTGGAGGTGGTACATTTAAATAGGAACCAAAGAAAGGCTATTAAACATCACTCTGAAAAAAGCAACATTTTAAAATAAAATAAAATGAAACTCAAAACAGTTGAAAATAGATATAAGGAAACCTAATACTGAGTATCATATAATCGATCGCAGAATCCACAAAATGTATTTAAATCAAGAAAAGTGATTGCTATTTCCGACTCTGCCGAAAGTTTACGACATTAAAAATATTTCAGAACAAAGAAGGGTGTGTGTGAACCTTAATCTGAAAGTTTGAAATTTATACATAATTACGGACTCCGCAAACTTATAAGCAACGGGTTCTGTGGTAAACCCTATATAAGCTTTGTTTTGGTTCGGAATTCAGGATTAGTAACAGAACTGCGCAGAACGTAAGCGCACAACATTATAATTCCAGAATGGTTCCGAACTTTTAATAACCAAAACACATTCTAGGAGCCTGTTACTGCCATCTTTTAGATACAGACTAAAATACAAACCAACAAAATATCAATAGCGAATGTTCTACGCTAAATCTTTCAAATCTTGTCTCTGTCTTAGAATACCACTCACTTTTCATAAATTTTATTCCCAGGACAGTAATTAACAAAAAAAAATCAAATACAAACGGAAAAAAATCTCAAACTTTAAAAGACAACGTAAATATCAATGTCATTGATGATGAACGTATCGAAATAACTCGAATTTCTGAACACATGCACCGATGACGTAATTTCGAACTAATAATTCGGAATCGGTACTCATGGAAATGCAAGAACTGTTTGAACGGTTCCAGAATCATTCTGAATCGATTCTGTCAATAACCAAAACATCGGACTAAAAATTCGGTTCGCGTTCTTAAATAACCAAAACGCTAAACTGTAAATGCGCGTGCGCAACAACTCTAGAACCATTCTGAATTCTGAACCAAAACAAAGCTATAGTATATTAGCTCAAACGTTCGAAGATTCCGAAAATATTTGCAGTGTAATATAATACTTACGTACCTCGGAAAATTAATGGTTGTAACAAACGTACGGAAATGAGAAATGACTAATCAGTATCAATGTATAGACTAAATTAATTTAAACGATATGCACATCAGCGATCTAGATGGAATAATCCACTATTTTTCTTTAATTTGTACGGCCTTGGTTTCGGCGTCATTAGCTATTGTGACATTGTAATTATTATGTAACTCACAGTTTACGCCTAATTATTACAAACTTAAGTAAAAAGCAGTAATTCTCTGTTTACCTAGGCAGTGTACTTTAGAATTTTCAGCATGAAATTAACAATCGTAAGTGGATTAGTGTTCCTTAGCATCAATATTGTTTCTGTATTCACATCAAATGGAAAAGGGCTTATACCATTAGCGAATACAATGCTGGACTTAGCCACACAAACTACAAAGGGTAACTAATTTATTTTAAGTTAATCTTCTTTTTGATATTTTACAAAACAAGACCATAACACGATTTCGATATAATCGATTTCAATATAATAATTTTACACGTGAATTTGCAATTACAAAATATGAGACAAATGAACTTGTAAGTAGTTAGTCGATATAAATATAATTACCGTTGTGCAATTAGGGCAAAAATCTTGAGACAATTTCCTTAAATTTTACAATGACACACACATTGAATCATTTGCAAGTGAAATGAGTGTGCACTGGCCAGGCATGAGTAGAATAAGAAAATATAAACTTCAGGTAGTCAATCATGAATTAAAAGAGTAGGTATACGATGAGTAGATGATTATTGGATTTGGATAAAATAAAGCTTGAGAAAGTGAATTTATATCAAATGATTGAAATGGTAGGGAGTGAAAGTAATGATAGTATTGATTCAGATTATGAAGATAAGAGTCGGTGAAGAAGAATTGCAAGATTTATTTGAATAACAATAAAATAAACTCCATAGAAATCTATTTAGAACACAATATGAACACATAACCTACATACACCTCTGTGCAAAATAATAGCAGTACAGTATATTATCGCTTGTTTTACAAATAGAAGATGAAAAACGATTTCTTTCGCCACAAATCGATCATTAACGACAAGAAGAGCTTAAATGTGGAGTATTTCTCTAATAAGTTAATTATGAACAAAGTTACAAGCATTGAAGTACACATGGAAAAATTCACCCCTCCTTTCTGGTGAAAGTTGAATTAAATTTGTGTCACTGAAAGAAAGAGTATGATTTGTTCATCGAACATTCCAAATTTGGTTTGATTATCTGCAGCGGTTCCAAAGTTATGAATTTTTTACTTTACGAAATAGAGGCGAAAATCGCGCGCGACTCGCGTTACAGAGGGTTCGCACGCGATTCTCGCCTCTATTTCGTAAAGTAGAAAATTCATAACTTTGGAACCGCTGCAGATAATCAAACCACATTTGGAATGTTTGATGAACAAATCCTACTCTTTCTTTCAGTAACACTTTAATACACTGTGTCCAAGATAAGAATGAATTGCATAGGGATCTCGGGAACGGTAAGAGATACAAAGTTGCTTAAATTGGCGAAAAGTTGCGTATTTTAGTCACCTTTTATATGGCGTTTATTTAATTCAATTCAGTTGTTTCGTTTTTGAGATATTGAGGAAAACGTGTTTTTTTTTATTCGTTTTTATTTTTTTCTGACTTTATTTTACAAGTTATCGAAAATACATAAAAATTCTTCATTCGCACTTTTATAGCTCTACAAGATCGTATTTTTATATTTTTTGTCCGACGTTTCGTTTTTGAGAAACCATCATCAACTTCTTTTTTTATATCGACGGAGAAAAAAGTACACCCGGTACATCTGATGGCATTTTTCGTTACGAATTCAAAGATGTATCACACATTATACATATTTTGAAAATTACTTTTTGGCAAGAAGAAGTAAATTTATTCAGGTCAGATTTTTCTGCGCGAATACAAAAGTGCATTGAGGCTGGTAGCCGCCAATTTGAACATTTAATTCGATAGCCGTCTGCTTTCTTCCACTGTTTACCTTATGTAAACAATTTGTAGCTACTATTAACATTGATTTTCTACTTTTATATTTAACAAACAAATAAAAAACATTTGCTGCACTGACTTTTATTATGTCCTCAATTTTCGAAATACCTCGATTAATATTAATTTGAGGTCATATGTGGTTTACTATTTTTCTATTCACAACTTATTACTCTTTTAGAATTTGATAAAAATTTATCATATGCTATTTGAAAAAAAAGAGTTGATCTGGCTATGACATTTCTTTGACCTTTGTGTATTTCTTTATAGTAACAACAGTGGCGTCATCGAATGAGGCCCTTCATATAGTTAAACTTTTGTGTAATAGTTTTCTTCATAACACTAATTGTGTCAAAGATATTACAGTTACACTTTAAATGGACCACCCTGTATATAAAAGAACAAAGAATAGAAGTAACAAAATTGCCTCCTATTTCTGATGTAAAATTACAGCGAAAGTTCTAAGAAAATACTACTTGTCATAACAATTTCTTTTCACGGTGCGAGGCTCTGTTATGAGAGCTTCCGAAATTTGACATACGCGTTATTCTCGAATCAGTAAATTTCAAGAGAGAATTGTCAAAAAATTCCTACAATTTCAATAATTCCTATTCTGGGAATAATAGTATCGAGGAGTGAGCTGGTGTCGTTTCGAAATAACCCCCCTGGTGTCGAAACGGAGAAAAAGTCAGAACCCCTACTCCACTTCTCAACGCATGCATGTAGGATATAGTTAACATATCATGATACCGAAGATTGAAGTAAATTAGCATAGCATTCAGTATTCACTTAGCTCTTATAAGGTGTGTACGTTCTTTATTACACTACCATGCAACCTACCAGGGAGAATGTTTTCAATGATAGTGGGGACGCGACTTGCGCATTTCGACCGTTTCGTCACCAGAGATTATTCCTGTATATTATATACAATACAAAACCACTTTCTCCGGTTGTAGCTAATATCTTCTTTGAGACCACTACTTTGGAACATGCGAATTTAAAACCCAAAACTTGGTTCAGATACGTGGATGACACTTTCATTATCTGACCACATAGCCAACACCCCGACATCAAATTCACCATGGAGATAGAAACAAACGGTTCTCTGCCTATCCTTGATGTATTAGTTACTCGTCTATCAAATGGTTATTTAGGTCACTCCGTGTACAGGAAACCCATACATACTAATCTTCTCTTCACCCACGTCACATCATCACCCAGCACAAAAGCAATCAGTAATAGGCTCTCTTGTACATCCCGCAATCTCAATTTGCCAGCACGACAATATCGACAAAGAATTAAAACACGTAAAAACTGCTCTTCTCCAGAATGGCTATAGCTCCAGCAACATACAAAGGGTCATAAATAGGTACATTCATCCACGCTTTCCTAAGGTAGCACCAGAATCTAGTAATCAGCTAAGTACCATCGTTCTCCCCTACATCCATGGCGTTACAGATCACATCGGTAGAATTCTTCGCAAACAAAACATCCGCCCATCTTTAAACCTTTAAATAAAATCTTCCAAATTCTTCCTTTGTCCAAGGACACTCGCCATGCTCTCTCCCGTAGAAGTATTTACAAAATTCCCTGTGACTGTGATTCAGTGTACATTGGAGAAACTGGATGTTCAATTCAAACTAGAATCAAAGAACACCAGTCACGTTTTTCAACACACTCCGCATTAGCCGAACACGATACGGACGACAAAATTTGTTTTGATCGAGTACATATTGTAAGCAAGTCTCAACGTTATTTTGCACAAAAGGTAAGGGAAGCTATCGAGATCGAGAGACATCCCCAGAATCTCAATCGTGATATTGGCTACCTACTCTCCAGTATTTGGAAACCCGTCCTTTCCGCTTCTTTAACCCGTGCTCACTGTTCCGCATCGTTATCTCGCGTTCACCGATCCCTCTTTCATGCTTGCTCACCCTGCACAGTTGTATATATACCCCCGCACGTCTACCTTTTCTTTGTCAGAAGGTTTTCGCCTCTAGCGTGGTTGACACGTCGAGTTACAGTGACCTTCTGGCGCGCTTCACCCAGTTTTGCTCGTGAAGAAGCCACTTACATCAGTGACGAAACGTCGAGTTTAAGTAGGTTGTATATATTTTTGTATTTTAATTTTCACTTTTGTTTTATTTTGTATTGTACCAGGTGGTCAACTAAGAATGTCACTCGACCATATTTCAGGAACGGTTTATAGTACAGCTTTGAGAAAAAAATATTGTTGACTAAAGTGACCCCGAGAAATATTTGGAAATTATTTAGAAAAGCGTAGGATGACCGCTAGAGGGCGTAACTGATCACCAAACATTTTAATTCTTATTTTTCGCAAAATTTACCAACTTAAGGTCTATCATAAATATGAAAATCGGAATCTACTGAAAATTTTGCATATTTTACGTCGGACAACTTTTTTGTATTTTGTCAAATGAGGGGGGGGGAAAAAAACTTTGTTTTGAAGGAACGTTTATAACTAATAATTTTGCAAACTTAGTCTCGTTGAGAACAGAATTAATCCTCCACTCTAATGCTTACAAATTGGAACCGATCGAATATGTGACATGCATGCTAGAGGGCGCTGTTTAAATTTTTCCGGGAATTTTGTTTTTTCTCGAAAATATTAAATGGAAACATATTTTTGACAAGAAATTAAAAAAGTAGGCTAAATTATCAGCAAATCCGCAAAAACCGGATATCGCTATCTTTTACCAATCCGAAGATATCTTCAGAAACGTGTGGATGGTAAAAATTTCTTATATATATTCGCAATTTTCTGGCCTCAGATAGGTGGATGTAACACGTCAGTTTAATTTCATGGCCACCCAGGACCCCAAATTTGACTTGTTTAGATTTTTATTTGTGGAGACGAAAAAAATATCTTATTTTTCCAACGCAATCTAACTCGTTACAACTTGGTTGTAGGAATAGGAAATATCGTTCAAAGTATTTCTAAGACAGAAATAAAGACTGTAGTACTATCCACTCGTTGTAGAGTGAAAGTTTGCATTGAAAATAATAGGAGACAACTTCAAGATTTAGCCCGACGCTAATATTAACTTTATTACGCTGTTTCCTTTTTTGTTGTTTTTCTGCATTGTTTTAATTATACCGTTGTGCTTTTCACTAAAACTTAAGCTTTCAAAGCATTATTTTATAGTATGAGCATAAATATAACCTTGCACCCACTGTTCTTTTCAAAAATCATAAAATTTACATATTTAAGTTTCCTTAACGCTCTCTAGCGGTAATGGACGAAACAATATTAAACAGTTTGAATCACGAAAGACAATCCAATGAAAATCCTTTCTAATAAGACCAAATTTGCTAAATTCCGCTGACGGGAAGCAGAATAATTTAAAATAGAAGAAATTTTTACCATCCACACGTTTCTGAAGATATCTTCGGATTGGTAAAAGATAGGGAGGCCCGATTATCGCTGATTTCTTGGTAATTTGACCTACTGTTTTAATTTGTTGTCTAAAATGTATGTTTCCATTTAATATTTTCGTGAAAAAACAAAATTCCCGAAAAAATTTAGACAGCGCCCTCTAGTATGCACGTCACATATTAGATCGGTTCCAATTTGTAAGTATTAGATCGGAGGATTAATGCTGTTTTGAACGAGACTAAGTTTGCAAAATTCGTTTCAACAGAACCGAAGTTATAAACATTCCTTCAATACAAAGTTTTCCCTCCTCTCCCCTTAATTGACAAAATACAAAAAAGTTGTCCGATGTAAAATATGCAAAATTTTTAGTAGATTCCGACGTTCATATTTATGCTAGACCTCAAGTTGGTAAATTTTGCGTAAAATAAGAATTAAAATTTTTGGTGATCAGTTACGCCCTCTAGCGGTCATCCTACGCTTTTCTAAATAATTTCCAGATGTTCCTCGGGGTCACTTTAGTCGGTAATATTTTTTTCCCAAAGTTGTACTGTAAACTGTTTCTGGGATGTGGCCGAGCGACATTCTTAGTTGGCCACCCTGTATATACTCTAGATACTACGACGCGGTCAAATCCCGGAAGCCCTCATAACAATTACTTTCGATTTAAACTAATAAACATTGTTTTGCGGTTTAAGATGCTTTGTGTTTTTATAAGAAAACCAAAATGGAGTAAGTTACAATATTATAATTAAAGTTTGATATTTTAACTATAAAGAAGTATTTTGAAGAATGTGTAGTTACACAATATTTTAAGTTCTTAAAGTAGTCTACAGGCTTTCACGGCCGCTGTTAATGGCTGCTCTTTGTTTCTCGGGTTCTCTGCCGTGTAGAAAGGTTGTGGTACTTGACGTTTCGATCATTTTGTCGTTATCTTCTTCAGAAGTGAAGTGACTGGTTGGTCGAGGATCGCGTTTATATGTAGCAATGCGTTGCTTAAGGCGTGACCGTTCCGGTCTGTTGAAGCGTGTCCGTAGCGTCCATTGCGATTGGAAGAATACTTTCCAAATACTGGGTAGCTGTAGTCCGTCTTCTCTAATATGTTGTTCGGATTCTTCTATATTTCGATGGCTTCTCTGTAGACTCTTCTCCAGTAATGTGGTTCCGTTGCTAGTTTCCTGCATTTGTCGAAACTGATTCCGTGTTTGATGTTTGTAGAGTGTTCTGCTATTGCTGATTTGACTGCATATTCGTAATTAGTATCTCGTATATGCTCTTTTAATCTGGTGCTGATGTTTCTGCCTGTTTGTTCGACGTACACTTTTCCATAACTGCAGGGAATCTCGTATACTCCTGGATTTTGGAGCGGAGGTGTAGGATATTTAGGTGAAGGTGGAGAGTGGATAGTTTCTCAGGTGCGTTAAAAATTACTTTGGCCTTGTTGTTACGATTTATTTGATATTTGCTGTATAATTGGGGAATCTTTGTTGTTACTATTGCGGAAGTTTTTAAGTTTGGTTATGTTTTCGTTTCTGACAGCTGAGAATCACACGCACGGTTTTGTTGCATTGGTGTGCGTGTCTTTTCAATGCGAAGTTGGCGCTTGCTGGGTTTCGGACTATGCTAGGCGATGGCGCCACTTGTCCGCGACAGCGTACTGGGACGTTGCGTTTGACTGAATCGCTCTCCAGGCCCAACGTTAGAAAGATTCGGTTGCTGAGAGCAAAGATTTTGCGAGCAACAGGTTGTAGTTGCATAGCATATAGTGTCTACGGTGTGTTAGCGGAAAAGTATACCCTGTTGGGACGATTTCACGAGATAATTGGTATTTATTGAAGTTTTGGTAAACTTGGATTTTGTGAAATTTAACGTACTTTGTTACGGATTGTGCCGCAAATATTTTAGTGCACGTGGCCTACGCCATCTTGATATTTGGCCGTCGTGGTGGTTAATTTGCCATATTTTTCCCCGGAATTTATGCCGGCGTTGTAGTGTAAGGTGCAGGTATTGCCTGGGATATCTAAGAGGGTATCCGGTAGAATTGTTGGTGTAGGACATGATGCTAGCTGCGTAGGAGCTGTTGGGTGCACGAGGATAGAGGTGTAGGGGTTCCGTGGAGATCCCAATGACTTCCTGTGGCGAGCAAACCTCCGAACCAGACAGATAGGTTTTTTAGTTGCTAATTTTTTGTTTTTTACTTACTTTATGGGCCTTCAGCCGTGTACAATTTTGGTTTAACGTAAGGTAGATTTCTTTGGTCATTAACGTTGGAGACTTAGTTCACCTTCAGCGACGTCTCGCTGAGATTTGAGTAATTCATTTAATTTCGGACTCGATCTACTGCGACCGCCTTCTGCGCGTCGACAGTACGAGAATTTGGTTCGTGGATCTCTGTGTCAGTCCTCATCGAAGGAACTGTGTACGGTTTTTGAGTTAATTGTTTTGTATCATTTTAAGCTGAATTAATATTATTTGAAATTTTGGTAAATATTATTTGAAATTTTGATAAATATTGTTTCAAATTTGGTAAATATTATTTGACATTTTGGTAAATATTATTTGAGGTTTTGGTAAATATTATTTGAAATTTTGGGAAATATTGTTTGAAATTTGGTAAATATTATTTGAAATTTTGGTAAATATCATTTGAAGTTTTGGTAAATATTATTTGAAATTTTGGGAAATATTATTTGAAATTTTGGTAAATATTATTTGAAATTTGGTAAATATTATTTGAAATTTTGGTAAATATTATTTGGAATTTTGGTAAATATTATTAAAAATTTTGGTAGACATCAGTTGAACCGTTGATAATTTTTAGTTAGAGTACTCTAATACTGCGCATTATTTTTGATTGTAATTAAGACCTTTTGATATTTTGAAAATCCTGTAAGCGGCGGCATGTAAACAGGTGCGTGTACACGACTTCGTCAGCGGTTTACCGCGCGTTTAGTTTTTTTTAAGTCATTACTTGGTGGATGAAGCTGCCTACTAGGTTGCTCACTGGCGCAGTAATTGCCCTCTAGGGATCCGCTCTATGTTTGTTTTTAATGTTGAGCTACCTATTGAATGATTTTACTTGTTTTTTTTTTTTTAATAAAACTTGTGGCACCTCCTTACGTTTTCCGAGTTGTGGTACTTTATCCTTATAAGATCGTTGTGTTTCTGGTTAACAAACTGCTGGATAGGGAACAATTTAATTTCCTTTCAACCAGGTGGCGCCTTGAGAAGAACTTTTGTATTTACCTGCGCCCTTCGCCGCAGCAGGCCGGCAGCCCTAAATGACAACAAGTTCTACATGCATGTAGGTACCTCGACGAGGTTTACGGAATCTCGGTTTTTATTGTTTCGCGAGTTGCTAGGGACTCATTAGTTTCGGGGATTGCCGACATTGCGCGTGCGCCTCCTTTTTATGCTTAATTGGTCCTAGCGTAGTCAAGCGTAGTTTTCTTCCGATTTTGTCCGTACATGATGATGTATGGCAGGCAGGTCTAAAACTAATATTACAGTGGGATCCACTACGCATCCTCTAGCCAAGTACCTGGCCAAGAGCCTACAACCGCTGGTAGGGAAAACAGAGACGTACATCAAGAAGTCTCCTAACTTCCTCGAAAAAGTGAAGGATGTGAAAATGGAGGAAAACGACGTTCTAGTCAGCTTCGACGTCCAATCACTGTTCACGAATATCCCAGCAAAAGAAGCCATCAACATCATCTGAGAACGTCGCCAAGAAATTAACATGGAAGATGACATCGTGGATTTAATAGAACTTTGTGCTTCACCAACTTACTTCACCTTCGATGGGAAATTATATGAACAAGTAGAGGGAACCGCCATGGATTCACCATTGTCACCAGTACTAGCAAACATCTTTATGGAAGCATTTGAAGACACCGCCATCGCATCCTGTGGACTTAAACCAAAGTGTTGGTACCGATACGTCAACGACACCTTTGTTGTATGGCCACATGGAACGAACACGTTACCGATGTTTCTGGAACACTTCAACACACAGCACAAGAAAATACAATTTACTATGGAACTGGAGAAGGATGGCACCCTACCTTTCTGAGACGTGCTTTTAAAGAGGAAGGAAGATCAAACTTTGGGACACCAGGTGTACGTAAACCGACCAACACAAACCGCTACCTCAACGCAAACGCTCACCATCAGCCAACACAGAAACGCGGTATCCTGAACACACTAGTACACAGAGCCAAGACGATATCAGATAAAGAACATCTTGAAGCTGAACTCCAACATTTAAAGAACACACTACAACAAAACAACTCAGACTCAAGGACATACAATACTGAGAACATTCCAAGGTTTAGAAATACGAGTGTGACCACCCATACGACCAATAGGTTTTTGCTGCACAGGTTTACTACGTATACAGACAGCGCAGGAGTTGACATAGCGTGCGATATCAGCGAGCATTTTCGGTCAATAGTAATCTTGTGCCACACGAGAAAAGGTTTTCAAGATATCTAAGTGACCACAAGTCGGTGAATCGTGACATGCTCGTATAACCTCACGCCTTTATTTCTTCGGAACAACAAGTTTCCAGTGGTCGCTATCGTCCACAGAGTAACTTTGGGAAGAATCCACGTACTTACTTAGATCACTGTTGATGATTTGAAAGAGAGGGTGTTTATCTGGACGAGTTTTGACACGGTCGAGAAGACGTATGTAGTAGTTGTCTTTAGGTTGGGCAGTAATGGTTATAAGATCGATTTTGGGGACAGAGCGAGATAAAGCATCAGGCAAAACATGCAACTTGCCTTTACGACGAACGATGTTAAAGTCGTATTGTTGGAGCTGTACAGCCCAACGAACGAGACGACCTGTGGGCGAGTTTAGCCTATTCAGCCAACACAGCGAATAGTGATCGGTGATCACTGTGAAATGTGAACCTTCGATGTACGGGCGGCGTTTCTCAATAGCCCACAAAATAGCTAAATACTCTTTGTCCACAGTCGAAAATTTCCGGTCCCCAGTAGTTAAAGATCGGCTAAGATAACTTATCACTCGTTCTTGTCCGTCGATGGTCTGAGACAATACGGCTCCTAAGCCTATGTCACTACCATCTGCCTGGACAGTGAGCCCATGCTCGAAATCCGGACATGTCAAGATTGGTAGCGATACTAAACGCTCACGAATGTGCTCCAAGCCTTATCACAAGCTAAATTCCAACGAAATCGACGGTTTTTCCGCAAGAGATCGATAAGAGGTGATATTAGATTTAATTATTAGGTTTAAAATACGCAACATTTATTAAGAAATATTTGCCTCTTATTTTACATTTAACAAATATTGTCTCAAGACTATCATGAGTAAAATGAAGAGAAGACACACGTATGGGTGGTAACCTGGTTCCAGAAGGCCACACAAGTTACAACTAGGAATGCCCTTGACAAGCTGCAACGGTTAGCATGCGTATGCATTGCCGGGGCTATGAGAAGACGTCGAACTGCGGCCCTAGAGGTAATCCTAGACTTCATACCCCTACACATAGTGCTGGAGGCAGTGGCCCTTGCGGCATTGCGCAGACTGATCAGGGCAGGAACTGGAAGGGGCAAGACTTTGTACCCGAGAACTTGGACATCTCAAGCGGGGCTCTCCCCAAGTCTAAGTCTACCGAAGTATGAAATGATTAGATAATATAGCTTCAAAAAGAACTTTCTTACGAAGGTAAGTATTAACAGAGAATGGGTAGGAGAATCCTCCACGTACTACCTAAAAGAAAACACAAATACTCCGATCCAATGGGAATATGTATACCCTAGCGTCTTCCAAGCGGAAATCAATGCCATTGGAAGATGCGCTTAATTCAACCTGGACAGGAACTATCGAAAGCAAAGCATTGCAATTTTCTCAGAAAATCAAGCAGTCATAATGGCAGTCATCAGCTAGAAATTAGTTTGAGAGTTCTTTAACAGACTAAACAACCTAAGCAAGAAAAGTTGCATTATGCTGGTACAAGACATACTGGAGTCAGAGGGACAGAAGAAGCTAATCTATTAGCAAGGAAGGTCGCCAAACTTAGTGGGACCGGAGCCGTTTTCCGGTATAGGGATGAGCACCTACAAAAAATAACTCAAAGATAGAGAGGGAGAGAGGAGGCTGAGAGTATCCCTCTGGCAGAATCTCCCTGGTCTGAGGCATTCCAAGAGATAGCTTCTCTGGAACCATCACAGTTATTGCAGTTTATTAAAGCTCTTATACCCCAGCAACTTTCAACTCATACAAGGGAGCATAATAGACGCAATGCAATATCATCCCTAATTAAATCTTAATCTAATATATACAGAGTGGGTAAAATATCGCAGTACGACTTAATTACAAGAGAAGGAAAGGTGATAGCAAATCCTGGTTTTCGACAATCTATGTGACTAAAATTATACATGTTTTTATTCCAACAATCAAGTGACGTAATCATCTGTCAAAATATCGTAACGCCTGTCATTTTTTGAATGAAACACTCTGTATATTATTGTTTATTATAATTCTTCAACTAATTTAAAACATTTTATATTCTATCATTCTATGTCAAATTGTAAGTTCAACTGCTTTTATTGCAGAAATTTCATAACATACCTCATTCAAAAACCGTAATTAAACATGCTAAACCATTTAGTTCGCTGAACGTGGCCTACTGTTGCATCCATGAAATCTGTTTTAGTTATTATATATTTGTTTTTTTTACCGTTAAAAGATTCTTGTATTTATATTCTTTTGTTCAATATTTAATAAACAATTGAATTTAGACATAAGCTGCTATAATAAAAAATATTCTAAATTAACTGAGAATTTATAGTAAGCAATAATGTATAGGATCATTTAAAAAAATGACAACTGTTACGATAGTTTGACAGCTGATGACGTCACTAATTTGTGGAAGGCTTAAAAAATAGTATAATTTTAGTCATACAATGTGATTGAATTGGTATTTACTTGTTGAAAATCTATTTTAATAAAATGCACAAAAACACTTAAAATAAACAAACGTGTTTTAATTTCAAAAAAATTGTATTAATAAAAAATACGACATGTTTTGCTCATACAGTGGCGTTGTCAAATACTGTCATAATACTAACCTTTGTATTGTTTTCTTGGTTGTGCGAAATTTTTTGATTAGAAACGAAGTAAGGTCGGGTGGGGTACAGTGTAACAGAAGAGTAATTAAGTGATTCAAAAATGTTCATCTTTCTTGCGCGACCATTTCTTTGGTATGCATATAGAGAGCAATGTTGTGGCATCATAATTTAATTAGAAAAAATTCTAAGATATTTTTGAAAACTATTTATTTTTATACTTTGCAGATATCGAGTATTCGTTACACTGTACCCCAGAGCTGGGGTAGAATGTTACAGCTATAGGGGTACAATATAATGAAGTTGTGTAGGTACATTATAACAATGGAATAAAGATTAAACATACTAACAGTGCCCAAAAGGTAAAAAGTTGTACTTGCCCAAATAGGTCATGTGCATTAGCCAGGACATGAAACTAAGATATACTAGATCTTAGTTTATAACATAGGCCAGGTGTCACAATTTGTTAGGCCGTCTAAGGGGTTGAAAAAAATCTTATTTGGGTGACATTACGAAATGTACACCATAGGCAAAATAAAATTTCCTAGTTGCTCAAATAGGTCGTGTTCACTAAATAGCACATAAAACTAAGATATACTAGAGGTTAGTCTATAATAACATAGACCAGGTGCCATAATTTGTCAGGCCGTTTAAGGGGTTGAAAAAAATTCTTATTTGGGTAACATTACGAAATGTATACCATCGAGAAAATAAAATTTCCTAGTTGCTCAAATGGGTCGTGTGCACTAAATAGCACATGAAAGTAAGATAGACTAGACCTTAGTCAGACTACTAAAAGGGGATCACAATAGATCTGTAAAGGTCGCGGTGAAACAGGCCCGCATGCCACCCCACTCCTAACCTAACCTAACCTAACCTAGTCAGACTACTATATTATATTTCGTAATGTCACTCAAATATGATTTTTTTTTCGACCCCTACACTACCTGCATCACTGTTTGAATAATCTTTTATAACATCTCTGTTGAAAATCACATTTCTGTTTGCATTTCTTGTACCCAATCGGCGTACATTTACTGCTGGTGCAAGTGCTGTTGTAATACAGTGTTACCCGCCTATTGGAATACCAAAATTTAAAAAGAAAATTATTCCAATAACCGGGTTATTCCATTATCCGTACCGTATACACATACACATATAATTCGCACACATTCAATATTAAGGTATACAGTAGTATACAGTACTACCCCAAAAAGTCTGTACCGTATGGAAAACTTTTTTACTGTTGATTTTTGAGAAAAATTATTTATAAAAGTTGGTGCTTCCTTGAGACGTAATAGGAACCTAAAATTTTAAAAAAACAAAAAATCAGGAGAGAAGTTCTTAAGTCGTAAATTCGACTTAAGAATAAATAAGTATCTTTATTTAAAAAAATATAGAAAAATTTTATTTTTGAAAGCTTCTTTAGAAACAATATTTACGTACATTATGATATTATACCTACGCATAGTAAAAACTTGAAAAGCAAAAATTTCACATCGGCACACTACTTATTCATTATCAAATATCATCAATGTCGGCGTATCAAAGTAATGTAAAAAAAGAAGCTATTGAAAATAAAAAAGAATTTCTGATTCTTGAATATAAGCAATCGTCATACAATCAATGGTAAATCTATAATAAAACCAAGAAATTTTTTTCCGCTTAGACGAATATCCGAACTGGAATAATCAAAAGAGATTAATTTATTATCCGGCGACAAAGAGTAATTTGTCACGTTAGTAAAACGCCGCTATTTATTCTTTTATACGGGGAATATGAGGAAAGAATTATCTGAATTATATTCTTTTAAGCGGTATTATTCTATTATGCGGTATTCCAATAACCGAATAAAGAAATAATTTGGGACTTCAAGTTTCTATTCTAATAAACGGGGTATTCTTATAACCGATATTACATTAACCGGATTACACTGTACCATATAATTCCTCTCTCCATTCACCACGAATTATTTCTCCTGTACCAGAATTCTCCTGATCAGCAAAGCTTTCTCTGCAATATATGCCAGTTCCTATCTTTTCATTTAACATTATATAATTGTATAAACAAACACATGCCTGAATAAACCTATCAACAATTGTTGATTGAGCATTTATAGTTTTGTGGAAGATCCTCCGGGCAGTAAGAATGCCAAAAGGATCTTCGATGCATCGTCGTGCACGTGATATTCGATAATTAAAAATTTTTTCTTCATTAGGTAAGTATTTTCCACCATATGGCCGTAATAGGTGTTGTGATAAAGGAAATGCCTCATCACCCACGAAGTAATAAGGAAAAATTATATTGGTCTCTGATAAGCGTTTTGTAATTTTTTTCCGAAAGATGATTGTCTTAGCACTCCGCCATCACTCTGCGACCCATAATTGCCAATATCTACATAGATAAATATATAGTTTGCATCACAAACAGAAAATAAAATTATACTGAAAAACTTTTTATAGTTGTAATATTCCGATTCGCTGTTGTTTGGTGCTGTAATTGCACAGTGTTTACCATCCAAAGCACCGATGCAACATGGTAATTGCCATTTGTTGTTGAATTCTACAGATATTTGCTACCATTTATTTCGAGTTGGAGGTGCTAAATAAATCGGTTGTAACTCATTCCAAATAGCAATGCATGTTTCTCTGACAATGTTACAAATAACACTCGTTGACATTCGGTAAGCAAATGCTAGTGTGTCCGAACTGTCTTCTGATGCTAACATTCTAAAATATGGAATATTTATTTATATGCTAATAATGTTAAACAATATCACCTTAATGTACATGCTAATCGTGTTCCGGGGGGTATTGATGGTCAATTAGAGTTCTTTTTTATATGAGGCCCTACCATAGATAGCAAATTGTCAAATAATTCTAAATTCATACGTGTATATGTAAAAAAACATGTCTCCATCCTGTAGGCGCATTTCTTGGACTAAATTATGGTAGTCACCTTGTCGGTAACGGTTAACATATATTGGTCGTACCCACCATCTTCGTTTCTTACGTTTGAGTGTTTCTTTACGTTTCAAATTCTTCTTATGTACACTCAGTTGATTTAAAATCGACTCATCCGGCAAGCGACGTAGACCTAACGTCGCGCACAGAAACTTTCAACATTTAACTGTATGTTTGTAGTAATAAAGCAATTTGCTTATGAGCAGGTAAAATAGCTACGTAATGTGAAATGAATGGGAAGATCGCTGCAGAAATATATTCTTTTTCAGCTACTTTTAATATCTGCGTTATTACGCAGTATAGCGTTTGCCAACACCCATTACCATTAATGACATATAAACGCAAATAAAATAATAATACAAATCCATTTTAGAATCATAAGAAAAATTATTTATCAACGCAGATAGACAGAAATCTATGTTCATCTTAAGTTTGTTTCGTTAAAAACACTGATTTTATTCGAGAATTAATAACAACACACAGTAAACAAATAATAATTTATTTCAAATAATAGAGAAGGTAAACGAAAAGGCAGTCAAACTGAAAACAAATTAATACACAGGAAAAACTTGAATTATTGGTAGATTCTGAAGGATATTTTCTGCACCATCATGGGAACATTCATTCACTAAAGTATATGTAATAGGATGAATCGAAAATCGCGTTTTTTTCTGCAATACAATTCTAATAGCACGGAAAACTTGCGCATAGGCGTCATTATAAATAAAAAATATTTAAAAATTTTGCGAGCAAGGTCGCCGCCCTGAAAATATTATGTTGGCTATGATAATGGATGAGAGACCACATATTAGAGAAGTTGGCTACAGGAGGATCCTTAAATCCAGAAATGAGCCATCGGCTGAAGGTTACGTAAGAGACTTCAAAATACCTTCAATAAATTTTAGTGCAAACCATTATACCGAAGTAATTGATTGGTCAATCTGCAAGTTAACACCGCCGCCACTACTGTCTAAGATGCCAACTGAACACATTGCTTCTTCGTTGAAAGACAAAGCGCTATCAGCGTTTAACTACCTCAAATTCCCATGCCACACCCAGTCAGTTGAGAGGTATGTAAAACTGGTTACAGAAGCAGCAGGAAAAGTGTGCGGGCATGAAAATCGAGATGGATGCCCACATTTAATTAAAAGTCAGAACTCAAAGGGGCTTCTATGTAAATAATCTTTTGCCTACAACGAACATATGCACTGTACAAAGTAAATAGTTACTGTTAATATTGTAAATAGAATTCACCCTGGTTGGTTGGTTGCGTAGGGTGGATGTGGAAATCACTTGTTAGAGTCTTATTACAAACCTAATGTATTAAATAAACACTCATCAGATATGGAAAACTGCTTTTTTACGGGACTATAACTTAACTTATACTATAATTTAGACCTTTTGCACGAATACAGTTAAGGAATAACAGGTCTGAAAGTATTTTTTCTGGATTGGGAAGACTATTTTGAATGGTTTTTACACTATTACAAATTAAAAATAAAACTTTTATGGGTTTTAGCACATGTTTAAAAATCGTCAAAAATCATGAAATATCGTTTTTTTGCGATACAACCCGCAACTTTAGACCTTTTGCGCAAATTCAGTAAAACAAGTATGGGTCTAATTATTTTTTGTATGCGTTAAGGACACTCTTAAAAACACTTTTTTCACTATTACAACAAAAAATGTATTTTTTGTAATTTTTGCATATTTTTGAAATTTACCGGTATTTTGACTTTTTTGGTAACTTTAGGCCTTCTGCCCGATTTCAAATTTTGAAAAAAAAAAATGTTAAATATTGTTTCATTTAAAATGACGCCTATGCGCAAGTTTTCCGCGTTATTAAAATTGTATTGCAGAAAAAAACGCGTTTTTCGATCCACTCTAATATGTAATAGACTTTTATATCTTGCCCCCATGCATATTCTTATTCATGTAATTTCTTAATTACATAAATACTTAGAATTATAGTGAAATTGTATGCGATAGCGATTTAACTATACGTATGTTAAGCTCGCATTAAGAAATCGGTTTAGGAATTTATAAATGAACCCTTGCATATGAAACTGGATTTAATAGAAAAATATATTGCATATACATAAATAGTAATTTACATACAGTTGACCATACTATTAGAGTTGGGATAAAACGTTATTTTGTTGTCACCGTGACTGTCGTTCCAGTTCCAATAAAGTCACGGTGACAAATAATCGTTATTTTGTCACGTACGTTCCGATGACGTAATATACCTTCAGGCGCTAGAGTTGCAAGACTTACGACTCGTTCGTTTTCGTGATCTATAGTATTACGGTATTATCGTGAATTACTTACGCGGTTATCCGCGGAAGATCGTTTTTGCTGAAACGGTAATTCAAAATTACTTTCACACTTTTTACAGGCTTAGTAACTGCCCTGTTTACGTTGAGTGAGGCAGGCGTGTTTATTATTTTAAATGAACTATTTATTTGTAAATATTTATATATAGATAATATACCTACTGTTCTTTTATGAATAATAATAATAGAAGAAAATAAATTATAATTCCAAAAAAATAAAAATAAATTACATAACATTTAAATATTTCCGATTTCTATAAAGTCCTTCACAATTATTATTTTGATTTATTTTTTGTTTGCATCGCTCACAAAAAACAAATACTACTAATTAGTAATTACTACTTTACTTTCCCGAGCGACTAGTTCAGTCGTTTGTTTAGTCCCCCGGCACCGACAGCCGATACGATATTCAGAGCGAGAACCGAGTACGCGAAACGCCGAGGTGACATATTTCACGACAAACGATTTTTGCGCACGCTTATCCGAGGCACACTGACGTAACAGTCGTGACTTTGGAACGTTGTTACTTTTGGGCAGATAATCAACGTGATTTTTAAACGTGACGTTATTTATCAACCATCTCTACATACTATTACTGCTTTGCATTCGGTGGCCGCAATAAAGCATACTTTTAACGGGTTTTATGGCAGTTTGAGTCGATTCTAAATCAACCGAGTGTACATTATATATAGCTGCTGCACTAATTATTATCATATCCATAATAAAATGAAATTGGTTTATGTGCTACTGTAGTATAGTGCTTTTCAAATTGCAAGAAACTAACTTTTAAATCCTTAATGCTTTTATTGCACCTCCGGTAGTAATACTCTTGAGAAGGGTACTGTTTACCTGCTTGCAGCATATGAATGCAGGGGCCGGATTGAGTATAAATTACGGCACTATAAGGTAATAGTAAAACGCTATTTTAATTGTAAATATATATAATAAATAATATACATTAGGTTTATTTACAAAAAATAATAAGTGAGATGTATGAAGCTTAACAATTAGTTGGTAATGCACAATAAAATTGTAAGTCATGTTTATATAAAAGTAGACCGTGGCAGTATTATACAATATAATACTTAATATACACCGTATTTCACAAATCATCATCTGATGTGATTGAGTCGTCTTGGAAATCGATATCTGAGTCTGACTCTGAATTGTATTGCAAGTTTATAATTAAAGGTGGTACTATATTATACATATCCATGTATTCGTTTTCTTTTGATATTGCGTGTTTAACGGCATTTCTCCAATTATCAGCAGTTATATGTTCCATCGCATTTTTTATGTGTGTTATAATGCTTTCACTAAATTTACGCGTTTGATTTGTTCGCCTTATGGTATTCTTAAGTTGGGCCCATATCAATTCAATTGGGTTGAAAATGCAATGGTACGGCGGTAAACGTAAAATTGTATGTCCTGCTTCTTTGGCTCTATTATCCACATAATAATCCTTCAAATATTCTTTTGTATTCATCACTTCTAATAATTGGTTTTTTGTATAATGCTCCTCATAATATAAATTATTTGCTTCTAAAAATTCTTTAATATCTTTCTTATTATTACATTTTGTAGGAACTTTATTTTGCTGTCGTGAATGATACGAGGCGTTGTCCATTACTATCACACTACTTTCTGGTAAATTTGGCAGTAAAGTATTACAAAACCATTCTTCAAATAAGGATGAAGTCATGTCCTCATGGTAATCCAAGCTAGAGCATTTTACATTTTTTGCAGATAATAGCGGCTGCGCGATCCACCCTTTCTCTAACCCAGCGTGGAGAATAATTATTCTCTTCCCTCTCGAAACCGGCGCGTCCAACTGACACGTGGCTGAATTGTCTATCCAACCTTTGCAAATAGTGTCGTGGGTATCATACCACGTTTCATCTAAATAACATATAAATCGCCCTTCCTGACTATATTTTTTTATTGCCATCAAGTATTCGTACCGCATTTTCTGCAACCTCGAACTTTCCATAATTGTGGCGCGTTTATCTATAGTACAAAATTTAAAACCCGCCTTTTTTAACGTCCGCCACAAGGTTGTTTTTGAACATTGGATATCAATAGTTTCATCATTAACTTTTTTATGTAAGGACTCAATTGTAGGTACAACATTTTCTCTATACATGCAATATACTTGTTGCCTAATAATATCAATTTCATACTCTTTAATTTTCCTCGGTGCTCCTTTGTCACTTCTTTGCTTTCGAGGCTCTGCGTTATTTTTAATTGCCTTGTATATTGTTCCAATAGGCACTTTGGTTAATTGCGACGTTCGTTGAATGTTCTTGGTTCGTTATTTTCTTCCATCAGAGTCTTATAGATATTGAGAAGTATCTGCTTTGCATCTTGTGATAAATATTTTCTCTTCCGTGCTCCACTTTCATCATCACTATGCACATCACGATCACTAACACAGTCAGCAAAAGGTCGCCACATTTCGTGAAAATTCAAATAAGTATACAGCAACAAATTTTAACTACAAATGATAAGTAAACTAAATATTACATGAATATATACCTACCCCCAAGTACCATTAACAATAATTACAATTAGATGACAGAATATGAGTTGAAGTATATATATCAATATATCATTTGCGTAATGAGGCCGTAATTCATACTTAATACGGCCCGGCGATTCATATAGTGTAATTAAGCAGGTAAACAGTACCCTTCTCAAGAGTATTACTACCGGAGGTGCAATAAAAGCATTAAGAATTTAAAAGTTAGTTTCTTGCAATTTGAAAAGCACTATACGGTATATACAGAAGTAGGTTAGATCTCTCCCGACTATACATCAACTGTCAGATGTGTCGTTGTCGTTACGCATGCGCAACAAAGCAGGCGCATCGCCACTACTTTTCTTATGTAAATGCATTTCCGCACTACAATACACCTTCCACTACTCTTACACTACAATGGCCACTACCCTCTACGTAAATGAAGCTTTAAACCTTCTACCTACTACATTTTTGTGTTACCAACCTAATTTTATTGTCTTACTTTAACACCCCACCTCAATAAAATTTTTCCTTACATGCAAATGTAGGTTTTTTTTAAACATTTTATAATCTTATATAAAATAATTCTTACTTTACTTTAAATTTAACATAAGTGGAAATATTTCAGGAATTGAAAGATAAGTACATAAAGGTCACAAAATAGGTATATTCATTTTATTTTCTTTTCTAAAATATATTGTATAACCTTTTACGTTGTTGTCATATCCAACACAAACCCTTTCTTTAGGATCCTATTTCTTCATTTTCTCTTTTGGGACATGCACGAATACTTCCGAACCAAAATTTGTAAGTTCTGCTAAATTTTGCTTGTTTTCAGTCCATTCATCATTCGTATGGTGTTTTTGCATCTACTGGGGTTTTTCCAGTTCTGTTTATGATGTACACTTGTTAGGAGTAAATGTTCATTTACCTTACGATATATAGTTTTTAGGTTCCGATATGCCTCGATCTGACTTCTAATTCCTTCGACAGTTCATTAAAGATGTATTTCATGTGTTTCTCTAATTTTCTCTCCCCTATGGTAAGTCAGTGGTTTACTTATTATTTCCCCTTGTTCGTTTTAATAAGGAGTTCCAAGTTGTCAATATAATGATTTCTTCTTGATTGTCTTCATAATAATCTGTAAAGTCAGTTTAACACGGATTCTTCCGGTCGTATTTCATGGCACTCCTTTAGTTTTGAAAGTATATTGACCTGTTGCATAAGTAATTCTGTTCGAATTCATTTTCAATACGTTTGTGAAGGTTAAATGTCAAAATATTTGTTATTATCTGAATGTAGGTTCTGTCTTACGCGTTCGTTTGAAAAATTCCCTAATTCATTTTATAATTCCCTGCTGTTGGACGATTTCTTGTGGTAACGTCTATTTCCGTTCTTAAAGTCACTTCCCTCTCGGCGTTGATGTGAACAACACAGATAGAATCTTATCTACGGTTGACTCTTGTGGCTTAATATTTTTGGTCTATGAAGGACTGTCACTAGTTTAGTGGATTTAATTGACCCAAGGGAACAAAATACCTCTTAGATTCTCTTAAGAACTATCGTTCCTTCGTTGTAACGCTTCAGTTGAATACGGATGGATAATTTCAACCGCGATTTTCTTAGTGTGTGCTCCAAGAGGAGCTTTTAATGTAACTTCACAGTTACGAAGTTTTAATGTAACTTCACGGTTACGAAGTTTTAAGGTAACTCCAGTTACAAAGTTTAACCCCTTGTGAGGCTTCCGAAGAGGTCCTCCGACATCTCTACAGGTCACATTTATTTTATTTATTTTATTCGAGTCACTATATTAATCATTGGATAAGCCGTCGGCTTAAATTGTTGAAGTTAATTAGTTATTTTCCTTTTTTTTTTGTAAAACGTAAGTTAATGTCAAAGTTTCTTTAATTTATTATAAAACGTAACTTTCTAAATTTCAAACTGTTAATTTATTTTTGGTAAAATTGAGTAGATATAATTCATTTGTTTCACACAATTTTTGGCTTTCGTAAAGTACTCGACATATTTTGCTCGAGATACATTATTATTATTTTTCTAAATTGTTTACCACCTAGTATACTTGCATGGTTCAATCTGTATAATTATATTTCCAACTAATTTTAGTTGACATAAACATGTAAGAATTTTATGTGAGGTAACAGTCTGCAGATTGGAACTGGTATAGTGTGTTCCTAGATATATACAGATATAGTCCGTTTCAAAATATTTAAATTTTAACAACTCACTTAAGGAAATATTTACGAATTTTATTTTTATTATTATTTACAACGTACTGTCTTCAACATTTATTTTTATTTTATTTTCATTAAATAACTGTTTATGCTGACAAATTTACTTGCGTTTGACATTATCGAACTACCTCGAACTACTTACTTGCCTTCTGTTTTCCGGGGTAAGTATCTATTGAATCTCGAAGATAAAAGAGAAAACAGTGGCGCACCCTTTTTAACATCTGTTCCCACGACCGTCTTCACTGAGATAAGCCGCCTTCGAGGATTCAATCCCCACCATCAGGTAGGTCGAAAGTGTCGGTGCCTAACATCATTCCGAATACCTTTCCGTGTGTTTTCTTATTTTATTTATTTTTATTTTCGTCTGTTTTGAAACCGATAGCCCCGTCGCGCGCGCCCTGCGAGTGTCGTGTGCGCGTAACAAAATTTTGGCGCCCAACGTGTCGGTCAAAAACATTTTCCGTAGGGCCATTCCAGTTTCTTCGGACCATTCTCTCTATTGACCATTTCTCATGTTATCGACCCTTTCTCATATTGTTCACGAATAGTTTTCTCCCTGACTCTTGTTTTGGTTCTTATTTCTTTTGGGACGACTTAATACTAGTCGATCACAATGGAATTTAAGGTGCAGGTGAATCGCCTTTCTAAGGAAGACCTTTTTAATCTCTTCAAGTTCTTGGTATCCCTGCTCAGTCTACTGTTGAAATTATGCGCCGTACTTTGCGACAGGCCTTACGTCTGCCTGCGACTTCTTCTTTGGTACGACCAACGTATCCCTTTTCCTACGCTGAAGATTCTGCAGCTATCTTCCAAAAATTGTCAGCCATTCAGACCATGATTAACGCTTTCCAATCGACTCGAACGTCTTCTGAATATTGTAAAATTGCGACTGCTTTAGCCTTCGTTCAGGAACGCATAGATAATTGCCAGCCCAGCTCCATAGAAGAAACGCAACAGCGTTCTGATTTCTTGGTTTCAGTAATGTCCCTGGTGTCTGAGCTTAAGCAAAAAGCTAAGGATGTATCTCGTGCATCTCGTCCACAATCTACTGTCTTGGATGTTAGTGCCATTGACCAGGTCGATGAAATCTCGTCAGTTGGTAGCGATAGTGATGATAATACGCCTATTACTAACCCAACCGTTATTGTCTCGAGTTCTGCGCCTGCGCTTACGTGTCCTAAACCCATACCAGTTTCGTCATGGGGTATTAAGTTTTCGGGTTCCCCAAAGGAGATGTCTGTCAGCGCTTTTCTTGAAAGAGTCTCTGAATTAAAGGTTTCGCGTAACTCGAATGACTCCCTATTGTTCAATGCTGCCGTGGATTTGTTTTCCGGTCCTGCGCTTATATGGTATCGTGCCAATCGTTCGCTGTATGCTGATTGGAAGGAATTGTCAGATGCATTACGTGCGGAATTCCAAACTCCTGATTACGACGACAAATTGTTTGAGGAGATTAAACGTCGAACTCAAGGTTCATCTGAGTCCATTGGCATATACGTCTCAATCATGCGCAATTTATTCTCCCGGTTATCCGTTTCGGTTCCTGAACCAACTCAGTTAAGGGTTATGTTGAAAAACATTTTGCCTTTTTACCAAACGCAGTTTGGGCTTGTTGAAATTACGACCATTTCTGAGTTGCTTAAGTATGGCAAACAATTAGAAGCGCGTAAAGCTTTGGTAGAGGCTTATGTTCCGCCTCCTCTTCGTAGTAAGACTCTTGAGCCCGATTTGGCATATGTAGATTCGCAATCGACGACTACAACTCAGGTCTCCGAGGTTTCGCACTCTCGCTCTTCTAGTACCAAATGTTGGAATTGTGACCAGACTGGTCATCGTTCCGCCTCCTCTTCGTAGTAAGACTCTTGAGCCCGATTTGGCATATGTAGATTCAGGTATCTATACTTGGTAGAATTTTTCAAGGACTTTTGGTTCCGGTGCTTCTCGTACGGTCCTTGGGAAAAATGGTTGGTGTATTCTACGCGATCTCGGTTTTCCTCTTAAACGTAGTTCATCTTCGTGTACCATTGCTAACGGCACGCGTTGCACAATATTAGGTGAGGTCTCTGTCCCTGTTACTTTACGCGACCAACACAGAATTATCGATATGATTGTTGTACCAGATCTGTCGCATAGTCTTATTTTGGGAGCTGATTTTTGGCGTACCATGGGTATAGTTCCCGATTTACGACGTGGCGAATGGGTTTTCTCCAAAGACGCCACTGAAGTTGAATTGTATGCTTTAGAAGCTGTCACCTTCTTAAGTGAAGAGCAGCAATGTGAACTCGACCTGACTATTCAGAAACATTTCCCAGATGAGGCTAGTGATGAACTTGGTTGTGCTATTGGAGTAGAGCATGTGATAGCGACGGATAGTCCTCCTATTAAGCAGCGTTTACTACCCAATATCTCCCGCCATGCAAAAAATAGTTAATGCTGAGTTAGACAAGATGTTAGCTCTTGGAGTAGTTGAAAGGTCTAATAGTGCTTGGTCATCGCCTATTTTACTGGTGCCTAAGAAGGACAAATCCTATCGCTTTTGTGTCGACTATAGACGTCTCAATCAGGTGACGAATCGTGACGCCTACCCTTTGCCCTATATAGCCAATACCTTGGACGAACTCCGTGATGCGAAGTATTTATCTTCCCTCGACATTCGTAGTGCTTATTGGCATATCCCTATCGCGGAATCATCTCGTCCGTTTACGGCCTTCACTGTGCCTAGTAGAGGTTTGTTTCAATTTCGCCGTATGCCGTTTGGTCTTCATAACGCCCCTGCTACTTGGCAGAGATTCATAGATCATGTTTTAGGGCCTGAATTAGAACCGTATGTGTTCGTGTACCTCGACGACATTGTTATTGTCTCTCAGACGTACGAACGACACATTTCTGTGCTTGATGAGGTTTTGTCTCGAATACGTAAAGCTGGACTTGCTCTTAGTAAGGACAAATGTCAATTCTGTCGTGAAGAATTGAGATATCTTGGGTATGTTGTTAACCAACGTGTTCTTATGGTAGATCCAGACAAAGTTAGAGCGATTTTGGAAATTCTAACGCCTAAGACTGTCTCTGAAGTTCGCCGATTAGTTGGTATGGCTTCTTGGTATCGCCGCTTTGTACCAAACTTCTCTTCCGTTGTATCACCGCTTACCGATCTCTTGCGGAAAAACCGTCCATTTCGTTGGAATTTAGCTTGTGATGAGGCTTGGAGCACATTGCGTGCGCGTTTAGTATCGCCACCAATCTTGACATGTCCGGATTTCGAGTATGAGTTCACTGTCCAGACAGATGCTAGTGACATAGGCTTAGGAGCCGTATTGTCTCAGACCATCGACGGACGTTCTGTTCCCACGACCGTCTTCACTGAGATAAGCCGCCTTCGAGGATTCAATCCCCACCATCAGGTAAGTCGAAAGTGTCGGTGCCTAACACCATTCCGAATACCTTTCCGTGTGTTTTCTTATTTTATTTATTTTTATTTTCGTCTGTTTTGAAACCGATAGCCGCGTCGCGCGCGCCCTGCGAGTGTGGTGTGCGCGTAACACACTGCTGAGTTTACAGCTTTGGCCCAAAACTTTTTTCAAGATTTACTGCATTTAACAGTGTCCTTGTACTCTCAACTATTGTCCTCATTTCACGCTCCACTTGCCCGTTCTGTTCCGGACTGTAGGGCACTGTTCTTTGATGTTGTATTCCTTTTTTGCCAGTAATTTCTTGACTTCATTGCTTACAAACTCAGTCCCGTTATCCGTTCTTATGGTTTGAATTTTATTTCCTGTTATGTTCTTGGCAGTCTTTATAAAAATTTCCAATTTATCTCTAATTTCATATTTATTTTTAATGAAATACACAGTTCGGTAATGTGACAAATCATCTTTCAATAACAAAAAATATTTTAACCGCGCTCCCCCTCCCCCTTGAATTAACTTCCATGGATCCACATAAATCAGCATGAATGAGTTCGCAAGTTGCTTTTGTCTGTGACTGACTACTAAGGAGAGGTAATCTTTGCTGCTTACCTTGTATGCAGGCTTCACACACAAATTCGTCATTTTTGTATTTTACATAGTGTTTATTCAGCACTTCTCTTACATGTTTTGTATGTTGATGTGTAAGCCTTTCATGCCACACTTGCAAGGTCTCGACCGCAAGGTTAGCAGTTGTTGACACTTTTTCTTGCTTCTTCATGCCATCTTAAACAATTTGCAATCTCTTTCAGCAATTGCACAAACACTACTGGTATTTATTTTTGAATACACCACGTTTATTGTCAGAAACATACGATAGTTTTTATCTAAAGCACTACTTACTGAGAATAAATTTATTTTGAGGTTAGAAACTAACAAAACGTTATTTAGTTCAGTAACAAGCCACCTTTCTCCATTAAATGCACTCAGTTTGATTTTTCCAACCCCTACCGCATTTAAAACAGTTCCATCATTTATTTTTACACCTTTTGGTGCGTTCAATTGTTCATATTCATCAAACATTTCTCTTTTACAGCACATATGTGCACTAGCACCACTATCTAGAATACACACATGATCATCTACATTACTTATCATTGCACTTACGAATGCATTATTTATTTCCTTCTCCGAACTTGTCTGTTTATCGTTTCTGTACCGACACTGTTTTGCTATATGACCGGATTTTTTGCATACGAAGCACACAATTTTCTTTTCATTCTTCCGCTTAAAGCAATTCTTTATATATCCGATTTTTCCACATGCGAAACATTTTATTTGAGACTTCACTGCAAATGCATTATCTTCTATATTTTCACCATGCTCACTTGTTTTCATTCTCTCCTCTTCAATTAACAATCTACTTGTTAGTTAATTTATTTTCTGTTTATCAGCTGGCACACTTGCTATCAACATTCGATCCGATATATTTTCACCCAGGTGTTTCAACTGATCAACCACCTTTTCTAACCTTGAAATAAATTTTGATATTCCCTCGTTATTCCAAGTTAAAAAAACTTTGCCGCAACAGATGTACACTAACCTCCGATTTCTGCTCAAAAATTATTGTTAATAATTTTATCCAAATTGCTTCTGCTGTAGTACATGATAAAATATGCATCATTGGCCTATCTTTTATACGTGTTACTATTATTTCTGGAGCTTTGTTGTCTTTTTTAGTCCATTTTTCAAGTTCTTTAGTAAGTTTTCTTCTTTCTGCTTCAGTTTCACCTTGAACCACCGGCTTTTTACTCTCGCCTATAACCACATCATACAGCTGTTTCGATTTTAAAATTATAATCACCTGGAACTTCCAAATATACTAATTTTCGTTCCCTTTCAGTTTAGTAACATTATTCGTTTGCTCCATCTTGAATTACCCACTGTTTTTGTCCTTTACCTTCGGAAATTTAAGAATGTGTTTATTTACTTCTTTCATACCCAACGTTCTGGGCCCATAACCTGTTATTGCCAACTTAACCTTCTGCCTACTGTTATGTTCCGGCTTATTAAAACACGTACACCACACTAATAGTTTACATAACTCTTTATTATTTATTAGATAACAGTCTAAAACAAATACACACTTAACAGTACTACAGTACCTTGTCTAACCTAGTTGTCTCCACTCTATATCTATAGATGGCGTTCCGCCAAATATATAACATCTCTCTCCCACTTAAATAAGTTATATACACTACCTACAGGTGATTACAAATCTAACTTAACAGGCTTCTTAACTATTCTGCCTGATCGGGTTTGCATGTTTTCATTAGGTTATTCATTCATAGGTTGTGGACTAGGTTGAGTAGATGAAGTACTAGGACTTTTACATGTGAGCGTGGAATCCTTAGCGCGTGGATGTGGAATTTCACTTTCAAATGTTGGCGCGTTGATT